>OZ021726.1:10114907-10682407 GCA_963978545.1 Linyphia triangularis
AATATAATATATAATATAATATAATATAATATAATATAATATAATATAATATAATATAATATAATATAAAATAATATAATATATAATATAATATAATATAATATAATATAATATAATATAAAATAATATAATATAATATAATATAATATAATACAATATAATATAATATAATATAATATAATATAATATAATATAATATAATATAAAATAATATAATATATAATATAATATAAAATAATATAATATATAATATAATATAATATAATATAATATAATATAAAATAATATAATATATAATATAATATAATATAATATAATATAAAATAATATAATATAATATAATATAATATAATATAATATAATACAATACAATATAATATAATATAATATAATATAATATAATATAATATAATATAATATAATATAATATAATATAATATAATATAATATAATATAATATAATACAATATAATATAATATAATATAATTTATATAAAATAGAAATTAAACAAACACTATTCTATTCAGTGAAAAACTTTTGTAGCGGATGTGGTTGAAGCATAATATGAGCTTTTCTTTGAAATCTCACCGTCGATTTCAAAGCCTTTCTACTTGTTCAATGTAATTTTCAAAAGAATATTAGTGGTTATGCAAAAATCACAAACATCTTTCGCTGTAGTGCAATAAAACCTCTATCTCTACAAGTGTCGAAACCTGCAGAGAAAGTTAATAAAAATAACAGGAAAACCATCTTACTTCGAAATACTTCTTGTCTTTACTCCAGTTTTCATATTCATCAGTGGCATTGATTAAC
Organism: Linyphia triangularis; assembly: GCA_963978545.1. Classification (NCBI taxonomy): domain Eukaryota; kingdom Metazoa; phylum Arthropoda; class Arachnida; order Araneae; family Linyphiidae; genus Linyphia; species Linyphia triangularis. Next base: position 10,115,722 of record OZ021726.1, read on the forward strand.
AAGTATTTCTATAAAAAAAAAGAAGAAAAAAAAAGAAAAGAAAAAAAATTAAAAGAAAAAATCATATTTTTACCATGTACTTTTGAAGGATCGCAATTATATGCCAGATGTTCTTAACTTCATTCGATTGTTTTAAACTTCTAAAACTAATCTAAACTTTCACCTACAACTTTCTGCAAAAGCTTTGACCATCTGTTGTTTAAGTTCTTAAAGCGCCACATTTTAATTTGGTGGCGAAAAGTGGAACTGATATCCCCCCCCCCCCTTATTTTTTAGCCAAAAGTCATAAATCAATTTTATGGGTATTAAAAAATGCTGACCTTTCATGTTCTGGATGATAACAAATAAAAAAAAAATACTAACTACGGCGAATTAAATGGTAAAAACTTGATAAATAGTAATTTTGTATTTAGTTTTTATTGTTTTTATTCGCAAGTGGAGCTGATATACCCCCCCCCCCCCTTCTCTCCTTAACACTATAGTTTCTGAGCCTTCTTTTTGGCCAAAAGTCGCTCACTGTGTGGCTAACGCTCTGGCCTCGCATGTCAAAGGTGCTGGGTTCGAATCCCGTGTTAGGCATGTATGTTCATTTTGGTTCTGAATCCACGTTAAGCTGTAGATCCCGGGCTGATTAGCCGTAATTGGGCAAAAAATAGCTCGTTCAGCGTACAAACCAACTAATTGGCCAAAAGTCATAAATCAATTTCATGGGTGACAAATTGCTGATCTTTCATGTTTTGGATGATAACAAATAATAATAAATACCAACTGATGCTAATTGAATGATGGAAATTTGATAAATAGTAACTTTTTATTGATTGATTTTTTTTTATTGTTACTAATCGCAATTTTATTCTATGCACTATATAAGTACTTTTATATAATATCTCTTAAGAAAATCTAAATAATTAAAATAACTTTTTAAGAAACATTTTCTCTGTTCGACAATTACGAGGAAAAAATAGGGAAGAAAACGGAAGCATAAATGACATGAAAGTTATTCAAATTAGGCCATGTCTAATGAGAAATCTGTTATACTAAAAGTTTGTGGTAACGTTCTTTAAAATCCTATTGAAATTTTTACAAATCTCATTCAAACTCAATTTTGACGCACAAAAAACAGCTCTGTGAATGGTCAATGAAAACGCGATCGGGGCTCACGGAGGAAATTAGCACATGATAGAAGCAAGATACCAATCACAGCACGCCGCTCATATGTGCGTGTATAAAGCGTCAGGTTTTTGTGATACACGTACCGTTCAACGCTCTTTATGGTTTCCGCATGCGCTTAGCGTTTTGTAACAGGAAAATTGGGAAGTTTCGAGTTTCTGTATCTATAACCGTAACCGTGAGCTCCATTTTGTTACCGTTCACAGAATCTCGAGCTCATACCTCTTAACAACTAAACCTGATATATATCAATCTGTGAAACGGAAAGACTGCTAGAGGTCCATATATTGGCAAAGTTTCTTTGTATGACTTCCCCTGTATATCTTAGTTGTTTCATAGTAACATTTAAATTTATTTGCATTTATATCGTACTGACAGGAAAGACATACAAACATAACTCTAAAAATTTTCAATTATGGCTACGTCGACATCATCGGTAATTTTAGAAAACAGTTTAGAATTACCAAAAAATCTCGACATGCCGTATTACCGTTGTTTATACTTCTGAACCCATTGCTTTTTGGTTTAATCAAATGGACTGGATTGGACATGTGATTGAGATAAAAATCGTTCTAGTATTATTTTCTTCATTTTATCTACCACTACATTCTTATTTTCATTACCTCTACGTTGCCATACACATAAATCTCATCTGTAAGTATATGGAGTATGCCTTAAAAAAAGAAATTCTCACATCTGAAATTCCTTACAGCTGATCTTACGCAATTTATTTGGTTTAAGTTCAAGTATTACAGATTGGTTGGTTGTTTTCAGATTATCTGGCGCCGTCAGCAACACGAGGGCTATAATGCGCCGAAAATTCGTCATTAGACAAGCCAACAAACATTTACAAACAGCCATGCCTAACACGGGACTCGGAACCCGCAACCTCGCGGTCTAGAAGCTAGCACGCTAACCACTATACCGTTTGGTCGGCTCAAGTATTACAGAAGTTTTAAAATCTGTTATAAGCATAAAAGTGCGTAGAGTTGTATGGTATATCGGACATGTCCGATTTTATAACAGTCAGAATACTCAGCACTTTTCATCAATTACGATCCTAAAAAGATATTTTATGTATATTTCCTTCTCTTCTGATGCCGACCAAACGGTATAGTGGTTAGCGTGCTGGCTTCTAGACCGCGAGGTTGCGGGTTCGAGTCCCGTGTTAGGCATGGGTGTTTGTAAATGTATGTTGGCTTGTCTAATGATGAATGTTTCGGCGCATTATAGCCCTTGTGTTGCTGACGGCGCCAGATAATCTGAATACAACCAACAGAAAAGCGGGACAATTTGGCTACCTTGTGTTGCTTTTGCGCAATAAAATCTAACCAACCAACCTCTACGTTGCCATACACATAAATCCCATCTGTAAGTATATCGAGAATGCCTTAAAAAAAGAAATTCTCACATCTGAAATTCCTTACGGTTGATCTTATGCAATTTATTTGGTTTAAGTTCATGTATTACAGAAGTTTCAAAATCTGTAATATGCATATAAGTGCGTAGAGTTGCAACGCATATCGGACATGTCCGATTTTATAACAGTCAGAATACTCAGCACTTTTCATCAATTACGATCCTACAAAGATATTTTACGTATATTTCCTTGTCTTCTGATTGAAATATTCAAAACTTGAACCACAATATACAGTGTGAGTCCTAGTATCATATTAAGCCCTTTAAACTTGAAACAACGTCTAACATAGCCAGGGAAGTAATGTATACCTATGATAAAATGTTAAAATGTAAAATGTTGTTATGTGTTAAAATGTTTGTAAATAAAAGTTTTTTTTTTTTAACATAAATACTTAAATAATTAATATATTTCAGTAATTTTTTTTTCTTCAAAAGATAGCTTGTAAATGGTCAAACATAAATAGCAATCAACTTTTGCATCAATTTCTTTTTTAATAATTAATTATTAATTAATAAAACAATATTAAAAATTTTTCGAATAAAACATATATTTTTTTGCTTTCATTAGATTTACCATGGTCTCCCCCCACACACACAATTTTTTTTCTTTCCATTTTGACTTGTAGTTCTCGATTTTGTAGCGAAAATGTAAAAAACGCTCCCTCTAAGGGACCGTATAGTAGATGACTTTTGAAAACTACCACAGATTAATTCAAGGTAAACTAGAGGTGTGGAAAATCGCACAACGTTCAATTATCGTAAAATGGGGTGAATAGGAACAGAATTTCTTGAGATTACAAAAAAAATAAAAAAATAAAAATAAAAAATTAGTTTATACAAACAAAGCAGTTTTATTTTACATTTTTTTTAATCGGTCTAACGTGTTTGGAATCGTGGAACATATGTTTTGTGTGGTTTTCAACAGCGTTCTTTTTTAAATTAATTTACTTTCTTAAATTACATTTATTTAAAACAACATTTTTTAAGCAATTTCAATAAGTTATCCTTTAAAAATTTTACTGAATCATGCGATTTTTTTCATTTTATAAATAATTTCAACGATCAAATTACATTTGTGTTTACAGTGAAATGTTTTTGTAAAATAATCAAGCTTTGCTGAATACTGTTTACTAATGCCTACGTTTTATCTTTATTAATTTTCTAATTATCAGTAGTATATTTTATACTTCTGCAATTACAGTTTTCGATATTTTATTTATGTCGTGTGAGGAATGCACATCTTTAGTGTTGTAAATAAATTATGTTACTTTTGCGTTTACTTGCTATTTTTGTATTAATCTTAAACATGACACTATAAATTCAAGTAGTTTCTATGAAATTTTAGACTAATATTTGTATTTTTTAACTTCGTGAAACGCCGCACTGACCGTTCAATTTCTTCCGCTGTGAAGTAGAACCTTAAAAATACCTTTCGTTTTATGGAAATTCTCCCTGAAGATCGGTCAAAAAATGGTCGAAACATTTTCGCTCATAAGTGACGTGTTTTTCAACATAATGCATTGAAATTTGGTATATAAGGTAAATGATGTATTCTAAATTGAATGAAATGATAAAAAAATAAGGATTCGTATTAAAATTTTCGAAGATAGCGTTACTTTTACTTAGTAAACGGGGTTCTTTAAGAAAAAAAAAATTGCATCAGATATATAGAAAATCGTAAGCAAAACATTTTGGTGCAAACCGTAAGATTCTACGATAATTAGAACCGAAGATATAGCCATCGTTCTGATTATTTTATTTTGGGGTACTGTACAAGGACCTACCATTAAGGTTTTCGTAAAAATCGCGCATGCGCATAAGGTAGCTACAAATGAAAAAATCATGTTTTTCAATGATTGCTAAAAAACGGCTTGAACGATTTTGATCAAAATCGCTGTGGTAATGCCTCTTAAGGTGCTCTAAACATTCCTACCTCCAAAACTTCCATAAAAATGCTTAAATAGCGTGAAAAATTGAAAAACGAATGCCTTCAACACAGAGTTCTCTTTTCTTGAACATAGCTCATCAAAGATCTTTTTTTCTCCTCTTCTCAATTTTACTTATAAGAAAGGATAATATAAGAATTATCGAAAAGTATATCACTAAAATCACCATTTTGGCGGAGTTTTTTTTTTTTAAAGACCCATACAAGAATTTTGCAAAAAATATCACCTATCTGGCCATTTTTTCTAAATGAATGATGAAAATATAAAAATGGCATACGACACAAATCCACGTCAGTATTATAGTGTAATTGAAAGTTGTGCGATATTCCACACCCCTAGTTTTGTTAGGGTGCATTACACTTGTAATTTAAGCAAAGAACAAACCAATGTCAAATAAATTATGTACTGAATTGCAAAGATTGGTTTTTAACCACTGATTTAATAGATTAGATGCATTAATTTCTTACTTATTACGAATCTTGTTAATTACAGGCGATATGTTCATCTGATTCAAAACAGAAATATTGACATTAGCAGCTCATGTTTTAAAATACAGATTTGTATTTCACAGGTAAGGGACATTATCTCCATTCCCCCTCCCCCCTCCCCCTTTTCCGATTTTCAGATTATCTATATATTTAATAGGCAATACGTTTTTTGGGGTTAGTCCGTCCGCCTAAACTGCTCAACCAATTTCAATGATCAAGGTGTCATTTTAAAGGAAATAAGCTGTAGATTTGCCAAAACGTGCCAAATTAATTTATTAACACTTTATGAATTAGTTAAATTTCAATATTTTTCATCATTAAGCTACTACAAAGCCTCAATGATTTTGAATATATGATTGGCAACATCCTTACGTATGTAAACAACAACGTTGGACGTCGTTCTCTAACGGGGCGACTTATCAGAATAAATAAAAGATATTGGGACTTCAATGTAAGGGCATAACTAATGAAGTTTTAAGTCAGAATGTTGGCAGATAGTATATTTAACTTTCTATTATGAAACTTGCAATTTGGGTGTTTTCTCTATTAGGCCTTACATTAAATTTATAAGAATTTGGTTACATTTTTTATAGCTGGCAAACCTATTCGAGCGCAGCAAGATGTTTTAAAACCACAAATTCGAGAGGCAAAGCCGCTCAATCCGAGCGCAGCGAGGCGTTTGGGGGTTGGCGAGCGTTAGCGAGCAGGGGGCGAAGCCCCCTAGTGATTGTTATTCAGTGTGTTTTGTCTTCTTTCAAAAAGTATTTAATACTATCTTGTATAAAATTTTACCCTAGAGGAGGTATTCATTTTTAAACAGCATTAAGATAACAGCACTTTCTTAATTTCAATTATGTGTAATGTGAAATTAAACTGGGAAAAATTGAAATAATGTTGTTTATCTCTGTGGGTTCAGAGATATATATTGCAATAAGAAAGAATTCTTTACCTGCTTTTCTTCACTTGGAATGCGGCAGCCGGTTCTACAAGAAAGGAATCAATAGCAAAAGATGTCTGAACAATATGAGAAATAAATGTGACACTCGTTGCCATGGAAACGCGGTTGAGTGGAAATTAAACAATTGGACAGTAAAAGAAACTCAACCTTGTTTGGAGGAATGCTCGGAAAGACGGTGACAATTTAAATGCATGTATTGGCGGCACCTTCATATTTCGTTTATAATATCTTGTATATTATTTCTAAACGGTGATTTTTTTTTTTTTTTGTCACTGTCCTTTTATCTCATTGTATATAAAATTGATGAATGATATTGTTATGAAATTTCATCAGAGGAAGTGATGATGCAGTTTTTACTAAATACAAACTATAATTTATTCTTTTTTCGAAGGCTCACAAAGCTTCTCAATTGCTATTAAGCTTCAATACAAGCTTCGATACATACAACTGCGAACATAGCGATAATTCAGGCACCGCGATAGTAAACAAAACATTCGATGCTTCCGAACAGCACACGATACTCGACTGAACTGCGATTCCATTTTTTCGCCTCTTTAAATAGTCTCGCGACAGAAATTTCTAGCAAAAATTCAGCCAACCAATCACCTATTCGGAATGCCTAGAAATTTCCCGATTGATTTAAGTGTTGCCACCTTTTTCTAACCTGTAGTATCGCTGTTAACAAATAAAACAAAATAAAATAGAACATTAAAAGAAACACGTCACTATTTACAAATATACACAAAATAAAATGAGATAAAATAGAACTTTCAAATAAATTCGTCGCTATTTACAATTTTATTCAGACGATTTTTGTAACAATATATCAATTTAAAGGCTGAGTGAATGACGCTTCTGATGAATAATTTACTTACGATTGTACGTTGCGTTATTTGTTTAAAAATCGAAGTTGAAATATCAGAAGTAGTTCGAAATTTTTGGGATATTTTTGAGCACTGTAGTAAAAAAAAAAATCTCGCTGTAAGTAAGGAAACTTGAGGAATATTATGTCTCTTAGCAATAGAAAACAATATTCAACAGTGATGAACTTCTTAAAATATAATTCATTTAAGCAATCTTGAATGCACAGGCTCACGGGCGTCACCAGGAAGGTGGAAGGGGGTGCAATTACACCTCCCTGGATTTTGAAAATTAAAAATAATGTTGAGAAAAGTAGTTTGATTCACTGGTAATATAAGTATGATATAGGTTTTAAAATATTCACTGGATAAGAATTGAATATATAACTTTAAATTAATATTTCTTAAAGATAACCAATTGAAAAATCAAGGTTATAACAAAAAACCCACTTGTTTAGATATTAATTGATCACATGTTTGATTTTAATTTATCAAAGTCAAATCTTGAAACAAATTGTCATATCCAGGAAAAGTAGTTACCTTCAACGTTGAGATTTAACAACAGTGCCTCAAATTACCAGTTAATTAATTATATACTAAAATGCCAATTCGGCAGGAGTTACACGTCACTTCATTGCGTAAATTTACGACTCGCTTTTATGATTACTCAGACCAAATGCGCCTTCTCACAATGGACAAAAAAAATTATTTCGACAATTCAACTTGATTCTCTGTCTTTAAAATACAACCGAAAGGGTTACTGTCTTTCCGAGATATGAAATTGAAGAAAGATTTGGCATATGGTTTGTTTTCCAACTTTATTTATCCGGTATTCAGGAGCAATCCGGTTAAGGGGACTGTTAAGTCAAAAATAAAAATTCTTCAATTTTTGCTCAAAATTCATGAAATTTTTTGTGCAGTTCAATAGTAATTAGATAAAACACAACCCAAAATTTCAAAAATTTATATTGATTTTTTTTCAAGAAATTAAATTTTTATTGAAAAATTTAGCGTTTTTTCCGTAATTTTAAAAACGCTCCTTGCGATTCAAATTTTTTTGCAATCTGTCTCAATTTTTTTGTACAAGCTAATCGAATATATATTGACATAATTGTGCATGGGTTTTGAATTTGACTCATTGGTTAATTATTTAAAATTAAAACTTTGGTACAACGGCAAAAAGTGTCAACTTTTTAAATAAAAGCATTACGAAAATTGCTGTAAAACAATAAAAAAATACCAGATTCCAAAATCCATGCACAATTGTGTTCGAAATAATATAGTAAACAATATCTCCAAGTTTAAAAAAAATACATCCACTTTTGAATCGCAAGGAACAAATCGAATACCCTAAAAATCTTAAAATACACATGAAGAGAAAAATGCAATTTAAGAAAATGAAAAACAGGCGATTTCCGATATGCGCGCTTACAAAAACTCAAATAATATTCTTAATTCTTCTCGGATCAGGAAAAGTAAGGTATCTACTGAAAGCTAGAATTTCAGGCTATTTTTTCCCCCTAAAATATAAAAATCGAAAATTTTGAAATTTTTGCCTTAACAGTCCCCTTAACCATTAGCCAGGTTATAAATTTGTTTTGTAATGAGACTTGCAAATGTGTTATTTGTTTCCAAGTTCTTAGCCCTAATAGCAACTTTAGTGCAATACGGTTACTGTATCGGAATGTTGGTAAATTAAAAAAGTATTCTTCTGAAATTATTTATGACCAGCTGAATACCCGTGTTTAGTTACGAAATTTGAACATGTGCAATATTTTAGTTAGCTATGAGGCGTCGTGTTGCGGAAATCCATCATTGGTGTATAGGTCCCAGTTTTTGGCGCTTCACTAGCAGGAAGGTTCATCGCTATGTAAAATCGAGCTCGCTTCGCTCTCTGAAAAAGTCATTGATACATAATCCTAGGCTTACTTAACTCGTTGAAAGGTTCATTGCTATGAGAGCATAGGCTCGCTTCTCTCGCTGAAAGGTTCATGATTGCGTAAGCATAAGCCCGCTTCACTCACTAAAATCTATAATTACTACGTAAAGCCTTAATATTAGAAGCCTCTCATCTGTCGAGACACAAAAAAAATCGCCCCGTAAATACAATAATACAACACCCCTTTAAGATTATTTTAACATGTGTTTGTGAAAAGCAAAATTAGAAGGTCAAAACTACTTATGTTGAAATATTCAGAGCTCTAGGCCTATTAGAAGTCGCTTTTTGTGAAAATATTAATTAAAAATTCATTAAAAAAACAAATTAAAATATTAACGTTCTTTTTGTCAAAAGTCCAATTAGAAGGCTAAGCTATTTGTGTTAAAAATTTCAGAAACGTACCCAGTTAGAAATCGTTTTGTAAAATATTTGTTTATTAATTAATTGAAAAACAAATAAAATTTCGAAATTCTGTATTTCAAAAGTCCAATTTGAAGGCCAAAACTACTTATGTCGAAAATTTTAGAGCTGTAGCCTTATTAGAAATCATTTTGTAAAATGTATATGAATTAATTAAAAAAATTAATTAAAAAGGAACTAAATAAAAATTTAAAATTCTGTTTTTCAAAGTCCAATTAATTAGAAGGCCAAAACTAATTTTGTTGAAATTTTCAGAGCTGTATCCCTATTAGAAATCGTTTGTAAAATATTAATTAATTAAAAAAGAACGAAATAAAAATTTAAAATTCTGTTTTTCAAAAGACCAATTAGAAGGCCAAAACTACTTATGTTGAAAATTTCAGAGCTGATGCAGCCCAATTAGATGTCGTTTTGTAAAAAAAATTGTTAATTAATTAAAAAAAAAATTAAAAAATAACTAATTCAAATTTTAAAATTCTGTTTTTCAAAAGTCCAATTAGAAGGCTAAAACCACTTATGTTGAAAATTTCAGAGCTGTCTCTCTATTTGAAGTCACTTTGTAAAAAATAAATTAATGAAAAAAATTGATGAAAAAAGAACTAATTAAAATTTTAACATTCTGTTTGACATACATAAAATTAGAAAGCCAAAACTTCTTATGTTGAAAATTTCAGAGCTTTACTCCAATTTTAAGTAGGTTTCTATAAATCCACAGAGCCGCAGACAGACAGATAGATAGACAGATTGTTTTATTATTACAGATGCAATAAACATACACAGGTAGCTACACCTCTTTAGTGAATAAAGATTTTTAAGATATTCATTTAAAAAGCGGAGAAACACTTTTTGCTATCAATATTATAACGTGTAATTAAATTAATTTTTAAAAAAGTTATAAAATAAAACAAAAGCTCGAATTAGCAGTTGAAATTTATGGTTACTTAGAATTCATATACATTTAGCTGTTCCTTTATAGTCAATAACAAATAATTTTTGTCAATATTTTAAATCCTTTATAATAACTTCTATTTTACTGTGTGTTTGTTTGTGACGGACGAACAAAATCTTCATACTTGTACCACTTGCCCACAATTTCTTGCCATCCAGTTTTTTCCCAAATCCATCCAAAATGAGTCATCCATTTACTTGCTGGTCGTCAGCCAATGGGCAATTCCCGCATTTTTTATTTTTATTTTTTATTTTTTTTATTATATTCTAAATGTTTCGAAAAGGCCATAAACATAAAAATTTCTGCTCAATGCGCTTTTTTAAAAAAAAATTACGATCAAAATTACCTTGTTAGAGGTTGGCGAGAAAACGGCTCATTTCGTTGGCATTGAACGTGACGTAAAGAGATCTCGAACATCTTGGCTTGAAATGCAGCAGCGGAAACCAGATTTGCAAGTTTCGCTCAAATCACGCAATAACCCGTATGGAATGTGGCAATGGTCTACTAACGCCAACTTTTTTAACAATAGCTATTTGGCAGAAACCTCACGATAACCATAGAAACGTAGGGATCTCTTTACGTCACCCATTTTGTTGACTGTTTTGATCGGACTGGTTTTTGGTTGAGTTTTGGGGCATTTTCTTGTCTTAATATTTAAATAACTAATTTTTTTAAAGAAGTTTTGTTTAAATATTTGGAATCAGAAAGAAATTCTTCATAAATATGTACTAATTTCACTCGTTTTTAAAAAATGAGGGAATTGTCCAAAATGCATTCTATCAAGCTTTGGGGCACAAAAAAAGTCAGTTAATGGCAGAAAATCGACGGCTTTTTCCCTTAGTGGTCAAACCATAGACTTATTATCAATAGACCGCGAGTTCCCACTTCAATTATACATCGAGAATGAAACCAAAATGAATCACATGAGTAGGGACTTTTTGCAGATTTGGTGGGTTTCTCCTCACTCAGGCGATAAAGGATAATAAGATTATTTAGATAAAGGATTAATTTTAAGGCGTAGTTGTCTTGTATGTTAAATTGTTGGTTGCTAGACCGCACGTTTAGAGTAACCTCGTGTAACCAAATTAAAAACCACGTGATTGATAGACGAAGGAGAACGAAGAAGATAAAAAAAACCACTCTTTCCAATGGAAAACGCCGAAATGCGTCTGACGGAAAGTACGTGAACACAAGAAAAATGGTGAAATATTGTTCTGCATTTGGTTGCAAAGAAAAATTCCAGAAAGGAGGCTCAATAACCTTTCACAAGTAAGTGCTATTTTTTAAATTTTCTATTTAGTTAAGGTTTTACAGTACACTAATAAATATGTTTTTGTTTATCGCCTGAGTGAGGAGAAACCCGCCAAATCTGCCAAAAAGTCCCTACTCATGTGATTCATTTTGGTTTCATTCTCGTTGTACAATTGAAGTGGGAACGCGCGGTCTATTGATAATAATAAGTCTATGGATCAAACACTATAAAAACTCAATCTGTACTAAAAAATTATTACATAAGTTGCAACTGCACATAAAAGTTGGCAATGGAGATAAAGGATTTATTATAAAAACTTTGTTTTTATCACTGAGGTTTTTTTTCTCATCCGGCGACGTCTATAGCACATAATGAAACTAAACAGACGCCATTTTGCAAAACGAAATTTCATCAAGGTGAAAGGCCTAGTGATAGGTGACTTTCACGTGACAACATAAGACATTCTCCGTGATGGGACATGTTGCCAAAAATGTTATCTATATAATAGAGGCTACGTGGTCGAGGTAAATGCGTCCATCAATCTGTAGTCTACCAATCACGCTAAGCCACTAAAAGTTGTGCTGTCACGCAATTGAACTTAAGTTTAGAACGGTGATATAAATAAGGAGAAAATTTAATACTCCCATTGAAGTGAGGGAAAATCAGAAATATTAAAACCTTTGCGATTTCTTGAAACATGAAACAGGATGTGTTTTTCTTGAGAAAAATTATCAATTTGAGAGTTTTGTAGTCGTTTTTATCACAAAAGCATTTTAAGCAATAAAACAAGTTATAGAAAAATTTAACGAAAAAACCCCTCTTCATTTAATTTATCTTTTGCGGCTAAAAAAGGTTTGCATTAAAAAAAATTAAGGAATAACGTATCATAGTCAAATTTATAATTTATGAGTTAATTTATGTATGCATGTAAAAGAATTCATAGATTGAAGTGCATAGTACATGAAGTTTTCATTAAAAAATTAGGAAATACTTTTATTCACACATATTGAACAGATAAAACATCAAAATATCACTACGAGTTTTACAAGTGCAAGGCCTCACTATTATTGATTTTGAATGCGTTACAAACAATAGCGAGAAAATCCTCCTCTGCCTTTGCGAGCTTCAAAAAGTTATGTTGATTGCACTTTTATCACCAAGGCGAAATTCAAGTCAATAGTTTTTTAATAAACTACCATTTATATGAACTCCTTCACTTACAACCACACAATACGGTCGTCGAAGTTCTACCACTGTCAGGAGAGTTTTCGTCTGAACCACTGTTGAAACTGCTATCACCGCTGCATTAGCTTCATTTTGAGACACTGTTAGATCCCATTCCAGGTATAGAAGGCATTCCTCCCAGACCACCACCAAAACCACCTCCGAAACCGCCTCCAACACCACCAAATGTTTCGAATTGAGCTTTACCTTTAGTACTACCTTGAACGCTTCCACGAACCTTACCTGCAACATTGCCTCCTGCATTACCTCCGATAGAACCCTTTGCTCCGGGAACGCCTCCCCCAACATTACCTCCAACTGTACCTCCAATACCACCTCCTGCTTCGAATTCAGCTTTACCATCTGCACTGCCTTCAACGCTTCCACGAACACCGCCTCCTGCCCCTCCTTCAACTGAACCTCCAAGCCCACCTCCAGGTTTGGCACCGGTTCCAATACCTCCAAGACCACTTCCAGGTACAAGTCCTGTTACAATACTGTCAAGACCGCCTCCAGGTTCCCCACCTGCTCCTTTACCATCACTCCCAAGACCACCCCCCAAACCACCTCCAGCTGTGCCTCCAACACCACCTACTGCTTCGAATTCAGCTTTACCTTTTACGTTACCTTCAACGCTTCCTCGAACTCCACCTGTAACATTGACTCCTGCATTGCCTCCAACAGAACCACCAACTCCAGGAACGCCACCCCCAATATTACCTCCAACTGTGCCTCCAAAACCACCTCCTGCTTCGAATTCAGCTTTACCATCTGCACTGCCTTCAACGCTTCCACGAACACCGCCTCCTGCCCCTCCTTCAACTAAACCTCCAAGCCCACCTCCAGGCTTGGCACCGGTTCCAATACCCCCAAGACCACCTCCAGGCAAGGCACCGGTTCCAATACCTCCAAGACCACCTCCAGACAAGGCACCGGTTCCAATACCTCCAAGACCACCTCCAGGTACAAGTCCTGTTACAATACTGCCAAGACCGCCTCCAGGTTCCCCACCTGCTCCTTTACCACCACTCCCAAGACCACCCCCCAAACCACCTCCAGCTGTGCCTCCAAAACCACCTACTGCTTCGAATTCAGCTTTACCTTTTACATTACCTTCAACGCTTCCTCGAACTCCACCTGTAACATTGCCTCCTGCATTGCCTCCAACAGAACCACCAACTCCAGGAACGCCACCCCCAATATTACCTCCAACTGTGCCTCCAAAACCACCTCCTGCTTCGAATTCAGCTTTACCATCTGCACCGCCTTCAACGCTTCCACGAACACCGCCACCTGCCCCACCACCAACCGAACCTCCAATACCACCTCCTGGACCAGCACTGCCAGAACCACTCCCAGGCTTGGCACCTGATCCCGCACTGCCAGATCTCCTACCTGCTCCAGCATTACCAGGTCTCCTACCTGCTCCAGCACTGCCAGGTCTCCTACCTGCTCCACCACTGCCAGATCCACCTCCAGGTCTCCTCCTTGCTCCAGTGCCACTTATCCCACCTGATGCCTTGTCATTAACCAATGTGCAATTAGTATCGGCGCCGCATATTATCTCACAGTTCCTATTTTCGTCGCAATTTACCTGAACATTTTGGTTATTGGAGCTTTGCAATCCAAGAGAACTTCCAGATCTTTCTGAACTTCCAGAATTTCTTGAACTTCCAGAATTTCCTGAACTTCCAAAACTTCCAGAATTTCCGAAATTTCCAAAACTTCCGAATGACGGAAACCCTCCAAAGCCACTATTTCCTCCTGCACCAGAACCCCATTGGTTCCAACTTGAAAAAAATTGAGCTCGAACATTTCCATAGCATACAATAAGTAAATATATGCTAAAGGCTGTGCGACCCATCATATTGAAAACGCAAGTGAGAAAACAGGACGGCTTAGCTCTTTATAGCTGCACTCCAAACTCTAACTAAATCTGAATGATAAGATCGTGCACTGACAAAACTCATGACGAATTAGCAATGACGTCCACGAGTAACCAGATTTGCACTGAAAAAGTTAATTTAACCTTTGAATAACAGATGTAATCCTACTGAAAGGAAACCATTATTTTTTTTTTCTTCTTCATGTCCAATTACAAAAGTATGCTTCAATCATGTAATGATTGCATAAATCGAAACGTCAATCTTAATCAGGGAACGAACCAATGATTGAGCTGCTTTCAAATAGGTTCCACTATTTTTCTTTTCTTGATGATCGTAAGAAGGGGTTGGTTGTTTTCAGATTATCTGGCGTGGCAAACGAGGTGTTTTGGATACTTTATTGTAACGAGAGTTTAAAAGTTAACATTGAAACTAGAGTTTATTTTTGTAGTTGCCAACTGAGTGACACTGAAAGCAACTGTTTGGGCAGCGCCATTGATGATGCTGTTGTTGTTGATTCAACAAGTTTATTGCCGTTATATCTCAGTTATGGTTTCTTTCCTTAATGCCATTTTTGGTTGGTTGTATTCAGATTATCTGGCGCCGTCAGCAACACGAGGGCTATAATGCGCCGAAACATTCGTCATTAGACAAGCCAACATACGTTTACAAACACCCATGCCTAACACGGGACTCGAACCCGCAACCTCGCGGTCTAGAAGCTAGCACGCTAACCACTATACCGTTTGGTCGGCATCGTAAGAAGGGGAACCAACGAGCAGGGTAATAGTGCTTGAAAAAAAAAAAATCCTGGTACGCAGACAACGTTAATTAACCCCTAATTAATCCCCTTGCCAACATGCGATCGGGCCGAAACTTTGCAGATAGATTCGATGTCGATGATAATGCATTCTATCAAATTTTGGGGCTGTAACTGTCACTAAAAGGTCACTTTTATGGAATATTAATAAAACAACTCGCCGTCATCCAGTCGCACTAAAATAGCCTTTAACCAACCATTGTTAAAACTCTTTCCTGTTGCCAAAATTTTTTAGTTAAATAAATAATAAAATAAATTTAATCAGAATAAATAAATTATGTTTGGATGTGAGTCCCGTTAATTTTTAATAAATAGATTTTGAAACGTAGTTTGCCTCATATTTTGCTGATAGAAATGTTTTTGACATTTAAAATTCGATGCAAACACCAAGCACACGCTGTTTACAGAATTGACGCTGTGTTAATGAATATAAAAATAGCAATGCATATAAAGGATTTATATTAAAAACTTTGTTTTTATGGGTTATATTGCTTCAAAGGATATTATGTTTATTGAACTCTTTCCGAAACTGCCCATACATAAAACACCTGTACCTCGCTTACAGAAAGTCACTCTTAATATATTTTAGCAATTTTTGTAGCAAACGATAGTTTATTAAAGGTCAAACTTAAATAACATGCAACTTTTATATTAATCAGTTTATTAATAATTAATTATTAATTAATAAAATAAGTTTTCATTTTTTTAGAATTCCATTAGAATTATCATGGTTGAAAACCCCTCCAGAACTTTTTTCATTCCATTTTGACTTTTGGTTCTCAATATTTTAGCAAAATTATATATATAAAAAAAAAAGCCCAGTTTAAGAGCCCGTGTAATAGATTACGTCTTGAAGCAGGCAAAACGTTTGCTTCTACCAATGCTTAATAAGAGATTTGCCCTCAAGAACGATCAAAACATTTTCTCTCGTAAGTAACGTGTTTCTAAATATAATGAAATGAAATTTGGAATTCAGGGTAAATTAAGTATTCTAAATCGACTAAAAACATTAAAAAAATAGGGGTTCGTATTGAAATTTTTAAAGATAGAGTCAAATTTACTAAGTATACAGTCCTCCTAAGAAAATTTTTTGCACCAGACATGTAGAAAATTGTAAACAAAACATTTTGGTGCAAACCGCAAGATTCTATGACAATTAGAACCAAAGATATGGCCACCGGTCGGATTTTTTTTTCTTTTTTTCTTTTTTCTTTTTTTCTTTTTCTGACGTACTTTACCTACTCACCAAATTTCAAGATTTTATACAAAGTAGTATCTAAACAAACTGGGCTAAAAGAATGTAACATAGGGAGTATTTGGAATGTATTTGCCTAAAAATATTGATACTTTTTGAGATTTAGTTTTTTTTTATTCAAAATCGTGAGAAACCCGTGTCATTTGTTGATTGACGTATGCAAAAATATTATTTCTGCATTTTTGAAGATCTGGGCAGATAAATTATATTAAACAACAGCATGAGTTAAAAAATAACGCAAACACAATATTGCCTCCAGGATAATTTTTTTAATAAAATAAATTTTAAATAAGATAATTTTTTTATGAGAATAACCTTAACATAACAATAAGTTGTGTCACCTTATAACAATATATATATATAGGGAATTGAGTGGCGCCATCTAGTGATAAGAAGTATAGTTAAACTAACATTTTATCAATTTTAATATGCTTATTAATCCTGTTAGTTGAAGAAAATTACGCTAAAGGTTTACAACTTACAAATTAAAATTTGTCAGCATGACGATAAAGTGGTCTGCAAATTAAATAAAAATAATATCTTACCGAATGGCATTTGTAATTGATTACATTTATTAATCTTATTTTAACTAACTAGTCCTGACACGAAACTAATTTTCAATATTGATTAATTTCACTTTCACTGAAAAAATTTAGTAAAGTTTTTTTCTTTTTTTTTTTTAACAAATTAGTTTCAAACATTTGATTCGATCGTATGTTCAATGATCAAGAATTACATTAATAAAAGCTAATCTGCAATAAATCCGATTTTATTTTATCTGAGTGTTTCATTTCAAAACCAGGGTTGTAATGCTAAAAAAAATTTTACCTGTACGCAAGCTTCCTGATCGTGGCGGTAACCCTAACTGTAGCTGGGATTTTTTTTTTAACTATAAAATTCAAATTCAAAATAATTTACATAATTTACCCTTAAAAAAAAAAAAAAAAAAAAAAAAAAAAAAAAAAAAAAAAGATATATACTCTTAATTAACGTATTTAATTTCTCACTAATTTATATCACAATTCATGCATAAAGATTTATGAGTTATTAATAGTTAGTGAAATAAAAAAAAAAATGGCTGTCTAAATGGTAGACTATGGCCCCATTGTTTCTCAAATTAAAAAGAAAATGTTTGTTTAATGTAATTTATAGTTTTGAACTGGGGTTGGGGGTACTAGGGCCAGTACGGCGTGGCGCAGCGCCACTTCTTTTTTTAACTAATTAGTAATAACTTATAATTTCTTATGCATGTATTGCCAGAGACGTACTGAGACATAAAATCGGCCCGGTAATTTTAGACTTATGTCGGTCCAAATTTTTAATATCATTAATAATAAAATTTAATTTTTAATAAAATAATTACAATAATTAAATAGTTTTAATAAATAACACTTTTTATTTAAATATTCAAATTTAATAATTAATATATTTAGTTTAATTAAATCAAATTATGTCGGTTTCTACTATTTACATCCCCTTGGAGTGAATCTGGTTTCCATAAATCATGGATTGTTGTTTACTGCAAAAACTAAAACAAGAAATCTAAATTGTAAAATAATGTCCAGGATATTAACTTGTAGGTTTATTAAAAAACGACTTCCGAAATGATCATATATATTTTACCTTAAAAGTTATAAAATAAGTGAAAAGCAATACGATAATTTATAAATTTTAGTACATCTACTTTACTTTGTATATTTTATCTCCTTTACCAAAAAAAAAAAAAGGCCGCTTTGGAAAGGAGGCAAGTGACCGGTATTTGAATGTATAAGAAAACGTTAAAGTGAGCATCTCTAATTGTTTTGAAAAATAATTGAAATAAATAAATAAATAAATAAATAAATAAATAAATAAATAAATAAATAAATAAATAAATAAATAAATAAATAAATAAATAAATAAATAAATAAATAAATAAATAAATAAATAAATAAATAAATAAATAAATAAATAAATAAATAAATAAATAAATAAATAAATAAATAAATAAATAATTGAACGCTGATCCTGCCCCCCCCCCACCACCACATTCCTGTTGGTTGCACAGAAGAAGAAAAGAGAGGCGACTGCAAATTAAATTTAGGACCTCATCGAACATCATTTAAAGTTGGCACTAAGTATTGTAATATTATATTTATTGGCAACTTGGGTCAATTTTAAAAGATGCAAGTATTTGATGCCAGAGAGGTCAAATCGTCTGATTCCTTCTTGAAAATAAAAAAAGCGGTCAGTTACCAGACGGAAACGGGTGTTTATTTTTTGGTTAAGTTACGACATAATTGGTTAACGGATTTAGTCCAACTCGTTTAAAGTCGATTTTTGAACAGTTTGACTAATTTTACCTCTTGAGATCAGCATATTATAATCTAATAGCATTTCTATACGTTGAAAAAATATTCAGAATTATGTTCCCCGATGTCCTAAATTCGTAATTGCCTTTCTATTAAACTACCTCGAGCCTTTAAAATTACTTTGGTCAATGACATTAGCTTAAATTTTCTATTCCGAATGTTTTCTGATTCATCGGTCTCTTTTCCGTCGCTCGTCAAACAGCCACAGGTGGTTATCGAACCTTGGCTGCTTTTCAAAAGCTTGTTTTGTTTTCAATTTAAATCGACTCATCGCCAACAATGGATGTCATTTGTAAAAAGCTGAGAACTTTTGGAGCAGCTCGCTTTGTTCGATCGGGTGTGAGAATCCAACCTCACCAGTTCAGAAATAATCTCAATCTATTATGCAAAGCGTAATTAGGAGTGGATTTGCATCGAATCACACTGGCATCGAGCACACACGCAATCAATCACAGCGGGCGTTTAAAAATAAATTCACATTCCGTTAGCCAATCGCAATGCGCGTTTATTGTATTTCCCTTGCAAAAGGAGTTGACTGTGACGTAGTCGCGTATAGCTTCCATTCGATTAAGATGGATAGATTCTGTTTACAAAAACATGTGTGAAAAATAAAGATAATTGGTCGGAGTTTGATGAAAGATTCAAGTAACCATATCTGGTTAATGCACTCTTTTCTGATCCGTGACTTTTTTTTATTCAGGTGTTGAACAACAAAGAAAAAAAGTATGTGGCTCCTAAATCATCGGGATGTGTACAAATTCTAAAGTTTATTTTTATTCAATCATGTGTTTTTGTTCCTAGATATAGCGAGAGTTAATTTTTAAATCTCTTATTCGATTCTGTTTGTGTCTGGCGGGCAAAATCTTCGAAGGATTAATGATATCTGTGGAGATATTTGTTTTATTTTCCATACTTGAAATAACTGTCCGGATTTTAGCGCAAATAGATTTTGATTTTTTAATATGAACCATCCGCCATTATCTCTTTTAACTTTACCCCCTCATAAATATCTTTTTAACTCCCTATTTGAAATTGGTTTTTATGACTTAATTTAATTATTTCGTTTGTTCTTATTTTACCTTTTATTAATATATCCATTTTTTTAATCGATTTTAACTTTGGTTGATATTTATTTAGTTGTTGGGCACAGTATGGCTCATGCATCTTATCTTGCGCCAGCAAAGCTCCGAACCAAAACCATACATTTTATCCAGTCACTATGGTATATTCAAACAGGTACAATTTGGTACAATTTAATGACTGAAATCTCTCCCAGTTAAATTGGTTGGTTGGGATTTTATGGCGCAAGGGCTTCACTAGGGCCATGCTGCGCCAAACAGTAGTAATTTTCTAAAAATTAAGTTTATTCAATACTAAGATAAAAACAATTGAGCAATAAACATCGTTAAATGGTTAAAATTTTAAATAAGACTATAAAAACCTCTCTCCCAGTTAAGATTGACGTCGTATGGAAAAAGAAACGTGCAATTTTGATGTTTTTTTAATCCCTTATATTTTGTTGATGAAAAGTAAATTAAACCACTTACCTTCCACCAACTGTGCTGAAATTTGGCAGATAGATTCGTTGTCGGTGCCAATGCATTCTATCAAGTTTCAGGGACAAAGAAAAAAAAAAAAGTTAGCCGGAGGCACAGAATCGATGGTATTGTCGAAGTGGCGAAGCACTACGAAATATCGATTTGAGCTCAAATTCGGGTTAAATAAGATGCAACTGCAAGAGTTGGCAATACATTTAAAGGATTCATAACTCTGTTTTATTTTTCAAAGTTGTTCAATCTAGTGGCTTTGTTCTTAGTAATATATAGTTATAAATAGTTTTTTTTTAAAAACAGTTTTGCCAAAAAATATTGATAATAAATGTGCAGCGTTACAAGTGAAAAATTCTGGTCGTTTTGTGCCGCGTCCCTTTCCCAAGAGCTGCAGGCTTCTGTGGTCCCTAATCGCAGCCAATGAGGAAGAGTGATTTTTACACTCCCTTCTCGGATCGGTACTAAATATGCAAAATAGAAATTCGCAAACATAAATTTGAAAGCAGAACCAAATCAGTGTCAGCCTGATTACTTACCGATGTCCTTTTTTTCTTCTTCTTACCATCATCACTATAACTCCCGAACAAATTGACCTACGATGTTCAAATTTGGTATGCGGGTTGCTGGTGGCCATGGAATCTACCATTAAGGTTTTCGTCAAAATCGCGCATGCGCATAAGTCTTTAAAAAAAAATATAATATTTTTCTATGATTGCTAAAAAACGGCTCCAACGATTTTGATAAAAAAATCGATGTGCTAATGCCTCTTAAGGTGTTCTAAACATCCCCACCTTCGAAATTCCCGTAAAAATGCTCTAATGGCGTAAAAAGTTGAAAAACGAATGCCTTCAACACAAAGTCCTCTTTCCTTGAGGATACCTCATCATCCATCGTTTTTTCTTCTTCCCTCCGTTTCACTTATAATAAAAGATAATATAAGGATTATCGTAAAGAACATCGCCAAAACCACAATTTTGGCAAAGTGTTTTTTTTTTTTTTTTTTTTTTTTTAATTTTTTTTTTGTTTTTTTTTGCTTTTTTTTTTAAGGTCCTTACAAGAATTACCGCAAAAAATATCTCCACACCGGCCATTCTTTTTAAATAAATGATGAAAACATAATTACGGTAAACGACGCAAATCCACGTCAGTATTATAATGTAATTGAAAGTTGTGCTATGTTCCACACCCCCCCCCCCCAGCTTATATTATCGTTAATTTCGAAATCTCAATCGTACAAATAACATTTCCTCGAAATATAATACGGCAAGAGTTTAAAACGCAGTTTGATTTGGAAATGCAACAAGATTTTTTGTTCCGGCACTTTGAGTTTACGTCTGGAAGTCTCCTGTCTGCCCTATAATGATACGCAAAATATATTTGGGGTTGGAAAACATTATCTGGTTGTTTATAAAGACTTTGCAATAGCTAAATTGAAATATTCTCCTTGATGCATAGAGAATGTGATGGAATTCTCTTAATTCTCTCACAATCTCACAGATCAACGGACTGCGGATATATATATATATATATATATATATATATATATATATATATATATATATATATATATATATATATATATATATATATATATATATATATATATATATATATATATATATATATAATACAAACAAAGTGAAAAGAAAAGAACACTGCAGAAAATTAGAATTTCATCAGGGGATTGACCCAAATTTCCAAAATCGTTAAATCCAAGAACTTTTTCCGTAGACATTCTTTCGAATGCCCCATCCCCAAAAGCTCAAGAGAGTTTGTATTATTATATGCAACTTTTTAACCTAGCAGGTTATGCGCAGGTAATTTGTTGTATTTCTTTTGATAACATGTTTTTGATTTTGCATTTTAACTTCATTTTTGTTCTTTAGTTATTTATGTATGTATGCATGTTTGTTTGTATATATACACATATGTAACTTAGCATATCCACGTCTTACCCCTGATTGGAACCGAGACACACCATCGTGGTTGTCTGATGCTCAAACCACTATGTTAAATGGGAGGCAATAAAATATATAAATATATTGTTGCGTTGGTGGGTTCGAAAGATTTGAAGCCAAAGCAGATCAAAACTTGCAGATATTTATTCCAATATCACTCTTCACAGATTCCTTTACAACTCCAGAACTTCTCGTTCTAGTCGACACAATACAGCTCTTTTCACAACAATAGAGCACAAAACAGCAGTTAAAAACTTGACAACACAACTGCTCAAATCACTGCAAAAGACATTGCAATACAGTTCGCTTTCGGAACTCTCTGAATGCTCACCGAGACTCAGTATCTCAATACAGTAATTCCAGTCAACTCCTCAGTCAACTAATTCAGTGACTCAAAATCAACTAACTGACTCAACTACCAACTAACTCCATCACCCGCTCTCTTGAGCTTTTATAGGGGAGGGGGCGAACATACGTGAAACTTCTAGAGGTAGATATTTGGAGAACTTTCCAGATCGTAGTCGAAAAGTCCTATACATGTACATGGGGACCGAAAATGTCCCCAAATGGTCGCCAAGTTTGGCGACATTTGGCGATTTCTCGCCAAATTCGGCGACAAAAATTAGTCGCCAAAACCGTCGCCAACTTGGCTCTATCCCGCCAATTTGGCGAGATAGCCATTACCATAATGTTAAATGTCCTGCTCCTTGTAAAACTCGCTTCCCAGCGTTACCTCTGTAAAACTCGTTATCAAGCATTGAGACACACATTGCGGGGAAGCAAACTAACGACGAACTATTGCACTGCATTATGTGAAATGTACATAAATTTTACTACAGTAGAGTCCTGATTATCCGAGTTAATGTGGACCAAGATCAACTCGGATAACCGAAAAACTCGGTTAAAGCGAAAATTAAAAATAAAATGAATCGTATCGGTTTAAATGTATGTTTTGACAAGTACAAATGTTATCTCTCTATATATAAGGCAAAGCCCTCACTCATTCACTCACTCATCACTAATTCTCCCACTTCCCACATGTCCACAACTCTGAAAATCGGCACAAATATCAACAACGGTAAAAATAGAAAAGTAAGCTATTCCGATCTCGATTAACCCACTTTAAGGAATCGAAAAGGGGTTAACCGTTCCAAACGAGGGACATTCGAATATCCTACTTCCCATTTGGTCACAACTCTAAAAATTGGTACAAATATTAACAATAGTAAACATGGAAAAAGTAAGCTATTCCGATCTTGATTAACATACTTTAAGGGCTCGAAAAGGGGTCAAACGTTCCAAACGAGGAATATTCGAATGTCCTACTTCTCATTTCGTCACAACTCTAAAAATTGGTGTGAATATCAATAAAGACAAACGAAGAAAAAGTAAGCTATTCCGATCTCGGTTAACCCACTTTAAGGGGTGGAAAAGGGGTTAAACGTTCCAAACGAGGAGTATTCGAATGTCCCACTTCTGACATGACCACCATATTGAAAATTGGCTTAAATACTAACAACGTTAAACATAGAAAAAGCATGCTAATCCGATCTCGGTTAACCCACTTTAAGGGGTCAAAAAGGGGTTAAACGTTCCAAACGAGGGATATTCGAATGTACCACTTCCCACATGTCCACAACTCTGAAAATTGGTGCAAATGTTGACATAGGCAAACATAGAAAAATTAAGCTATTCCGATCTCGATTAACCCCCTTTAAGAGGACGAAAAGGGGTTAAACTTTCCAAACGAGGGATATTCGAATGTCCTACTTCCCATTTCGTCACAACTCTGAAAACTGGTGCAAGTATCAACAAAAACAAACGTAAAAAAGTAAGCTATTCCGATCTCTATTAACCAACTCTAAGGAGTCTAAAAGGGGTTAAACGTTCCAAAGGAGGGATATTCGAATGTACCACTTCCCATATGGTCACAACTCTAAAAATTGGTACAAATGTCGACATAGGTAAACATAGAAAAAGTAAGCTATTCCGATATCGATTAACCCACTTTAAGAGGTCAAAAAGGGGTTAAACGTTCCAAACGAGCGATATATTCTAATGTCCTACTTCTCATATTGTCACAACTCAGAAAATTGGTGTGAATATCAATAAAGACAAACGCAGAAAAAGTAAGCTATTCCGATCTCGGGTGAATCAAGGGGTGGAAAACGAGTTAAACGTTCCAAACGAGGAATATTCGAATGTACCACTTCCCATATGGTCACAACTCTAAAAATTGGTAAAAATATCAACATAGAAAAACATATCTATAGACAAACATAGGAAAGTTAAGCTATTCCGAGATTGATTAACCCACTTTAAGAGGTGGAAAAGGGGTCAAGCATTCCAAACTCAAATATCCCACTTCCCATATAGTCACAACTCTGAAAATTGGTAGGAATGTCAATAAAGAAAAACGTAGAAAAAGTAAGCCATTCCGATCTCGATTAACCCACTTAAGGTTTGCAAAATGCGTTAAACGCTCCAAACTAGGGATATTCGAATGTCCCACTTCCCATTTGGTCACAACTCGGAAAATTGGTACAAATGTCAAAAAAGATTAAACATAGAAAAAGTAAGCTATTCCGTTCTCGATTAACCAACTTTAAGGGGTCGAAAAGGGGTTAAATGTTCCAAACGAGGGATATCCGAATGTTCCTCTTCCAATGTAGTCATATTTCTGATATTTGGTGCAAATGTTAAAAGGGCTAATGTTAAAAAAAATAAGTCATTCCAATATCGATTAACGAATTTTTAAGGGATGAAAAGTCGACGCAACATTGAAACTATACGAGGATTAACTTAATGTCTCAATTCCAATACAGCTACTACTTTGAAATTTAGAGCTAATAGAAAACATAAACACAATAAACTATTCCAATTTACTATTCACAATTATAAATTTTGTTCAAAATGTCAACAAAAGGAAAGTTCATATTTTGATAGATCAATTTGTCGGGATCGAAATGGGAGCAAACGTCTGAAGTGTAGAATACATGAATGTCTTTTGATCGCTAAAATGCTAATGGTCAAATTTCGTGGCGCAGCACGGGTATTCAGCTAGTACTATAGGTAAACCACATGCAATTAATAATATATAGTAATGCTTAAAGAGTTCTCTTACTTAAGCCTTAAGACCTTGAGCGACGCGATAGGAGGAGCAGTGTCATGCAATGAAAAGGAATGTAAAATTTTTTTTTTTAGTGTTTGAGAGGTCAAGTACCAATTTTTTTCGGTACTAGTTTTGACGAAGGAAAATATCAGAGGTAAAAAAAAAATTAAAGAACTATTATCTAGCTCGGTTAAAGCGGAAACTCGGATAACCGGGGCTCGGATAATCGGGGTTTTACTGTATTTACAAAATTAACACTAGGAAATATTTACAACTATACAAAAATTCGTAACAATATGATTGTATCTTCTGAGGTGTCGAAACCCGAGATTCAACCTGGAACCTTCAGATAGATATTTCTCCCGTGGGAAAAAAATTTCTCAGCCACTTGCTATAAAATATTAATCGCACACGAATTTGGAAATGGAATAATACATTAGATATAATTGAATTGGGGTTTGATATATATAGTTAAAAAAGCTCAAGACTCCCAATAAATCTTAAATGGTAGAGAGCTACCAGGGGTGAAGGTGGGGGAGTAGTTTTTTCGGCGCCAGATTCCCCCCCCCCCCCCCCTCCAGGCTTGTGTAACTGAATTAATATCACGTACAGTAATGCTGGCGTTGGGGGCTACAGGCAATATAATAAATAAAATTAGACCATAATTAGAAAAATTAAAAAAATGACAATAGATCCAAACAGCAGTTAAATATTTTTCACAATTTTTTAACACATGAAAAATCGTAAAAATACTCTAAAGTGTGATAAAATAAATGCTGTAGGCACCCCTAGCAAATTTTTTTTGGTAACTAGTTGAGTTAATAAAACACCTCATAAATTGGGATTGTTTCCATCCTCTGTTGGCAGATAATTTCAATTTTTTTTTTTGGGGGGGGGGGACCACTATTGTTATGTCACTGCCCCCTTCCCCCCCTAGAACCTCAACAACTCGACGTTTTTTTACTAATAAATAAGAAACACTTAGTATTTTTAACCAATTTCAAAAGAATAAGTTGGTAATTTACCAAGATTCCGATAGATTAATCTTTAGCGTATCACATTACTTTAGTTGGTAGGTTTGAGAGCTTGGAAATAAATAATGGATTTGTAAGTCTCATAGAAAAAAAAAATCCATCGACGCCATTTATAGTCTAAATGAACTTTTGTTTAAAAACCGTAAAAATATTAGTGTTTCAGGTGTCGCAAATCAAAACAAATAAAATCATCCTAATAATGTAGTTTGTTTTTTCGTCATCCTAAAAATACAGGGTGTCTACAAAAGGTACATTTTGATGTTGAATAATTCATGAAGTAATGAAGATATAAACAAACTTATGGCGTTTATGCAAGGAATAACTCATATATTTTCGTTTATAGTGAACGTTGACCATAGAAAATTTCTTTTTCCCATTAGAATATCATTTCTTTTGTAAATATCGTCTGTCCGTGATATTAATTTTATGTTTTTCTCGTTTCTTTTGTAAATATCGTCTGTCCGTGTTATTAATTTTATGTTTTTCTCGTTTCTTTTGTAAATATCGTCTATCCGTGATATTAATTTTATGTTTTTCTCGTTTCTTTTGCAAATGTCGTCTGCCCGTGTTATTAATTTTATGTTTTTCTCATTTCTTTTGTAAATATCGTCTGCCTGTGTTATTAATTTTATGTTTTTCTCGTTTCTTTTGCAAATATAGCTTAAGCGAGTTATTAATTGTATGTGTTTCCTTCTTTGCCACCCAGATCCCCTGATATAATGCCACTGGACATTTTCTTTTGGGGATTCGTATAGCATCGAGTACAGGAGGAAAGTGTCGAATGACTTAAATGCCAGGATTGCAGCCGCAACAACCTCTATGGATAACGACGATGTATCTGGAGTGAAATTGACTACCGTCTTGATATTCTCCGTGCGACGCACTTGTGGAAGTTCTTTGACAAGGGCCATAAAACTTTTTGACTGTATCTAACCATTAGAGTTATCAATTTAAATTTGTCTTCATTATTTTATAAATTATTCAACATCAAAATGTGTCCAACCTTTTATAGACACCCTGTATTCCTCCTTTCATTAAATTCCAACAAATAAGCAAAACTTTTAAAATTAATCTGTAAATTAGAAGAAAAAAATCCATATTCTTAACAATGAGTCCCTATGTTTGGGATTTTGCATAACTTGAAAACTAGCGAACTATCATTGAAATATTTTGGCATATGTAAGTGACATATGGCATCAGAAAATTCTGGAGAGACATTGCTTTTTATACATGGAAATAAATAAATAAATAAATAAATAAATAAATAAATAAATAAATAAATAAATAAATAAATAAATAAATAAATAAATAAATAAATAAATAAATAAATAAATAAATAAATAAATAAATAAATAAATAAATAAATAAATAAATAAATAAATAAATAAATAAATAAATAAATAAATAAATAAATAAATAAATAAATAAATAAATAAAAAAAAAAAACTTGGTGCTTGGTTGAAAACCTTTTCCACATAAGTTTTCTAAACTTAATATCGCATGCAATAAATGTCAATTAGTGTTCAGCATGTACAGCACACGCAAAAAAAAAAAAAAAAAAAAAAAAAAAAAAAAATCCAAACGATTTTTAACCAAAATGTTTTGTTTACATTTTCTCTATGTCTGGTGCAAAACGTTTTTCTTAGGGGGCTGTATACTAAGTAAATTTAACTTTATCTTTACAAATTTCAATACGAACCCCTATTTTTTATGTTTTTATTCGATTAAGAATACTTCGTTTACCCTAGATACTAAATTTCAGTTCATTATGTTGAGTATGTTAAGAAACACGTCACTTATAAGCTAACATGCTTTGGCCGATATTGAGGGCAAATTTTTTTATATCGAAGAAGAATCGAACGTTTTGCATATAGACGTAATCTATTACGCGGTCCCTTAAAGTAAGCTTTTTTACATTTTTGCTAAAATATCGAGAACCAAATGTCAAAATGGAATGAAAAAAAATCTGGATGGGTTTTCGACCATAATAATTCTAATGGAAGCAAGAAAAAAAAAACTTTTTATTTAAAAATTTTTTAAAACTTGTTTTATTAATTAATAATTAATTATTAAAAAACATTTTAATACAAAAATTGCATGTGATTTAAGTTTGGCCTTAAACAAACTATCGTTTGAAACAAAAATTGCTGCAAATGTATTAACTATTTAACAATTTATGGCTAAAAAAAACATATTTCTTTTAAACATTAATTTGAAGTTTTTTTTTACATTATTTAAATTACTAACAACTCATTGGAAAATTATGAAATTTGGAATTCAGACGGTTTTTTTTTTGGATTCTAAATCTAAATATGGCGTAATATTATAGGGGTTGCCATTGAATTTTTTAAAGTTTGTTTTAGTTTTAATACGTAGATGACCCCTCATCATAAAAAAAAAATTATATACAATTGATAAAGACCATCCACTATTTACAACGGCACTTGACTTATGTTTTTTTATTAATTAGAATACAAGATACAGCCATCGTTCGGATTTTTTTTTTTTACGTAGTGTACTTTTTCTAGATGAAAAACATGTTTTCTCACAGTGATTTCAATTAGAAAAAAAAGGAATAATTTGTTAAAAAGTTATAAAATGTTTATTATTATTATTATTATTATTATTATTATTATTATTATTATTATTATTATTATTATTATTATTATTATTATTATTATTATTATTATTATTATTATTATTATTATTATTATTATTATTATTATCATTATTATCATTATTATTATTATTATTATTATTATTATTATTATTATTATTATTATTATTATTATTATTATTATTATTATTATTATTATTATTATTATTATTGTTATTATTATTATTGTTATTATTATTATTGTTATTATTATTATTATTATCATTATTATCATTATTCTTATTATTATTCTTATTATAATTCTTATTATTATTATTATTATTATTATTATTATTATCATTATTATTATTATTATTATTATTATTATTATTATTATTATTATTATTATTATTATTATTATTATTATTATTATTATTATTATTATTATTATTATTATTATTATTATTATTATTATTATTATTATTATTATTATTATTATTATTATTATTACATATATTATTCAATACATTAGTATTCCATGTTTTGACTAAAATGGCTTTAACGTTTCATTGACGCAGCTGTATAGACACAACTACAGATGCTCTACACAGGAACGTCAAACTAAAAAAAAAACACAAAAAAAAAAGCACGTGTATGTGACATGAAAAAGTCGCGACGTCTAAGCATTTTTGATTTCCAAGTCTGTCTGGAAATTGGGGTCTTCTACCTTTTGGAAGCTCAGATATATAGGATTGATCTTAAAAGTTCACTGAGAAATTTGACGTGCAATTTTACTTCCAACATTAACATCCTTGAAGAATATCATTGCATTTTCTGAGAAATGTAAGTATTTTTCTCATCATAATGACAAAATTCTTGGGTACAGATGTTATATCGGACATTTCATTGGGGAGATTTTATTTTGTGTTTTCCCTTTTCGGTTGAATGTGGTGTCTGGCAAACGGGGTTTATTTTAAGTTATATTTTTATTTAATTTACTTTATTATTATTATTATTATTTAAATTTTCCTTTTATTATATTATTTGTATTATTATTTTTATTGTTGTGATGTATTTTCCTTTTTAATTTTATTTTAGTTTCGGTGTTTTTGATTTTGGCAATATTTCTAATAAAAAAAAAAAAAAAAAAAAAAAAAAAAAACCCTTAAAATGTCATGAACTATATCTTTTTCAATTCTTCTATAAAATTTAAAAAATATATTTTAAAATTTTCTTTTTGGATGTTTTTACCTACTTATCTTACCTGTAACTATTTTGTATTGTATGTATGATCTTGTAACTATTGCATAGTGTATGTATGATCCTGTAACTATTGTATATTGTAAGTATGATCCTGTAACTATTGTATGCACATTTTATTTCTCTATACGTAATATTATGTATATTTCTTACTCGACCAACCCTGTTGGGACTTGAGCTTGTTGTTGGTCTTAAAATTTGTATATTTATTTGTACGTCTGTTGTCTGTTGCATCGTCAAATCTTGCACCTAAATTTTAACAACCACAATTTTCCCCTTAATTTTTATAGTTTAAGAGAATTTTTCTTATGCAAAACCGAATCGGATTTTGTCATACAAACGTAAAAACGATTATAATTTAATATTCAATCATAATTAATAATTGATCGTAATCAAAAATAATTAGACATAAACTCTCTCTATCGGCGATGTCACTGACCGATAGATGGCGCTGGGAATTCCTTTTCAAATGGTGTGATGATGGATGATAAAGTTAGAGGTCAGTGATATATCGATACGACGATATTTTTTATAAAATATCGATAGTAAAAATATTGAAAAAAGTCACAGATATATCGATATTTTCAAACAATTTTAGTTTTTTGATGATCGTTTTGTAGTTCCATGTGTTTTTTCGATTTTCTTTATTCCCTTTTCAAAAACTTCAAAATTAAAGATTATTATTTGTTAGATTTTTATTTGTTAGTCATCAGATATTAGATCTTGATATATATTTTCAAATGAGCATTTGCTATATTACTTCCGTGTTCTATTCTTGATTTTTTTTTTTTTTTTCATTATCTCTCTAACTTGAAAGAAACAACTACTCTTTTGCATTTTTAAATTCCTTATATTAATTTCAATTTTGTTTCAAGTCTGCTAGCAGCTTAGCTCGACGTGTGTGTCCACGTCCTCACCCGGAGAAAGCATTGAAATGTCAACTTCACAAAATTCCTTCTGCACACCGAAATGATTTAATTCCCCCCCCCCTCCCCCTTTTGTTTATTAGTTCTTTTTTTTTACTTCATCCTGTTCCAGAGAGGTGGTTCTCTCACATATGTACGCGGAGGCAGGTGCTAGTTCACAAAGTCCTTCCTTTCCACTCCCAGCCGGGAGTTCAACCAACCAACCAATTTTGTTTGTGTGTGGCGTTCAAATTTTTCTTAAAATCGTAGAAATTTGCCCCGAAAAACTTCCGGCAAAATTAAAAATCAAATAAAAAAAAATCATCATGTATATATCGATATTTTTTTCGATGCAACGATATAGTATCGATATTTATTTTGATCGGAAACACTAAGTGGATTTTAGTGACAAATTTACGCGTGATTGCGCCCTTTTCCTAATAAAGTTCTGCGAACTAAAGCTTAAAGGTATTTCTGAATGTGGTCACAGCTAAGGAAATGAAAGTGGTCATAACTTAAAGGTAAATATTAAAATGAAAAACTCTTTAAAAATACACGTTTTTAATTAATACTGTAAAAAGCACACAAAAAAAGTGAGGTTTTAAACATCGCGCTACTTTCAATTTCAGAATGATACTAGCTACTTGAAATTCTTGTACTTTCAATTTCAAAATGATACTAGCTACTTGAAATTCTTGCACTTTCACTTTAATTCAAAATGGCGCGAAAATTAAAGGTAAAAATATGGATAAGGGGGTGGGGGAAGGGAATAATCATTAGCGTGAGGTAAAAATTTCACTTTTGAGGAAAGGGGACGGGGATAAGGGGGGGGGGGGGATCCTCGAATTTTGAAATCCTTTATATTAATTTCGCTTTTGTATGTTTGTTTGTTTGTGGGTGGGAGCGGAATCTGCTGGAGCATAATTAACCCATTTGCCGTCATCCAATTGGTCTGAAACTTAACAGATAGGTTCGATGTCGAAGACAATCATTCTATCAAATTTTGGGGCTGTTATTGTCACTAAAAGGTCGCTTTTACGGAATACTAATAAACAAACTTGCCGTCATTCAATCGCATTAAAAAAGTATTGAACCGACCATTTGGTTGGTTGAACTCCCGGCTGGGAGTGGAAAGGAAGGACTTTGTGAACTAGCACCTGCCTCCGCGTACATATGTGAGAGAACCACCTCTCTGGAACAGTATGAAGTAAAAAAAAAGGAAATAAAAAAAAAAAAAGGGGGGGGGGGAGGGGGTTGTCATATCAATTCGGTGCAGAAGGAATTTTGTGATGTTGATATTTCAATGCTTTCTCCGGCTGAGGACGTGGACACACACGTCGAGCTGCTAGCCAGACCAACTAATTCCTGAACCGACCATTGTTGAAACTCTTTCCTATTGCCAACTTTTTTTTTAATAAATAAATAAAATTATGTCAATCAGAGTAAATAAATGATATTTTGATGACGTTCATTTTTAATAAATAAATTTTGAAACATTGTTTGCCGCTCATTTTGCTGATAGAAGCGTTTTTAATATCGGCGCTGTGTAAATGACTATAGAAATTGACAATGCATTCAAAGAATATTTTAAAAACTGTGTTTTATGAGTTATGTTATTTTTCTTTCAATTTAAATTAAAAAAAAAAAAAAAAAAATTGTTTTCAATAATTTGTTCAGGAATCACGTATCAATAAAATTTAAATTGCAATGGGTTGGAAATTATTTTTTATGCGAGTAAATGTCAAAACTACAAAATATGCGTTTTTCTTAAGCTCTAAAACCAAGGTGGGTCCGGGTAATTGTAAAATTAATTTATTTTTTTAGGAGGGTGGCAACAACATGACGCAATTTAATGGGAGTTGTAGGGTGTCGCTCACAATATCAGTTCAATGTCATAATTACGTAACATTCTATTTCTTCAATAACTTTTTTTTTTCTTCAGAAAAGTTTTGTAAGGTGTGTTACATAGCGCGTCATCAAATATAGAAAATGCTAAAATTTAAACTATGTTCCAAACAACAAATAAACGTAGGAGGAACATTGCATTGCGATATTGAAACGTCGCATACATGACGTAAACGTTTTAGATATGCTATTGTGATGTGGAAATGTCCGCTTTCTGCGACGTTGTTATGAAATGTATTTATGACGCTTTTTTTTTTTTTTATTTAAAAAAAGATAATTAACTTTTTATTTTTCACTTCCGTTGGAATTATTTTCATGGTGTTTTTATTTGACTCTGTTGATTGCAGGCAAAATAATGTAACAGAGAACAAAATAACAAAGTTTTTTTTTTTTTTTTTAAAAATCCCTAATATGCCAAGTCAATTTTTATATTCATTAACACCAAAAATATTTCTAACAGGAAAATGTGCGGCAAACTACGTTTCAAAACTTATTTATTAAAAATAAACGTGAATTTATGCTGTCACAATCAAATACCATTTATTTATTCTGATTGAAGTGCTTTTATTATTTATTTATTAAAAAAAATGTTGGCAACAGGAAAGAGTTTCAACAATGGTCGGTTAAATGCTAGTCAAAGCGCGTTTGGGTGACGGCAAGTTGGTTTATTAGAATTCAGTAAAAGCGACCTTATAGTGGCAGTAACAGCCCCAAAATTTGTTAGAATGCATTGCCACCGAAATAGAATCTATCTGCAAAGTTTCAGCCCAATTTATTAGGGCTTCGCAGATTTTCCTATTCATCAACAAAATCGAAGTTAATATGAAGGATTTAAAAAATAGTGCCATTACTTTTAGCAGAAAAGCCTGGAAAATTATAAATTTATATATTTTGTTTGGTTTGAAATATGTTTTGCAATTTACATGCTACGCTCAGTAGCAAACGATTGTTCAAAACTATAAATATTTTGTATGGGGATTATGCTTGTGACGTTACAGCCAACTACTATCTGACGTCACGACGAGCATCCGGGTTTGTTATTGTGCATTTGTTTGGAACTTTTGTTTGTAAAATATGCTTTCATCATAACAATCATCTTCACAATCATAACAATCCCTAAAATAAGCCCCGATTTAGCTTTAAAGTTTTCTTTAAAAAAAAATTCAGAATCAAGAAACCAACTTCGTTTATGAAATGTATGTTTACGCCAAATTTAGGATGGAAGTTATCATTCTGGAAAAACACAAGCACATATAAAACTTTCTACATCATTATTTTACTGTTTACAAGATATTTCTGAAAATTCATATATATATATATTAAGATTATAGTAATAAAAAAAAAAAAAAAAAAAATCGATTATTTTGTCGAATATTTACCTTTAGATTTGGCGTTTGAGTTAAATAAAATGAGTTTTCAATTATTCACTCAAAACAGGAGTATATTTAAAAATTTTAAAACACGAGTCTTTTTTTTTTTTGTGACAACTATAACTGCGTGATGCCCTGTTGCGGAGACCCAACGTTGGTGTATAGGTCCCAGTTTTTGGCGCTTCACGAATGTGCTAGCTTCATTCGCAAAAAGGCTCATTGCTCCGCAAAACCAAGGTCGCCTCACTCTCTGAAAAGTTCATTTGCACAAAGCACAGGCTCACTTGATTCGCTGAAAGGTTCATTGCTATGCAAGCACAAACTCGCATTGCTCGATGGAAGGTTCATTGCTGCGCACACCTAGGCTCGCTTCGTTCGCTGAAAGGTTCATTTCTTTGTCAGTATAAGCTAGCTTCACTCATTAAAAATTAATTACTGCATAAACCCTTAATATTAGAAGCTCTCCCCAGTCGGAAAAAAAAAAAAAAAAAAAAAAAAAAAAAATGTCTCCCGTTAATACAATAATACAACATTCTTACACCAATGATAATATTTTGACATGTGTTTGTAAAAAGCAAAATTAGAAGGCCAAAACTATTAATGTTGAAATTTTCAGAGCTCCAGGCCTAATAGAATTCCTTTTTTGTAGAACTATTAATTAAAAAAATTAATTAGAAGAACAAATTAATATTTTAACATTCTGTTTGTCAAAAGTCCAATTAGAAGGCCAAAACTATTTATGTTAAAAATTTCTTAACTGTAGCCATATTAGAAATCGTTTTGTAAAATATTTGATTATTAATTAAAAAAATAATTAAAAAAAAAAAAAAAAAACTAATCAAAATTTTGACGTTTTATTTGTCAAAAATCTAATTAAAAGTCTAAAACTACTTATGTGGAAAATTTCAGAGCTGTAGCCCTATTAGAAGTTGTTTTGTAAAAAAAAAAAAAGAATTAATTAATTAATTAATTAATTAATTAATTAATTAATTAAAAAATAACTAATTAAAATTTTAAAAATCTGTACTTCAAAAGTCCAATTAGAAGGCTGAAACTACTTATGTTTAAAATTTCAGAGCAGTATTTCCATTTAAGTCATTAAAAAAAAAAAAATTAAAAAAGAACTAATTAAAATGTTAGCATTCTCTTTGTCAAAGGAAGAAGACCAAAACCACTTATGTAAGAAATTTTAGAGCTGTAAGCCTATTTTAAGTAGCTTTCTATAGATCCACTGTCAGATAAATACGCAGACTCTATGTTTCATTATTATTATAGATTAAATATTTAAGAGAATTTTCAAAGAACAAACAAGCATGATTTAGAATATGAACAATTTTACTGTTTCGAATTTTTTAAAATTGGATCTTATGAAAGTTATACGTAGTAAATGATATTGTGTACATCATCTCCTAAAAAAAAAAGTATATTTTCTAAAAACAACGCTTTGTTAAGCAAAGGTACAAATTTTACTATTCGAATAATATGGGCTAACAAAAAAAAAAAAAAAAAAAAAAAAAAAAAAAAAAAAAAAATACGTGCTCCAAATCTGAATTCACTTAGCGGCCATAGTTTGAAAAAAATAATAAAATAAATAAATAAATAAATAAACGAACGAACAAACAAACAAAAGAAGCACATGAACAATTGTGGCTACCCGTGGTCAAAATTTTTTGTGGAGCAGGAGCAGTGACTTCCCTTCACTTTCCACAGTTACATTCTTGAATGGAAATTCTATCATCTTATTTACTCAAACTCTAAGTTTCCTTTCAATATTTACAAAATGATTTGAGAAAGAAAATAGAAAAAAAAAAAAAAAAACACCATTTATTTTAACTTACTTATTTTTATTTAAGTCGCGAAATTCGTAAGGGCTGCATTTGGCCAAACGCCATATCCATTTAGCGTGGAGGGGGGTTTCATACCAGTAGTGGCTTCCATGGCAACGGTGCAGCCCTTTTGGAACTTTCACTCTCTGGCTGTAGTCGTTCGACCATCGTCAGATTTAGTTGATTTGATCGGAGTTCTTTGTTCCTCAATTGTGCATTGCGTAACAGGTTTGCTATTTATAGGAGATTTTTTTTACTTTCCGTAGAAATTCCATCTTCATTTGCAATTCTAATCGATATTAAAATAATAATAATAATAATAATACAATAAATCATCAAAGTTGACTAGCAATTAGTAAGTTCTATTTTTAAACTAATATTTTAGATTCAACCCGGCTACACTTACTGAGGCTGTACTTGCTGTTCCCTACGAACCTCCACTGATATACAACCGCGTTGCTGTAATCACTGGTGATGGATAAATTTTCTTTTTCGTTGATGATGATGTTCAAATTCACTATTAATTACATGTGCATACGATCTATTGAAGAAAATAAAAGGGTTTATTTTAATTTTCAAAATAAATAAACTATATTTTTAGGAATATATTGGGATTAGGTATTTTAGGAATAGGTATCCAAAAATCCCAATTTTCCTATTTAAATATATCTTTGATAGTGATAAAATATTTAGTTAAATTCTTGAATAATGGAATTTTCTTAAACGAAAATGAAAACCATTGCACTCGTTTTTATCAACAGATGGCGCCACTATATTATTAATTTGATTTAAATTCATCCAAGTAACAATTCCATGGGGTTTTTTTTCCAACTTGTCTTGTTTTTATTTTCATTACTTATATACAATAGCGATGATTGGCCCATCGTTTCCGAGATTGTCTTTACAATGCAATGTTTGTTATTTCATTTCGTGATTATATTGATTTGAAATAATAATAAAAATATTTCAAAATAAGAATGAATAAATAATGTGGGGTTTTTAAAAATTACCTCACATTTCAAAATAAAATATGATTAAGATTCGAAATTAAATATTCTGATGTTATTGGATAATCTCTGGGACAAATTGCGCTGTCGGGTTGCGCAATTTCCTGAATTTGCAATATAATTTCAGGAAAAAATTGAAATCAGTTTAAAAAAAAATAAAAAATTCTTGTTTGATAGGGAGACATTTTTTAACTGAGATTTTTAAGAAAATGACAGACAATAAGGTTACTGAATTCCGCCTTTATAAAAAATATTTTCCATCTTTTTTTTTATAAAAATAAAAAGTTTGTCTATGCTCTTTCACAATTTACTAATCACAATTTCAGAAAGAAAAGTCACTAACATTTTCTTTTCTGAGCAAACACAGCGAGAAACAGTTCGTGTAATTCATTCATAAAATCCCCGCGACAAAATTTTAGCAAGCCTCTCCCATCCCATCATCTAGCGACAACGCGGAGAAGCGACGTCACTTCAGACACGTCACTTCCGGTTCTTCTCGCCGAGTTTTTCCCCCGGCTGCAGAAGCGAGTCAAGAAGAGAATGCACTAGACAGAACAACCGCAAACGTTAGAAAGAGCAGAGTTCCAGTTCAGAAAACTTTCCCACGCAGTATTTCAATGGCAATTTTAGCCATGTCGGCGTTCTTATTGAGCGCTCCCAAACTTCTTGGCATACAATGGGAACTGTTCCGTTGGATTATTCCTGTGTTTGTGTTTCTTGTCGTCTGCAAGATCGCCCGCGCCGACGATCGCGTAAGCGAAATGTCCTTTGTCCAACCCCTCTTGACCCTACTGTTCTTTTGGATTTCGTATTCGATGGAAAATCGCCAAGCCGAAGAGCCTACCGAATACCGGAAGAGACGAAGCAAAAGGATAAAAGGTAATGTTTCGTTTTTGGAATCTTGATTTTTTCCCGCTGAAAAACTAGTTTGTTTGTGAATTCCACGTGGTGTTCGGAATTTGGGTTCTAAATGTTTTTTTTTTATACCTTCAACTTGCACGTTTATAGATATCTCGATTTCGGAGTAATCCTGGCGTATACAATTTAGAACTAATGAACTGGTAACTAAAACTGTGTGAACGGATTTTGTACTTATAGTTGGCGCCGACCAAACGGTATAGTGGTTAGCGTGCTAGCTTCTAGACCGCGAGGTTGCGGGTTCCGAGTCCCGTGTTGGGCATGGGTGATTGTAAATGTATGTTGGCTTGTCTAATGACGAATGTTTCGGCGCATTATAGCCCTCGTGTTGCTGACGGCGCCAGATAATCTGAAAACAACCTTATAGTTGGTGTTTTTGTTTGTGTTGTACGCTCAACGACCTATTTTTATGCTCAATAACGGCTAATCAGGCCGGGACCTACAGCTCAACGTGGATTTCAAATCACAACGATGACCCGGGATTCGAAACCGGCACCTTTGACATGCGAGGCCAGAGCATTAACCACACAGCCATTAGGTGGGCCTTGGTGTTTGTAAGATTTGATTGCTATGTTGTGAATCAAAGAATTTTTTTTAACATCTTTGTATGGTTATTTTCGTGTGCAACTTCATTGGAATAAATTTATTACTCCCAAATCATTTGTTTTGGGGATTCAATCATTTTTAAGTTTTGTAGCATTATTATTTGTTTTATTAATTAAATATGCCATCTATTTCAAATTTGTGACCAATATTTGTTTTGATTTTAAATAATTAGAACAACTTTTGGTTGACTTGCCAATCGGAAAATGCCTACAATGATCCAAGGAATTGGATTTTTCTATCTTTTTAAACAAGTTAGATTGTTTACTAGAAGCACTCTTCCGGTTGAAATGTCGATTGAATTTTAACTTATCTTACAAATATTACCGAGTTGTTCAAACTGGTGTGACATGTTTTTAGCTACCGATTTGAAAATTAATTTCCGGTCGCAATATCCAGTTGAACTTTGGCGTGGGAGCTCATACTGACGAGACCTTTCATTTGATATATTGCATGCGACTGTGGTTTTTATGGTTTTGTTTGCTAATCTTGACCTAAGAATGTCGGATGGTCAGTGTTTTTATAAACTTTTTACTATATTATTAAAGTGTAGAAGTTAAAACTATTACTATATTATTATACTATAAAAGTTAAAATTACTATTCTACTATAGAAGTTAAAATTATTACTGTATTTGTATAGCGTAGAAGTCAAAACTATTAATATAGTGTAGAGGTTAAAATTATGATAACACTTTCGAAAATTTACTTATTCTTCAATGTTACTCAAATAATACCATCATGCTTATTAACTAATATTTTATCTAAATGCTCTTTACTCATTTCACGTATATGAACAATTATAGAATTAGATGAATAATTTCACTCTTTTAATAAACAGAATCGTTCCTGTTCGAGAACAATAAAATTAAGTATTATTTTCGTAATCGTTTGCTCATTCCTAACCCACGAACGTCTGATATTTCTATTGGTATTTATACGCCTTTATGATTTCATTCACGCCTTATGAAGAGAAGGGTAGGGGGGGGGGGGGGTCAAAGAATGTTTCTTAAAATAGAACACCGAGCTTTATTGATTTTCTGTGTGTACACTTTTCTCGCTTTGTTATTTCAATCAATTACATTGAGCGTGGTTTCGATAATTTATTTGTGTTTCCTGAAGCAGCGGATGAATTATGAAAGTGTTGATTGAGATGCTATTTTTAACACGATCCACTACGGTTACCTGCATCATCACCGGTTCAGTCTTCCGTTCTTGATCCCCAAGGTTTATCGACCATGGATTCCCCATGCCAAGGATGGTGGGTTCGAATTCTAGTTGAGTTCGTCGGTCTTCAGGAATATATTTTGATCTTTAGGTCATAGTCTGTAAAGCGGTCAGTAAAACGACTTGATTTGTTTGGGTTGAATTTTTCATTGCTCGAGATTTCAAAGCGCATCATCGTATGGGCCCACCTGATGGCTCTGTGGTTAGCGCTCTGGCTTCGCATGTCAAAGGTGCAGGGTTCGAATCCCGGGTTAGGCATGGATGTTCGTTGTGGTTTCGGAATTCACGCCAAGCTGTAGATCCCGACCTGATTAGCCGTTATTGTGCGAAAGTACAGGTCGTTTAGCTCACAAACAAACCAAACCGCATCATTGTATGGATCTCCCATAAGTAGCTTCTGTTTTAAAAGTAGATAATGCAGTAAGAGGTCCTAAAAATTAAACTACCGTTATTGCATCTCTAATAAGAAGAAACTACGAAAACCCATACAGGTTTGGCTGGCTGACAAGCGTGCCAAGACTTTGTTAATGTTACAATCACCGCCGTCGTGTGCATAGTTTAAAAAACCGAGTCGGTCAACGCGATTGCATTATGAAATTATAAAGGGATTTGAATTCTAAAAAAAAATTATAATAAGGCTACTCTTAAATTAGTCATCGTAGCTCTAGCAACAAAAAATTTCGGCATGGCGATTGTGGTTCGATTGTGACGTCACGGTTGTCAATTCAGTCTAAACAACTCGTTGTTAAGTTCTACTTATTTTTAGACTCGCGCAGAGTAAAGTTAGAATAATATAAATCAATACAGGAACTTATGAGCATTTAAAACCTTTTAAATGTAATATTTTTATTAGGTTACATGCTTAACAGAATTTTATCTTTTTTTTGTAATACGTAAAAAGCATGGGAAAACATAGTTAACTTAAAACGCCTGGTGCCTTTAGTGCTGCTGTAGCAACTGTTTAAAAAAAGAATCACGAATTTTTTTTATTATAAGTTATTAAATTTTGTTTTAAAATAAAACAAAATCTGAATTGAACGAAAAACTAGCAAAGATTGAAAACCTTAACATTTATTGATTGATTTTAAATGGTACACAATACACCTTTTAACGAGAATTCTAAATGTAAACAAAAAATATGGTGAAGAAAACATTTAAAGTATAAAAACAAATATTGCCGGATTAATTTAATAATTCATAGAATATGGCATAGCTATGGATTGTTTAGACTCAAGTAACGACCGTGACGTCACCACTTCCATCGTCTATTGCATATTCTCATTTAAAAATTGAATCTCAGACGATAATTTTTTTTTTACGATAAACCAATCTTTTTATAAAATTAATTCCGGCCATTTTTAGCCCACTTACATTTATTTAGTGTCTTTAGTGTTTGAAGTAAATCTATATTTGTAATTAATCGTCGTGAAAGTTATTTAAAAAAAAGCTATCTTTTGGAAATACCGAACGCCTTTAAGAGGGAGATTTTCCCCCCAGCTGATGACGTGTTCTCTTGAACGTGGCCCATTCAGAAGCGCAAAACCGCGCAGTTCCGAAAACGAACAAAGGAATTCAGTTTCGGCGGGAAAAACGACCAGACCGGAAACCGGTTGCAGTGAACGCGGGAGAGGTCAGATCATTCTGAGAGAAAAATGATGCTCCCCCTGCCACCGCACCCGGCGTTTTTCTTTTATAACTTTTTTTCAACGAACGAGATCCTTTTTTTGGAAACTCTTAACTGTGAAT
Organism: Linyphia triangularis; assembly: GCA_963978545.1. Taxonomy (NCBI): domain Eukaryota; kingdom Metazoa; phylum Arthropoda; class Arachnida; order Araneae; family Linyphiidae; genus Linyphia; species Linyphia triangularis. The sequence goes on from OZ021726.1 coordinate 10,157,672, forward strand.
GTGACCTCGATGGAAATGTATGTTCAAGGAATGATCGTGAACTTAAACCTTACTTGGATTTTGGAAATTAGGTTTGGGAAACAACATAAAATTAATTTCCAAGGAAGTGTAAAGAAAATGGGAGAGAATTCCATATGGTTTTCTCTATATGTAATTCCTTCGCCATAACGTTTTCTCGATATAGTTTTCTATTAGTTTCTCAAAGTGGTCTTAAGTTCCCTCATCTCTAGTTCTCTTCTCTATAGTTTTTCTTTTCTATAGTTTTCTTCTGTGTAGTTTTTTCTCATTTTTCTTCTCTATAGTTCTCTTTATATTTTTCTTCTATATAGTTTTCTTCTCTGTAGTTTTTTTTTGTATTTTTCTTCTCTACAATTTTCTTCTCTGTAGTTCTCAACTCTAGTTTTCTTGTTCGTAGTTTTCTTCTCCATATTTTACTTTTTTGTATAGTTCTTTCCATCTCTATAGTTTTCTTCTCCATATTTTACTTCTCTGTAGTTCTTTGCATCTATAGTTTTCTCTGTAGTGTTCTTTGTATTTTTCTTCTCTACAGTTTTCTTCTCTGTGGTTCTCAACTCTAGTTTTCTTGTTCGTAGTTTTCTTCTCCATATTTTACTGCTATGTAGTTCTTTGCATCTCTATAGTTTTTTCTCCATAGTTTACTTCTATGTAATTCTTTGCATCTCTATAGTTTGCTTCTCCATATTTCTTCTCTGTAGTTCTTTTTATCTCTATAGTTTTCTTGGTAGTTATATTCGCCTTATTTTTCTTCTTTGATTCTTTTCTCTATAGTTCCATTGTCTATAGTTATTATTTTTTTTTTTTTTTATATTTGTCTCTTTATAATTCTCTAGTGTTATCACATTTTCCCAGCAATAGTCTTAAGTAAATCCCCATGCTAACATAAAATTGAGTCTTCTGCTGTAAAAATTCAATACTCTATCAAACTCCGACAATCAGGAAACGTTTCTTTGCATGAATTTTTTATAACCAATAATGAGCAAAACTCCAAATTTTTCTTGGCCGACCAAACGGTATAGTAGTTAGCGTGCTAGCTTCTGGACCGCGAGGTTGCGGGTTCGAGTCCCGTGCTAGGCATGGGTGTTTGTAAATGTATGTTGGCTTGTCCAATGACGAATGTTTCGGCGCATTATAGCCCTCTTGTTGCTGACGGCGCCAGATAATCTGAATACAACCAACCAACCAAATTTTTCTTGTGCGGCTAAAAACCTTGAGTTGACCTTGGTAAAAATAATTCAATATCACAAAGCTCTCCCTCCCCTCCATTTCGTAACACACCCAATTTATATGTATGTATGTATTGTGTGTGTGTACAAAAACTCAACAAAGAATTTCATTGGAGGTTCCTTGGATATGATTAGACTCGTGTGTCCGTCTGACAAAGTTAAAAATTACCGAGGCCTAATTGCAGATGATGTTAAAATATTACGATGTATTGTATTATGATTTGCAAGAATAAAACAGCTAGCTTTTTGTTGTAATGATGCTTCGTTACAAAGTAGTACCTGGCGAAAAGCAAATCATACTACCTACTACAAAACATTCTGTCTATCACAAGGTTCCCGCCAGGTTGTCTAGGGTTGTCTGTTGCCGTGGACTAGTTCAAATTTTCACAGGGAATTCCAGGAGAAAGACATCTACATTAGCCGTATTGTAACCTTTTTGGGCGTCCCTATCCTAAATTGATGAGTCTTGTTTCTATAGCAACCGCCACCATCCAGATTGTCTGGTGGGAGCCATTTTCCTGATAGACAAGACAGTATCAAATCGTAAAAGGTTATATAGGAAAGGGTTGCTAAATATTCAGTGTAAAAGGAAATCTTTTCTAAGGGTACATTATAAACATTTCTCGAATTCTTAAGGTTTTTGCACTCATTTGGCTTTCCTTTCTTTTTACTTTTAATTCCCCGTATGTTTGCATAGGGCAATGAAAGTATAACATTCGACCAAAACCAATTTCGAGTTTTTTTTTTTTGCATTTCACCACGTTTTAGAACACACGTGGTCAGCATAACTACCGAACAAATTAACCTACGATGTTCAAGTTTGGTGAGCGTGTTGGTGGTGGATGACCATGGGACCGTACCATTAAGGTTTTCGTCAAAATCGCGCCTACGCACAAGGTTGAAATTATGAAAAACCGTGGTTTTTCAGCAATTGCTAAAAAACGCCTCTCACGATTTTGATTAAAATCTCTGTGCTAAGGTGCCTCTTAAGGTGTTTTCATCGCTCCCAGCTCCGAAATTCCCCTAGAAATGTGATAAAAGCGTACTAAGTAGTAAAACGAGTGCCTTTATCACAAGAGTTCCCTATCCTTGAGCATCGCGCATCAACGATTGATTTCTTTCTGTTTCACGAACAAGGAAGGACAATGCAATAACGACGCAAATTTCGGCGTGGGTGTCCCCCCCCCCTTCCCCTTGTAAAAATTATTGCCAAAAATTTTGCCAAACTGGCCATTTTTTTTTTAAATGATTGACAATATGAAAGCGGTAAATAACACCGCATCAAATTTTAGTGGAATGACCGATATTATAGTAATTGAAAGTTGTGTGATGTTCCACACCCCTAGTTTGTCGATGTTTCGTATTAGTTAATCGTGGTTATAAAATATCGTTCAAATGCAACAGATTAGGGATCAACCAATTGTGAATTCATTGTTAACGCATATTTTGTTGTTGTTGGGGAGGGAAATTTGTGTTAGGAGGGTGGCGATATATGTAGCAGCAGAAGCGGAAATGGGTAGATCGTTCATTAAATAATCATTATATTTACAATCGTGCTATGTTCGTCACCTGACAATTAACGTGTTTCTATTGCGTTGGTTCGTTTTTCTGAAAGATTTTTTCGAAAGGTATTGCAATAATTGTAAGATGAATATTTTGAAATCGTGGATATTTCAAAAGTTTTCTTAATTTTGGAAAAACCGAAATTTAAAAAAAAAAAAAAATCTTTGACGATTTTTAGACAACACTTTAGTGTTAGTTAAAATTTTTGAACGATATTTTCGTTTTAAGGATATTTGAGAATGGATCTTTCCGCCCCGATAATTTTTTATATGGAAATAAAAGATATTTGGATGTGAGTGCATTAATTCACATTCGTTTTTAATGAATTAACTTTGAAAAATAGTTTACCGCATATTTTGCCGATAGAAATGGTGTGCATCTAATTTTTAATTATATAAAAGAAATTTGGATGTGAGTGTATAAATTCACATTCGTTTTTAATGAATAAACTTTGAAAAGTAGTTTACCTCATATTTAGCTGATAGAAATAATGTTTGCATCTAATTTTAATATATTATAAACAAGCACACTCTGGCAACAGAAACGGCGCTGTGTTATTGAATATAAACAGGGTTCCCACGGTCATTGAAAGTCATTAAAAGTGTTTAATATTTTTGAACTTGTTTTCAAGGCCTTGAAAATGCTTAGAGGTGCTTAAAAGTCATTGAAAATGCTTAGAGGTCCTTAAAAGTCCTTAATTTTTACAGATGTTGTCCAACTGCAATATTCATAAAAATACAACTCGGACTTGCTATTCCATCGTAACCGCCACTTATCTGCACCTTATAGCAATTTTCCGACGTATTTGTATTACGCATCCACCAACTTGAAACTTTTTTGATAGAATATACTTTATTAAAAATTTAAATAGAGACATAATGCCTGAAAGCAAATTTTCATAGGTCCTTAAAAACATTAATTAGGTCCTTAAAAGTCATTGAAAAGTCACTGATTTTCATTCTGTGTTTTGGGTGGGAACCTTGATAAAAATTAACAATGCAGTTAATGGATTTATATTAAAAATTTTGTTTATATTTTTTGTTTTGTCCTCAAGAAACATTGAAAACTCTAGTCTCCTATATATTTTAACATCTGGTATGAGCTAAGCGTAAAGTTGACCCAGGAAGTGAAACAGGAATGGGTAAAAAAAACAGCAGAAAACCATCGGCTGTTGCATAACTCTAGAAATATTGTGAAAGTAGTCCTTGAAGTAGTCTGAGGTCAAGTAGGTCCAGCAGTAGAGGATCCTATCATTAGGAATCCAATCTTGGTTTGTCATTACTGTTGTAACCGGCAAGTTAGACTACTGAAGATTTTATCGTTGAATTTACGTCTGCGAGTCTTAAGAACATTGATTCCGCGCATATGGAAAGTCATGATTTTGAGCCAAAAAATGGCCATAAGTCATGGAAATATAGTGAATTTCATGGATTTCTAAACATTTTGAATAAAATCACGTAATTGTGTCATCATAAACGCCATGGTCGCTCTTCAGCTCCTCGAAAATTCGTCTGTTTTTATTTACTTTTTGACGGAAACAATATAATCTTATGACCAAACATCTAATTAATAAAATTGAATCTACAATAATTTGGGAGACTTTATTCCATCTAAGTTAATTTCAAAACTATAAACTATGTACACTTTACTTAAATTTTTAGACACAGAGGGGGAGTGAAAAATTCAATTGATTTTTTTTTTTTTTTAGGAGATAAAGAGGCGATAGGTAGGGGGGGGGGGTGACAGCAACGTGACGCAATTTTTAAGGTGAAGTGTTAATAAAATTGATTGAGCGTGACATGGGGACGAGGGGGAGGGGGGGGGGGGTTGAAAACGTACAATTTTGCATGACGTAATTTATGTACGTGAGGACTTGGCCCAACGAGTTCAACGCAGGGTTCACGTTGGCATCGGCCAAATTGTTATGAATTTTTGTATACTTGTAAATATTTCGTAGTGTTAATTTTGTAAATAGGAAAATTTATGTACATTTCGCATAAGGCAGTGCAATAGTTCGTCGTGAGCTTGGCTTCCCTGCAATATGGGTCCTGATGCTTGATAACGAGTTTTACAGAGATAACACTGGGAAGCGAGTTTTACAAGGAGCAGGGCATTTAACATTATGGTAATGGGAATCTCGCCAAATTGGCGAGATAGAGCCAAGTTGGCGACGGTTTTGGCGACATTTTCGGTCCCCATGTACATGTATAGGACTTTTCGACTACGATCTGGAAAGTTCTCCAAATATCTACCTCTAGGAGTTTCAAGAAGGTTCACGTATGTTTGCCTCCCCATAAAAGCTCAAGAGAGCGGGTGATGGAGTTAGTTGTAAGCTGAGTCCATTAGTTGACTGGAATTACTGAGTCTCAGTGAGCGTTCAGAGAGTTCCGAAAGCGAACTGTATTGCATTGTCTTTTGCAGCGATTTGAGCAGTTGTGTTGTCAAGTTTTTAACTGCTGTTTTGTGCTCGATTGTTGTGAAAAGAGCTGTATTGTGTCTACTTGAACGAGAAGTTCTGGAGTTGTAAAGGAATCTGTGAAAAGTTATATTGGAATAAATTTCTGCAAGTTTTGATCTGCTTTGGCTTCAAATCTTTCGAACCCGTCCACGCAACACTATGAATGACAACTGTGCCTCAACTTCTTACTTAATGAAGTTGCTTTTAACTTCATACCAGGCTCCGATAGTCTAACGGTAGAGTGTCGGGCTCATGACCGGAGGGTTGTGGGTTCGGTCCTCGGTTCCCCAAATATCCGGTGTGTACTTAATGATGGCTGGTGCTCATTAAATTTGTCGTGGTTTCAATGTCCTCTCGTCGGTGTGGTGGGGTTGGAGAGATGGGTTTACACTAGAAGATTTCAATCTCGTATTCTTCTAGATCAGCGTTCGCCGCTAACTTTTAGAAGCGGGCCATGTGACTCATGTTGGAGCTTTTCGCGGGCCGGATACGCCAAAATATGTATATTTAATTATAATCGATTTAGCAATATATGGCATTTCTGAAAACTGGAATTTTTTTTTATCTTAATAAAATTACAATTAATATTTGATTCTATTTTTTCAAATAATTAAAAAAAAAAAGTAAGAGTTTTCATTTTTAGTAAAACAAAGTCTAAAAAAAGAAGTGAATCTTTTGTTTTTAACGTGACGGTGCGACTTGACTTAACTTTTAATGAAAAATATTTAAACTGTATTTCCAGATTAGTCCGTTTTAGTCTTTATCATTTGTGAAACGATTGCGGTCGAAATCGTTCAGTTTATTTTAATGATGTCTTTCGCGAGTATTTGTTGCAATCAATTTTAATAAATTGTTCAAATGAGATTCAGTTTTAAGTTATTCCTTTGCTTATTCTTGATGAAAACCTTCTCCTTATATACTAAACTTCAACTTAACTAGACATCACTTAGACGGTAGATCATGACAGTGCTCATAGGTATTTAAACCATTTTGGCGGCGTGAAAGCATAATGTTCGCCAAACCACAACAGAACAAAAGGCTGTAAGGTTTGGCGAGAATTATGTCTTCACTCCGCCAAAATGGATTAAATACCTATGAGCACTGTGACGATCTATCGTCTAAGTGATGTCTAGTTAAGTTGAAGTTTAGTATAGTTTCTTCAGACACGTACTGAAGAACTCCGTTCTACATAGTTAACACATATTATTTCAGGTAAATTACAATTAAATTATGTAAAAAAAAAAAGTCTATACGTGACATTTGATTTTTTTTTTTTTTTTTTTTTTTTTTAATTTTCTGTGGTGCCGGCGGCCCGCAGAAAAAAATCTGTCGCGGCCCGCGTAGTGGCTAACGCTGTTAAAGATGCTCGGAATTACGAGACATGTTGGTTCTGTGCGTGTGGGAAAAGTCTTTCTGTGCCTGTGTATACTTGGTCAGCATAACTCCCAAGCGAATTGACCTACGATATTCAAATTTGGCGTACGAGTTGGTGGTAACCATGAGACCTGTCATTAAGGTTTTCGTCAATATTGCGCTTGCGCAAAACATGAAAAAAAATAATCATATTTTTCAGCACAATTTCTAAAAATAAAAAAGGCTCTAACGATTGCTATGGGTAATACCTGTTAAAGTGATCTAAACATCCTCACCTTTGAAATTCCCTTTACAATGCTATAAAGGTTTGACTGTGAAAAGTTAAAAGACGAATGTCTTTAACACAGAGTTCTCTTCCTTTGAGCACCGCTCATCATCGATCGTTTTTCTTCTCTCCTCTGTTTCACTTACAAGAAAGGATAACGTAAGAATTATTGAAAAGCACATCATCAATTTTCCCGTTTTGGGGGTTCTTTTTTACTCGTGTAAGAATTATCTCCAAAAATATCGCCAATTTAGCCATTTCTTCAATTTAATGCAAATTGTAATAATACGATTCCACTTCAAATTTAAATTAGTTGTCTGTATTATAGTGTAATTGAAAGTTGTGCGATGTTCCTCACCAGTATCGATATTCCACACACCTAGCTGGAAATTTAGACCAGATATTATAGAGTTAGGAATTTCATATTATAATAAAACGAATAGTTACATATTGTATTTATTGTGTTTTATTGCTGAGAAACATAACAGGGTTCCCACGGTCATTGAAAGTCATTAAAAGTGCTTAATATTTTTGAACTTGTTTTCAAGGCCTTGAAAATGCTTAGAGGTCATTAGAAGTCCTTAATTTTTGCAAATGTTGTATGGCCAACTGCAAAATTTATAAAAATACAACTCGGTCTTGCTATCCCCGCGTGACCGTCACTTATCTGCACCTTATAGGAATTTTCCGACATATTTGTATTAGGCATCCACCAACTTGTAACTTTTTTGGTTGAATATACTTTATTAAAAATTTAAATACAGACATGATGCCTGAAAACAAATTTTCATAGGTCCTTAAAAACCTTAATTATGTCCTTAAAAGTCATTGATTTTCATTCTGGGATTTGAGTGGGAACCCTGGTCAAGCACTTTATATGTGGCAGAAATAGACAGTCAGAACTTCCAAACCAAACTTCATTCCGAATACATGTAGATGTATCTCTGGTTTTCTACATTAATGGTCTGGAAGGAAAAAAAAAGGGGGAGTGGTATCATTGTTATTCTGCTCCGCAAGTATTGAACTGATAATGATTATCAATCTTTCCATAACTGCGAGAAAGGGAGTATACTTTTTTTTGTTGAGATATCTATTGAATGGGACGGGAGAGATGCGATAGATGTCGGACATAAGGTTATGCAGATTACACCATCCGAACTTTTTGATATCCCGTTATCTAATTTACGTAAAGGTAGATCGACTGTCAGCCTGGATTTTTCTTTTAATATTCGAAAAATTCCGAATTTCGGCTATTTTGTTTGTTGCACCAGGGGGGTTTCTCTAAACTCATCATAGCATTAGCCATTTCAAAAGTACCTTTGCTGTTTGACCTACGTACCTATGCCTATTGTAGGAGGTATCTATTTTATTTTTTTACCTTAAAAAAATTTAATGTCCTATTTAAATATGCAAGTAATTCTAGTGCTTGCGTATTATCCCGTCGACCATAGGCAAACGTGTTCTGGTTAGCGTTCCTCGGTGGTCCGGTTCGGCTAGGGCCAGCGTTGGGACCATCCCGTTGAGTGCCGTGACTAACTGGGTATTCGTCCAGACCTTCCGTTTCGACGGACTGAGGGTTGGTTGTTTTCAGACTATCTGGCGCCGTCCTCAACACGAGGGCTATAATGCGCCGAAACATTCGTCATTAGACAAGCCAACATACATTTACAAACACCCATGCCTGACTCGGAACACGCAACCTCGCGGTTTAGAAGCTAGCACGCTAACCACTGCACCGTTTGGTCGGCACGGACTGAGGGAATCCGTTTGGTGAACTTTTTTTTATCTCGCCCACGGTTGACGGGATAATATACACCAAAAGGATGTTACACGCAATACGCTAGTGTCTTGTCTAAGTCCCATGCTTAAAATGTATTTTCTACTGCTTAAGGGGCATCCCGGTGGACTAGTGAAGTAAGGCGTTGTGTTCGGGATGATCAGTCGCGGGTTTTTCCGCCAGTATTGTTTTAAAACATGAATTTTCACAATAGATATAACAACGGTAATACTAAATCATTAACAAAATTTGAAGAATCGAATAACAAGTTTTTTTTTTTTTTTTTCTCCTTTTTTTTTTTTAACTTCGATATTGTGTGTTTGTCGATAGGAGCAGAATCTGCGGAAGCTTAATTAACCCCCTTGCCGTCATCCAATCGGGCTGAAACTTGGCAGATAGGTTCGATGTCGAAGACAATTCATTCTATCAAATCTTGGGGCTGTTACTGTCACTGAGAGGTAGCTTTTACGGAATACTAATAAGCCAACTTGCCGCCATCCAATCACGTTAAAATAGCAGCCGATCGTGGTTGAAACACTTTCCTGGTGCCAAATTTTTTTTAATTAATAAATAAATAATAAAATTACTTTAGTCGGAATAAATAAAGGATATTTGTATGCGAGCGCATACATTCACGGTTCATTTTTAATGGATAAATTCTGAAACATGGTTTGCCGCTCATTTTGCTGATAGATTGGCTGGTTGTTTTCAGATTATCTGGCGCCGTCAGCAACACGAGGGCTATAATGCACCGAAACATTCGTCATTAGACAAGCCAGCATACATTTACAAACACCCATGGATAACACAGGACTCGAACCCGCAACCTCGTGGTCTAGAAGCTAAGCACGCTAACCACTGTACCGTTTGGTCGGCATTTTGCTGATAGAAATGTTTTTGATATCCGCGCTCTGTTAAAGAATATAAAAATTGATTTAAAAAAAAAAAAAAAAACTCGGTTTTTATGGGTTATATATACATTTAAAAAAGTTTTTATCAGCTAGTTCATGAAAACTTTTTTGAGGAATCAGATTCCTTAAAAGCGACCAACTATTCCTTGTTGTCCGTGAAAGACACAACATAATATACGACGCAGCAGAAAAATGACACAAAAGGAAATTTCAAAAGTAATCTCCCCGGTCTTTATTTAATACGCATTGTTATATGGAAGAAGGAAGTTAAAGACAAAGCATTAAAAACTACACTTTTCAATCGGTTGTAGAGATCATTTTATTACAATTTGTATCGATATACGAGAGATAATGACGTCAATCTTATTTCCTGGATGGGTACGCACTTTTGAAGGATATTCTACCGGGACGTAGTTGACTATGACGTCATTAATACATTCAGCTAGTAAGCAACCAATGAAAGTGCCAATAATTTTTTTTATTTTCGAATGAAAGCTAAACAACTGCCCCAGATATCGTCCGTCGAAAAACAAAACGATTTGCCCATCAATTGTTTTCATCTTCCTTACGATTAACATTGGTAGCAAGTTGAGCTGTTTAAAGTGGCCCCGACCGATGACACCGTATCGATACAATACATATCGGAATTCTGCACTCCGTTAATTTTAGAGGCCGATGTTTGAAATTGGGACCTTAACTGCCAACTACTAGATAGCATCGAAGTTAACGCAGCGTGGCAAACGAGGTGTTTTTGGATACTTTATTGTAACGAGAGTTTAAAAGTTAACATTGAAACTAGAGTTTATTTTTGTACTTGCAAACTGAGTGACACTGAAAGCAACTGTTTGGGCAGCGCCATTGATGATGCTGTTGTTGTTGATTCAACAAGTTTATTGCCGTTATATCTCGGTTATGGGTTTCTTTCCTTAATGCCATTTTTGAAAAGGCATTAAGGAACGCCACATAGAGATCGATTAACGTTACATGTCAGGTTTCAATTTGGAGAAGGGTCCTCTAGAACAAGTTAAATTGACATTAACGCGTTAATTAACTCATCACAAATTTGTCGCCTTAGTCAAATTAAACAAAAAGTAACGCTAAAAGTTTTATGCAAAAATCTTACTAACCTTAAAGATTAAAAACTTACGGGACTAAACATTGAAACTTATGGACAAACAATTGATACTTGCAAGACTATACTTTGAGAACTTACAAGACTAAACTAAACTTTGAAAACATTTAGGGCAACTTGAGAACTTACAGGACTAAACTCCAAGAACTTACAAGATCAAATTCTGAGAGCTTACAGGTGTAAACTTTGGGAACTTGCAGGTGTAAACTTTGGGAACTTGCAGGTGTAAACTTTGGGAACTTGCAGGTGTAAACTTTGGGAACTTGCAGGTGTAAACTTTGGGAACTTGCAGGTGTAAACTTTGGGAACTTGCAGGTGTAAACTTTGGGAACTTGCAGGTGTAAACTTTGGGAACTTGCAGGTGTAAACTTTGGGAACTTGCAGGTGTAAACTTTGGGAACTTGCAGGTGTAAACTTTGGGAACTTGCAGGTGTAAACTTTGGGAACTTGCAGGTGTAAACTTTGGGAACTTGCAGGTGTAAACTTTGGGAACTTGCAGGTGTAAACTTTGGGAACTTGCAGGTGAAAACTTTGGGAACTTGCAGGTGAAAACTTTGGGAACTTGCAGGTGAAAACTTTGGGAACTTGCAGGTGAAAACTTTGGGAACTTGCAGGTGAAAACTTTGGGAACTTGCAGGTGAAAACTTTGGGAACTTGCAGGTGAAAACTTTGGGAACTTGCAGGTGAAAACTTTGGGAACTTGCAGGTGAAAACTTTGGGAACTTGCAGGTGAAAACTTTGGGAACTTGCAGGTGAAAACTTTGGGAACTTGCAGGTGTAAACTTTGGGAACTTGCAGGTGTAAACTTTGGGAACTTGCAGGTGTAAACTTTGGGAACTTGCAGGTGTAAACTTTGGGAACTTGCAGGTGTAAACTTTGGGAACTTGCAGGTGTAAACTTTGGGAACTTGCAGGTGTAAACTTTGGGAACTTGCAGGTGTAAACTTTGGGAACTTGCAGGTGTAAACTTTGGGAACTTGCAGGTGAAAACTTTGGGAACTTGCAGGTGAAAACTTTGGGAACTTGCAGGTGAAAACTTTGGGAACTTGCAGGTGTAAACTTTGGGAACTTGCAGGTGTAAACTTTGGGAACTTGCAGGTGTAAACTTTGGGAACTTGCAGGTGTAAACTTTGGGAACTTGCAGGTGTAAACTTTGGGAACTTGCAGGTGTAAACTTTGGGAACTTGCAGGTGAAAACTTTGGGAACTTGCAGGTGAAAACTTTGGGAACTTGCAGGTGAAAACTTTGGGAACTTGCAGGTGAAAACTTTGGGAACTTGCAGGTGAAAACTTTGGGAACTTGCAGGTGTAAACTTTGGGAACTTGCAGGTGTAAACTTTGGGAACTTGCAGGTGTAAACTTTGGGAACTTGCAGGTGTAAACTTTGGGAACTTGCAGGTGAAAACTTTGGGAACTTGCAGGTGAAAACTTTGGGAACTTGCAGGTGAAAACTTTGGGAACTTGCAGGTGAAAACTTTGGGAACTTGCAGGTGTAAACTTTGGGAACTTGCAGGTGTAAACTTTGGGAACTTGCAGGTGTAAACTTTGGGAACTTGCAGGTGTAAACTTTGGGAACTTGCAGGTGTAAACTTTGGGAACTTGCAGGTGTAAACTTTGGGAACTTGCAGGTGTAAACTTTGGGAACTTGCAGGTGTAAACTTTGGGAACTTGCAGGTGTAAACTTTGGGAACTTGCAGGTGTAAACTTTGGGAACTTGCAGGTGTAAACTTTGGGAACTTGCAGGTGTAAACTTTGGGAACTTGCAGGTGTAAACTTTGGGAACTTGCAGGTGTAAACTTTGGGAACTTGCAGGTGTAAACTTTGGGAACTTGCAGGTGTAAACTTTGGGAACTTGCAGGTGTAAACTTTGGGAACTTGCAGGCGTACATTTTGGGAACGTGCAGGCGTACATTTTGGGAACTTGCGGGTCTAAATTTTAAGAAATTACTAGCCTAAAAGTGCATAACTTACAGGACTATCAAGTCAGAACTTACTATATGTTTAAAATATCAAAATTTTGTGCTGGTACTTTTGTCACTGTGACATTGACATGATGTTCTATTTAACAACATACAACATTGAATTCAACTTCTATTTTACAAAAAAAGTTAGTATCTCTATCTTTTTTTTTATTTTTTTAAAGCTTTCATTGAAACGTAAACAGTCGGGTCATCTACAGGAAAGGCTGGCCTTTAAACAATACCCAGACATTTTTCCTGGGTTGTCAAATTCCGTCACATGGATCTAACGCACATTTAATTCCAAAGAAAGAATATTAACTTTTTCAGTGTTTGACCTACTTGTTATGTCAACCCAGAACGTCTTTAAGCCCACCTCGGTAACTGTCACAAAAGAGGATTTTCCTGATTGGAAAGATCAATGGCGGCCTTTGACAGTTTCTGTAATAAAATGATGCCAATACATAAAGGATGCATTTCTGACGTAAGATATAATGAATAGTTTTTATCACATTGAATTGGTTTCGTAAGATCAATTATGTTGATTTCATGTACACATATCCTGGATTTTATTTCCGCATTGATATTCTACACATATTCTTCTTTTCACGATAGTACGATGTCTGATTTTATACTCTATGCTGTGTCTTACTGAGGATGATTTCAAAATTAATTTAATGGCAATTATTTTTTAATTATATTCACAAAAAAAAAATTACTTCATTAATTCATATTCTGTATTTATTTCCGCGTCGAAATTCTACTCGCATTCAGCTTCTTACCACGATTGCTCTATTAAATATATTGTTACGAATTTTTGTGTATTTGTAAATATTTCGTAGTGTTAATTTTGTAAATAGAAAATTTATATACATTTAGCATAAGGCAGTGCAATAGTTCGTCTTTACTTTGTTTCCCCGCAATATGTGTCTTAATGTGCTTGGTAACGAGTTTTACAGAGATAACAGGTTACAGATCCTCTTTAAAGAAACGAAACACAGTCATTGGCCTTGCATCGAATTTCTGCATCAAACCTAGTGGGTCCTCTCGAGTTGCGTCATCCAATCATGTGGGCCGACCAAACAATATAGTGGTTTAGGGTGCTAGCTTCTGGACCGCGAGGTTGCGGGTTCCGAGTCCCGTGTAAGGCATGGGTGTTTGTAAATGTATGTTGGCTTGTCGAATGCTTCGGCGCATTATAGCTCTCGCGATGCTGACGGCGCCAGATAATCTGAAAACAACCAACCCCTTCTTACTAGGGATGGAACGGATGTGAGTTTTGCCGGATACCGGATTTCGGATATCCGGGGTACCATGTCTACCGGATACGGATATCCGAAACGGATTTCACCGGATATCCGGCCGGATATTCGGTCTATATACTAAAAACGATAGTTATACGATATGCTATACGAAAAAAATGGTCATGATATGAAGTATCAAGTAAATTATAATTAGTGGTTAGCGCATCGCACTCATGGCACAGGTCCATGGTTTGATTCGCGGACTGGGCAAGGTTGACTTAGCTGTTTAAACCTGAAAGAAAGAAACTGAGGAAGACCATGCTAGCTTGGGAACTAAACACTGGAGTTCGGCGTCAGAATGACCATCTGACCGGAACATCTGCTATGTGACACACAAATGCCACAGTCATGAAAGCTGAAAAGCCGTCTTTAAATATAAACTTAAAAAGTTTCGAACCCAAAATTCATCAACATTATGTTATACCATATTTAAAATATATATTTAATATAAACGAACATAATTAGTACTTACATATATTTGTGGTTAAGGCTTTTGCTTTAGGATCATCTAAACTCCACAATATTGGTACAAATAATGTCGATTCCAATGTTGTCTGGGTGCATTTCTTGTTTGATGAATTGTTTTTTCTTGTTCATCAATATTTGATGCATTTAGTGAGTCTTTTAAGCTTCGGTGAATTTCCTTATGTACACTCATTAAATGGTTCCATAAGGGTTTTGTAGAAAAGGATTTTGGGCTTTTGCCGCGCTCAATATATTTTTTAAACGATTCTGTGGAGCAAGTAACACATAGGGCTTTGCTCTCGTCCTTTCCATTAATTTTAAAATACTTCCAAATGGGTGATTTTAAATGAGCCATTATTAAAAAATTAAAAATTGGATTGTAATTGGAGAAAACTATGATTCAAGACATTCTAGAGAGCTAAATATAATTCCACGTTGTGGCGCTGCGTTAAAGACCTAAAAATTACAATACTTCATTTTACGTCAGAAAAAATATACCAGCTTTCAACTTCTGCCAATGAAAAATCAGAAATTAGACCATACCATTCACAGCATAAAGGGGTAGGGTATTATCGTCGATAGAACGAAAAAAAAGCATTGAGGAGTGCGCATGACTATTTATTGCTTTTTACTCGCTAGCAAATGTCAGAAAAAAAGGAGGAAGTGATAATAACTAAAACTCTTAACAAGTAACTTATGTTATGGAATAAAAGTACTATTTATTAGTATTTCGGTTCGTGTTTTACGGAGAAGCATTCAAATATAACATCTGGAATTAATCGGATCATAAACTTGGAATGAAAAGAACATATTGCAAAACACGTATGAAGGATGTGTATGAAAAAACATTTGAGGAATGGTTTATGCTTATCAACTCGGCGCCAATAATACGGTTCCTCTTTCTGTGAATGCACCTGCATCTTCTAGCTCATCTCTGAAGTTAGGGATATGCGTAAGCATAGTTCTCACGAAGGAACTTTTTCGTTTTCTAACTTGACTGTAATTTATGTCCAAGAAAAGAAAAAAAAAAGAAGAAGAAAAATAGTGTAGGATGCGGTGTCCCCTTTGTCCGAAAAAGATCATTATATTTTGCAAAAAATTATTTCTTGTCGATAACTGGTGGCCGGATATATAGCCGGATATCCGAATGAAATTATCGGATGTCCGGTATTTCAAATCGGATATCCGACGGGGTTTCGGATATTGAAAAATCAGCCGGATATGCCGGATATCGGATATTTGCCGGATATCCGTTCCATCCCTACTTCTTACTATCATCAAGAAAAGCAAAAAAGTGGAACCTAGTTGAAAGCAGCTCAATCATTTGTTCGCTTCTCGAGTGCAAAGAGTTAAAATATTTGTAATTTTCTTAGAGTTGAAACATGAGACTTCCGCCTCAATCATTTAACTCATCCACTTCTCAAAAGTTGAGGCAACAAAGAACAACTGGAAGGAAGTTGACCAAAGATGGCCGTTGAGTAAACAAACACGCTTCGAAACCACGTGGGGCTTCCGTTCCCGCGATAAGGAAAGCGCGGTCCATTCTTCTGCGAAGGAGATGCCACCGGAAGTCTGCAAAATAGGAACCAATATTGCGGAAAAACTTCCGGAGATCGGTATTTCGATGAGCTGGGTTTTCAGAAGAGATAACAGCAAGTACAAGAGACGGCATTCTTAACACATTGTTGACCGGTCTCGAGTTAACTCGTGAATTCATGGCCAAACGTTGCCGACCGGCCACGAGTAACCTCGTGATGCGTTTTTTTTTTTTTTTTCCCGTTTTTTTTCTCAGTGCACTGTTCAAGGCCTTGATAGTCCGAGAGGCGACTGCAATTTTTGAACCCCATCGAACACCATTCTGAATTATGTATAGAAGTTGAAGAAAAGTGAGAAGATTACGAATCCGCTGGTCTACCGTGGCAAAAATGGCCGAAACTGATCAAAAATCGACTTGGAATGTGTTGAACTAAAATCCGATAGCCAAATATGTCAGAACTTGCCAAAAAGAGAACAAACTTTTTCGTCTGGCAACCCACTACATTTTGATTTTCAATGAGAAAAAGCTCAAACGATTTCTGATCTCTGGCTCGGAAAACTTGTATCTTTTAAAAGTAAGCCAAATTAGCGACATCAGTTACGTCATCCGTGACGTAATGTTTATTGCCAATTTGGCTCATTTGTGAAAGATTCAAGTAAGCCATAGCCACACATCCGAATCGTCTGCAACCTTCTTAATTGATAATTAAAGAGTGAGGGTTACCAAATAAAAAAAAAATGCTCATTATTTGGCAAGTTATGGCGCATTTTGCAATTAGATTTAGTACAACTTATTAAAAGTCGATTTTTGACCAGTTTCGGCCATTTTTGCAACGGCAGACCAGTGGATTCGTAATCTACTCACTTTTTTCCCATTTCTATAAAAAATTCAGAATGATGTTCGGTGCGGTTCAAAAATTGCAGTCGCCTCTCAGTCTATTGCTATATTTGAACAGCTACGTGGAAACTCGTTGCATAACAGTATAAATATGAATATATGGCTTCAGGAAAGAAAATAAAAAAAATCAGGTTTGGCTTAAATGATCAGAAAATACAATTATACAAAGTTAATTAAATACGAAAAAAATATTATACAAGGAAATAAATTTCAACGCAACGTGGCTGTCAATGGGTTAAGTGTCACACGACGATTGTTACGGCACAGTTTGACTTCCGAGTGGCTAACGTAACAGGGAAATATAGCACACACAACCTAAAGCCCACGAAATTGCTACTGATTGAGAATCCAAGAACAGAGTGACCACAGAACTTGAAAAGCAGGAAAATATCAGGGAGTTTTCTGATTCTGTATAAAATCAGGGAAATGTCAGGGAATTTTTCAAAAATTCACAAAATCAGGGAAATTTTCTATTATTTTTTAAGGCACGTTTTCCCATCATCTGTATATTAGCACCATTTACTCGGAGGTTTGTAGTGGTAATCGTTAGAAGTTTAATTAAATGTTACGGACTGATTTAAACCAATTTTTTTCATTACCACCAATTCTGTTTAAAATCATCAAAAATCATTGTTAAATTATCTCTTTAACATACATGTTTTATTCCTCATTCCTATTCACATGTTCTTAATTTCTTAAGAAAACTGGAAACATAAAAATCCATGTATAAGTGAAATTTATTTACTCAGAAAAAAGTCTTAATCTCCGGTACGTATATGCCTATTAGAGTCAAAAGTGTAGGCATGGGACCTGTCATTAAGAATTTCGTAATAATTGCGCATGCGCAAAAGGTAGCTACCATTGAAAAAATTATATTTTTCAGTAATTGCTGAGAAATCCAATAACCTATCCAATTCTGTATAAGCAATCCAATGATATAGTTATATATTTCCTTAGTACCAATCGCCGACCAAACGTTATAGTGGTTAGCGTGCTAGCTTCTAAAACGCGAGGTTGCGGGTTCGAGTCCCGTGTAGGCATGGGTGTTTCTAAATGTATGTTGGCTTGTCTAATGACGAATGTTTCGGCGCATTATAGCCCTCGTGTTGCTGACGGCGCCAGATAATCTGAAAACAACCAACCTTAGTACCAATCAGTTTGTGCACTTGAGTTACAGGTGTTTCATGTATGGACAGTTTCGGAAAAGAGTTTAATAAACATAATATCTTTTGAAGTAATGTAACCCATAAAAACAAACATTTTAATATAAAGCTTTTATATGCATTGTCAATTTTTATATTCATTAGCATAATGCCGTTTCTGTTGTCAGCGTATGCTTGGTCTTTGCATCTAATTTGAAATTATATTAAAAACATCTCTATCAGCAAAATATGTGGTAAACTACTTTTCAAAATTTATACATTAAAAATGAATGTGACATAATGCACTCGCATCCAAATATCTTTTGTTTATTCTGATTAAAACAATTTTATTATTTATTCAAACAATTTTGGCGACAGGAAAGAAGACTTTCTTCAATGATCGGTTAAATTCTATTTCAGCGCGAGTGGATGACTGCAAGTTGGTTTTGTTAGTATTACGTTAAATCGACCTTTTAGTAACAGTGACAGCCACCAAAATTTGATAGAATGCATCGACATCGAATCTATCTGCCAAGTTTCAGTCCGATTGGATGACGGCAAGGAGGTTAATTAAGCCTCCGCAGATTTATCCGCCTTCGACACACACACACACACACACACACAAAATCGAAGTTAATACTAAAAAGGATTTCTAAAATTGATACAATATAGTAGAAAAACATAAAATTCCACAACATTTGTGACAGTTGTAAACGTGGCACTATTCCCCATGACTCACCCACGACACAAATACAACAAGGTGTCACCTCTTCAACGTTGTAATATTAGTAAACAACGAACACATTTCCTAGTTACAATAAAGCAACATATAGCTTCAGGGAAGTGGAAAAAAACTGCAACAAGTCACTCATTACCCGAACACTTTTAAACTTCCCGTTTATCTCTGAAATCCGTAAATCACAACCTGTTCCAAGGTCGCCGCATCTTCCCATTCTCCTTTATCTTCCCATTAATCCAGTGAAGGTCGGAAGAGTTGAGCATTTTTCACATCGGCGTTTAAAGATATGATTGCCTTCGCTTAAATCTTTTGTTTTGGTAAACTTCGGCAAAAGGTGATTATGCAGATTTAAAACATGATTTATCTCTTTAATTCCAGGAAAAAATAACAGCAATAAAAAAAAATCATTAGCTATGTTTGAAAAGGATATAGACTGTGAGGCTCAATTTTTGAACCCCATCGAACATCCTTCTGAATTTTTTATAGAAATAAGAGAAAAGTGAGTAGATTACGAATCCACTGGTCTGCCGTGGCAAAAATGGCCGAAACTGGTCAAAAATCGACTTTTAATAAGTTGAACTAAATCTAATTGCAAAATGCGCCATAACTTGCCAAATAATGAGCATTTTTTTTTTATTTGGTAACCCTCACTCTTTAATTATCAATTAAGAAGGTTGCAGACGATTCAGATATCTGGCGATGGTCTACTTGCATCTATTAAAAGGGAGCCAAGTTGGCAATAAACATTACGTCACTTATGACGCAACTAATGTCGCCAATTTGGCTTACTTTTAAAAGATACTAGTTTTCCGAGCCAGAGATCAGAAATCGTTTGCGCTTTTTCTTATTGAAAATCAAAATGCAGTGGGTTGCCAGACGAAAAAGTTTGTTCTCTTTTTGGCAAGTAATGACATACTTGGCAATCGAATTTTAGTTCAACTCATTCCAAGTCGATTTTTGATCAATTTCGGCCATTTTTGCCTCGGCAGACCAGTGGATTCCAAATCTACTCACTTTTCTCCAATTTCTATAAAAAATTCAGAATGATGTTCGATGAGGTCAAAAAATTGCAGTCGCCTCTCGGTCTATTAGCTATGTTTGAAAAGGAAAGTAACTAGTTGTTGTTTTCAATTATCATAGTCCACTTTTTACTTTTTTTTTGGGGGGGGGGGGCATTTTCACGTTTTGGAACATCCTGATTTCAAAAAGAGTGATATCGAAAAAATATCTGTATGCGTGTCTATGTGTACGTGGTCAGCATAACTCCCGAACAAATTGAGCTAGGATATTCAAATTTGGTGTGCCGGTTGGTGATGGCACAAGGACCTACCATTAAGGTTTTCATCAAAATCGGGCATGCGCATAGGGTAGCTGCTATTGAAAATATCGTGTTTTTCAGTGATTGCTAAAAAACGGCTTTAACGTGTCAATCCCGCTTTCCTTTAGGTGATGAATAAAACGGCACGAACATGTTGCATGCTTCATCAATACACTGAAATTTACGTCTTGTCCTGTCATCCTTGTTAGAAAAAAAAAGGACCTTGCGATTAATTTATAGCTGCTTTTTCCTTGGAGATTCCGAATAGGAACGCTATCGTCCGGTATCAAAACAATCTTTGCCGCTCCCCGATTACTAAAACGGAAGTCCGATGACCTTGTTCTCCAGCGGTTTTCGTGACAAAAAAAGATTCGTAATTTTGCTGTCTGTTCATAGGAGATCGATTTGGCTTTTAAGGGGACATGGGACACTGAAATCACCAAAAATGACGTTTTTTGTTTTCATTCTATAAAAATTGCTTATGCCACTAGCTTTAATTTCGCGTTTGAATTTTTGAAATCCGATGATTTTAAGTGGTAAAATCTTTATTTTAACTAACTATTTTAACGCATCGCACACTTGTTGGAAAAGGCTAAAAATGCGTTTTTCTCAGCTTTGCTTTTTCCCATTTTACTTATGTTCGAAAAGCTCCTTGCGATTCATTTTTTGATAAATCCACTTAATTTTTTTGCATTAATAATTTTTAATGTACTATAAAGAAATTTACACATGCTTTTTTATGTCATAATTTTTTATATTTTTTTTCATGTTGGGAATTTGAAGTATGTGCATTTTTTAATGAGAAATCACTGGCGCCAAGTTTGAAATTTTATTTCTGTTCAACTATTGCACCTAAAGATAAAAGCATGTTTGAAAATGTTTATAATATATTGATAAACAACTTCAAATTTTTCTTCCATGTTCGTCAAAATATCGTGTCGCGAGGAGCATTTTGAAAAAAATTAAAATTTCGTGTTATTTTAATGCATTTTTCTCAATAATTTACTATCTATATATATAATTCTCTTGCGTAACGTCCAAATTCGTCTGTATTTCTGTGAGCAGAATGGCAACGACTTCAAACATCCGATCACAAATCTTCTAAATATATTTTATGCACGAATTTTCAAATTTAGCAATCCAGCCAATCACAATATATCGTTTGAAATTTGATTAATACTTCTGGCAACAGCAACAACTATATATTGATTCGCTATATTTTGTTTTTCTTATTACAGTCTACAGATAGAAATTGCCTATTTAAAACGTATTGATTTAATAGTTACGGTGATGCAAGAATAAATAGATCCAAGATGTGTACATTTCTTTTGAATTAGAATCCCGGATAAACCAGACTTTTCGGTAAAGTTACCTGCTGGAACATATTCCGGAGGTCGCTGGGTTGCATTCAGCGCTAAATCGTCTACTTTCAAAAAGTCGCTAAGAGGCATTGTGCAGTAAATCTGAACCTATATTCATTTCTAATCAGTTCAAATTCAGCTATTACGAATTGAAAACTATCAAAATAACGAATAAAACCAACCACTCAACTTCAAAATCTCATACGAAATTGATAAAAAAAAAAAACTTTTGGCGAAATAGGGCTAATTTTCTCGCCAAATTTGTTTTTCAAAAAATTCCTGTTGATTAAATGCCGGATAATTGGCATTTCACGGTTTTTTATTTTCTAAGTATCGCATAAAAGATCATGCAAACATATGATTGCTTCGTTAAGAAATTTCGATAAGCAACTTTAATTATTTTGGTTCTTCATACGAAACCAGACCGTAAATTTTAATTGTTCAATGAAATAACCAATCTCTTTTTAAATATATGCACGATACTGTTTATTTTTGTTGTTTTCCAAGAACTATCAACTACGTTGCCACACTGTCCCTGCTTGACACGTTTCGACAGCAGTAGGCTAATGACGTGGCAAGTATTCTGGCTCTTCATAAATAACAAAACGTTTTCAGTTTCATGACATTATGCAGCTGAAATAGCTTTTGCTAGGGCATATTTTAAATTCTTCACTTTGAGGCGAGCAAAGCGAGCCAAGAGGATTGCATAGCAATCCAGGGGGTTGGCGAGCGTCAGCGAGCAGGGGGCGGAGCCCCCTAGTCTATTTTATATTATCTGCTCAAATTGTGTTGTTTTGTTTAAAGTCACATCTTCTATGTTTATGCCAAATTTTATTTAATTCTTGGCAAAACTAAAGAATTTTGACAAAAGTGTCCTATGTCCCCTTAACCGCACGATTATTTAACTTTTAGGTACCTACCTATTATCCCGTCGACCGTTGGTCAACTTTTTATCCGAGATGTTCCCTAGCTGTTGAATATTTTTTTTTTCTATTGCCAACATTTTTTGAAAATCTGAAACTATTTATTGAAAATAATTTTATATTATCATTCTCATTGAGTGCATATAAATGCATCATGAACTGTGGTCTGGTAAATTTTCTGGTCTTTGTTAGACTAATTCCGGTTATTATCCGGTGACTGAACCTCATTGAGAATGTATTTATAAACCTTCCTAAAATCAAAGAATGAAGTTTTGCGGCCAATTCAATAGTTCGCGTAGTCGACCGCTATCAAAAAGTCCGCCAACGGTCAACAGGTTAATAATAAGCTTTGCAAGAATACACTTGACCTTAAAACCTTGTCGTGGTCACTTCAAATCCCCGAAACTTCCCTTCGACACAGGCGGTGGCTTGTGTCTAATGGTTATAGTTTCGGCCTAGCATGCTTTATGCTTCGAGTTCGATTCCGGCCTGGTCCCTTACATTCTCCACAGTGGGAAAGACGCTATGGTCAAGCACTCAATAAATGACAAAATTTATTTCGGTATTTTGGAAAACTGGAAAGAAATTAAAGAATCAATGGGCGAACTTTTCGTTGTGAGAAAAAGGTCGACGGTATAATACGTAACAACAAAGAAGGATAAAAAAAAAACGAATTTCTGAAAAATTGCATGTTCCCTGTTAAGGCAAAAATGTCAAAATTTTCGATTTTTATATTTTAGTAGAAATATATAGCCTGCAATTCTAGCTTTCAGTACATACCTTACTTTTGCTGATCCGAGAAGAATTAAGAATATTATTTGAGTTTTTGTAAGCGCGCATATCAGAAATCGTATGTATTTCAATTTCTTAAATTGCATTTTTCTCTTCATGCGTATTTTAAGATATTTAGGGTATTCGATTTGTTCCTTGCGATTCAAAAGTTGATGTATTTTTTTTAAATTTGGAGATATTGTTTACTATACTATTTTGAACACAATTGTGCATCAATTTTGGAATCTGGTATTTTTTTATTGTTTTACAGCAATTTTCGTAATGCTTCTATTTAAAAAGTATACATTTTTTGCCGTTGTTCCAAAGTTTTACTTTCAAATAATTAACCAATGAGTTAAATTCAAAATCCAGGCACAATTATGTCAATATATATTCGATTAGCTTGTACAAAAAAAAATTGAGACAGAATGCAAAAAAAATTGAATCGCGAGGATCGTTTTTAAAATTACTGAAAAAAAAACGCTAAATTTTTCAATAAAAATTTAATTTCTTGAAAAAAAAAATCGATATAAATTTTTGAAATTTCGGGTTGTGTTTATCTAATTGCTATTGAACTGCACAAAAAATTTCATGAATTTTAGACAAAGACTGAAGAATTTTTATTTTTTGACTTAACATCCCCCCCCCCCCCCTCTTTTAAGGGGGTGCGGTACCGAAAATAAAAAAAACTTTATTTATGTACATTTTTACGTCAAAAATTTATTTTATGTATGAGATACTATTTATATATCTTTGAGAAAATGTTTTTTTAAATATTGTGTTTTGTTATTTTAAAAAAATTTAAAAACCAAGAAAAATTCATAATAATTGATGTTTGCGTATTTTGATATAAGTCAAGAAAAAATAAAAAAAATTCAAAGTGAAAGCTTTCTGTAATACATAATTATATAAAGAAAATTTTGTCTTCACAGAATTTTGATAGGTGAACTAAAAAAATTTTAAAAAATTCTCAAAGTTAAAATATTTAAATTTTTGCTTTTTTTTATGTTATCTTTTAAGCTAAAAATTATATTTTAAAACAGAATTAAAAAAATAAAATTCCGCGAAGACAAAATATTTAAAACTATATAAATTAAATGCTCCAAAAATTTGAATAGCCAATTGTTAATGGTTCTGGAGATATATCGATTTGAATATGCAACATCTGTGAAAAACACTAGTGCTCGAAAAACGCACTTTAAGCAGACGCTTCAAGGTGTTACGCCCATTAGTGATGTTTAAATCACAGGTAATTTTATGGCGTTCTAATCACCTGAGGAATAAGATAAAAACATCATTCTCTTCAGGAATGTATGAACTATTTATTAAAATCAGAAAAAAAAATTTAGGATTTTTGAAGAAATTTCGGTACCATACCCCCTTAACATCAAATAATTCAGATGTGTCCTATGGTTACTCTCAAAACCCCCAGCTGTTTACAAAACGTAAGTTCCTCTATTGCGACATTCACAGATGGAGAGGCATTTTTGTCGATTGGGATTCCGCCAAGCCATACCCGAGATGCTTTGAGGAGAGTTGGCTCGTACTTGGCGAACTACGTCTGTGCAAACAAACAGTTGTTTATTTCAACGAGTATATTAACTTCTTTCAATGCAAGGTGGTGGGGGCCCTGCGATTGTTTATTTTGATGGTGTTTAGCTTGGCTCTGGGTGTGTATAGCAGCAGTTGGCCACTGCCAGCATTGTTCTGAATGAGTGGCTGTTATGCAAGCAATTACTTCACATTAAATGTCATCCCTCGTTTAAGCGGTGACTTTTTTTAATGTGTTGTTTAGGGGGGGGGGGGATTTTTTCGAACGTCCTTTGATTTACGAGGGCTTAGCGAGTTTTCTACACAACGCCGGCCATCTTTAGTTTTGACGTAATTAAAATTAGGGGTGTGGAACATCGCACAGCTTTCAGTTACATTATCGACTGAGAGGCGACTGCAATTTTTGGACCCCATCGAACATCATTCTGAATTTTTTATAGAAATTAGAGAAAAGTGAGTAGATTACGAATCCACGGTCTGCCGTGGCAAAAATGACCGAAACTGGTCAAAAATAGACTTTTAATAAGTTGAACTAAATCCAATTGTCAAATGAGCCATAACTTGCTAAATAATGAACATTTTTTTTTAATTTGGTAACCCTCACTCTTTAATTATCAATTAAGATGGTTGCAGACGATTCAGATATCTGGCAATGGTCTACTTGCATCTATTAAAAGTGAGCCAAGTTGGCAAAAAATATTACTTCACTTATGACGTAACTGATGTCGCCAATTTGGCTTACTTTTAAAATATATAAGTTTTCCGAGCCAAAGATCAGAAATCGTTTGCGCTTTTTCTCATTGAAAATCAAAATGAAGGGGGTTGCCAGACGAATAAGTTTTTTCTACAATTCTTTCTATTTTCAATCGGATTTTAGTTCAACTCATTCCAAGTCGATTATTGATCAGTTTCGGTCATTTTTGCCACGGCAGACCAGTGGATTCCTAATCTACTCACTTTTCTCTAATTTCTATAAAAAATTCAGAATGATGTTCGATGGGGTCCAAAAATTGCAGTCGCCTCTTATAATACTAGTCAGTACATCTCATGTGAGATGGATTGTTGCAATTTACCGTTTAGTTTTGATATTTTAATTGATTGAAAATGCCAGTTTGGTTCTATTAATGGCAATAATTATTAATTTTTTTATTTCGGTAAGTGAAACTGAGGAAGAACAGTCTTTTATAGGCAATGCTCAAGGATATATAACTCTATGTTAAAGCCATTCGTTTTTCTACTTTTTCCGCCTTTGTCAAATTCCCACCGAATGTGTGGATGTTTAGAGAACCTTAAAATGTATTACTACAGTGATTTTGATCAAAATCGCTGAGCCCTTTTTTAATAATTACTGAAAAACATAAATTCATTGTGCTCATGCGCTATTTTGACGTAAACCTTAATGAATAACCCGTACACCGAATTTGAACATCATCGGTCTATTCGTTCAGGAGTTATGCTGACCACGTACATATACACGGCATATGTTTTCTATACCACTTTTTTGAAGTCGGGGTGTTCCAAAACGTGAAGGTATAGTGGTTAGCGTGCTGGCTTCTAGACCGCGAGGTTGCGGGTTCCGAGTCCCGTGTAGGCATGGGTGTTTGTAAATGTATGTTGGTTTGTTAAATGACGAAATGTTTCGGCGCATTATAGCCCTCGTGTTGCTGACGGCGCCAGATAATCTGAATACAACCAACCAAAACGTGAAGAAATGCAAAATAATATAGCCCCAAAACAAAGTTTTTAGTATAAATCTTCTATATCCATTGCCAATTTTTATATTCGTGAACACAGGACTGATTCTGTAAACAGCGTGTGCTTGGTGTTTGCATCTCAATTTAAATATCAAAATCATATCTATCAGCAAAAAATGCGGCAAACTACGCCATTAAAACATTTTTACGGGAATTTCGGAGGTGGGGATGTTTAGATCACCTTAAGAGGCATTACCACAGCGATTTTTATCAAAATCGTTAGAGTCGTTTTTTTAGCAATCATTGAAAAACATGATTTTTTCAATGGCAGCTGCCTTATGCGCATGCGCGATTTTGACGAAAACCTTAATGGTAGGTCCCATGGCCGCCACTAACCCTCAGACCAAATTTGAACATCGTGGGTCTATTTGTTCGGGAGTTATGCTGACCACATACACACACAGACAAGAAATTTTTTTTAGATCACTTTTTTGAATTCACGATGTTCCAAAACGTGGAGAAATGCAAAAAAAAATCGAATTTTTTTTTAAACCGAATGCTATACTTTCATTACCCTATACATATGGGTAATTAAAAGTAAAAAGTAGTTTCCTCACAGAATAGATATTGTTCTTGTGGAGTAGTCAAATGTTACGAAAACTATATTATTTTGCATTTCTCATTGAAAAACTTGATTTTTTCAATGGCAGCTGCCTTATGCGCATGCGCGATTTTAACGGAAACCTTAATGGTAGGTCCCATGGCCGCCACTAACCCTCAGACCAAATTTGAACATCGTAGGTCTATTTGTTCGGGAGTTATGCTGACCACAGACACACACAGACAGACTAAAATAGGCAATACATATAAAGGATTTAATAGCAAAAACTGCGTTTTTATGGGTTCGATTTTTTTTTAAACGGTTCGATAGCACGAGTTGGTCACTGACCTTTAGAAATCTATTATTCCAAGAATAACCTGCAATTCAATCTTATCGATTTTCATTTCAAATATTGATATCTCTTTATAAATAGTTACCCGTTCTTAATGCCAATATTAGGCATGGATAAAAAAAAAAAGTCATATTCCTTCTTATAACCGTACTTCTAATTTCAGATATATTTGAAACTATCCGATTCCTTATATCCATGTTGAAGTTGGTCTACGTTTCACCCCATTTATCTATTCCATCTATATATAGTTATATCGATTTAACTAGATAATGTAGCTCTCAAAGTTATTAATGTCTTGGATAAGTAATAATATAATTAGTTTTCTTTTGTAGTGCCTTTTTTGTGCACGTACATCAATCTGTTGTAATCCAGAACCAAGTTCGCTTCGCTCGCTGATGGTTCATTGCTGCTTAAACTCAGGTTTTTAAACTACGCTTGGCATTGGGAATTTTTTTTTTTTTTAAATTGAAAATCTGGCCGTGGTAAACAATAGCTGTTGACAATTTAAATTCGGATATAATATATTGAAATAGTCACAAAGTCCTTCCTTTCCACCCTCTGCTCGGGGGTTCAACCAACCAACCAACCAATATATTGAAATAGTACATGTATTTAAAGACTCAAATCGGAATACATCGTTGCATGTTGTTAAAGGTATCGCAGAGTGGCCACAGAACCGGGAAAACCTGGAAATCGGTGAAATGTCAGGGAGCTTTCTGATTCTGGAAAAAATCAGGAAAATGTCAGGGAATTTTTTAAATTAAGGCACGTTCATCCATATTTTGGCGCTATTTACATCGAGATTTTTAGTGGTAAGACATTAGAAGTTTAATGTTACGGATTAATTTAAACTTTTCATTACCAGCAAAACTATTTTTTAATAAATTGCATATTATTTCTTTAGAATACTAGGTCTATTTGATCAGGGTATCTAGACATCTGGAAAACCTAAAAAAAATTGAGGAAATTCGGAAAAAAGTTTGCCCTAAAATCAGGGAATTTTTTAGAAATCTGTCAGGGAATTATCAGGGAACTTTTTTTTTCCTGAATTTTGTGGCCACTCTGTTTCGGGTTCGAAACTTGAGTTAGGAATGGATGTTCGTCTTGGTACGGAATCCACGTTAAGCTTTGGTCCCGGCCTGATTTACCGTCATTGTGCATGAAAATAGGTCGTTAAGCGTACAAAACCAACCAGAATACATCGTTAGAAAATATTGACATTGATTATCGGAATATATCGTTACACTATATTGATATCGGTTATCGGAATACATTGTTTTGACATGGATAATCGATTTGTACCTTTAGAATATATTGATATTGATTGGTCATCAGAATGTACCGTTATATTATACAGACATTGAACATCAAAATGTTCTTCATAATATATTGATATTGGTCATCAAAATGTACTGTTAGAATATCACATTGGTCATCAGAATGTATTGAATATCAGAATGTACCGTTAGATTGTATTGAACATCAGAATGCACCGTTAGATTGTATTGAACATCAGAATGCACCGTTAGATTGTATTGAACATCAGAATGTACTGTTCGAGTACATTGAAATTGTGCATTCTAATGTACAGTTAAAATATATTGACATTGGTCATCAGAATGTATTGTTAGAATATCACATTGGTCATCAGAATGTACCGTTAGAATGTATTGAATATCAGAATGTACCGTTAGAATGTATTGAATATCAGAATGCACCGTTAGAATGTGTTGAACATCAGAATGCACCGTTAGATTGTATTGAACACCAGAATGTTCCGTTAGATTATATTGATATTGGTCTTCAGAATATACTTATAGAATATATTAGTCATCAGAATGTACCGTTATATTATAATGACATTAGTCATCAAAATGTACCGTTAGAATACATTAACATTAGACATCAGAATGTACCGTTAGAATGTATTAAACATCAGAATGCACCGTTAGATTGTATTGAATATCAGAATGTACCGTTAGAATGTATTGAACACCAGAAGGTTTCGTTATATTATATTGACATTGGTCTTCATAATGTACAGCTAGAATATATTAATCATTAAAATATATTGTTAGAATATATTGACATTAGTCATCAGAATGTGCCGTTAGATTATATAGACATTGAACATCAGAATGTACAGTTAGAATATATTGACATTGGTTATCAGAATGTACCGTTAGAATATAATGACATTGGTCATCAGAATGTACCGTTAGAATACATTGACATTAGACATCAGAATGTACCGTTAGAATGTATTAAACATCAGAATGCACCGTTAGATTGTATTGAATATCAGAATGTACCGTTAGAATGTATTGAACATCAGAATGTACCGTTAAATTATATAGACATTGGTCATCAGAATGTATCGTTGGAATATATTGGCATTGGTCACCGGGATATATTGACATGGTGATCAGCAGAATACATTGGCGCGTGATCAGCAGAGTTAGATAATTTTGCATTTGGTCTTAAGAGACAAGACTGACAATCCATCTTAAAACATCCATGGACATATGCAACTGCAAGAAGTTCGTCATGGAAAAAGTTACGTCCCAAACAGCTGTCGCGGAACAGATTGTGGGGCGTATGGGGCCACGAGTCATGCGAGCAGCTGTTTCGACCGTAGTATGTGACCCGGTGCAGCATAAGGGAGGGGGTCCAGGTGGAAAAGCCGGAACACACAAAAAAAATTGGAGCCGTCTAACCTTCATTGGGGGCCTACCGAAGGGTTATTTTTAGTGAGATGGGATGTAGAGAAACAATGTGGGGGAGGGTGAAACAATGCGTGCGATTGCGTTCTTGGAACTGACTTGGGTGGCGTGCTTGGAGCGGACAGTCACATGCTGCTGTACTGTCTCATATTTCTGTTTAAAGTTAACCCATGGTTAGTCGCGCGACTTTTTGTCTCGCGGTTTGTCGCGTGGGGGACATTTATCCCCCGAATTCAAATTTTCGTGCGTACCATTATATTTGTGACCAAATATCAAAGTATGTGGGAATTTTAATCAAAAACACTACATTATTGAACAGAATGAAGTAAAAATTAAAACTTATTTTTAAAATAACTGAAAAAAAAAATATATATTATTGAAATGAACTTTTTGAAGATTCAAATTTATTTTTAAAACAATCCTAAAACACAATAATCGTAATCACATTAAACATTGTTGTTAAAATTACTTGGAAAGTATAAATTTAATCTAAAATAGTATAAAAACAATTTTATAAGGCAGAGAATTATCATCAAAATCATAAGAAGTCATTCAGTGATCTCTTCAACATCTGCACATATTTCATTCAGAATTTAATTGAATCCTTGCAGACCCATTTGTAACATTTTCAGTATTACTTGAAATCCAAAATAGTACTAATAAAAAAAAAAGTGAATTCATGTAAAAAGTATTGCATATATTTGTTTTGTTGTTGCTGAGAAATAATGTGTCAGTCAAATCATATAAAAAAGAAACATGCCCCTTCAACGAAACATAACTATAAAAATATAATAATAATAAATAAAAGCTTTTAGATTACTTACCAAAAATTAGAATACAGGGTTGGTCGCGTGGGGGACAAACGTTAACCTAATAGGTTCTGTGTCGCCTTAGTACACGCATGGAACTGAGTGAATGCACGTAGGCAAATATCGAGGTTAGATAGAAAAGTACTGGGACGGGCTTTGATCATGGGCTGCTATCTATTAAAAAAATTGGCAATTTTGTTTTGTGGGAGACATTTGTCGACCGTGCGACTAACCAAGAGTTAAAAACAATCGCCGTACTCGTTGTTGTAAAACGACTTTATCATTATTTTTTTATAACCAAAAATGTATCCATCTTTTGTACACTAATGCATAGACTTCAACAAGTACTGTCTGCTTGAGATAAACTTTTCCTGAGAAAACTACAAATGCCACCCAGTGTTTTCGATTTGTCGAATGAAAAGTGGAATTCCATCCAGAACTGTTCTCAAGTTCGACAGAAAGAATGCTTCTACGGTAATTATTAGACTGAGAGGCGACTGCAATTTGTGGACCTCATCGAACATCATTCTGAATTTTTTATAGAAATTGGAGAAAAGCGAGTAGATTACGAATCTACTGGTCTGCCTTGGCAAAAATGGCCAAAACTGGTCAAAAATCGACTTTTAATAAGTTGAACTAAATCCAATTGCCAAATGCGCCATAACTTGCCAAATAATGAGCATTTTTTTTATTTGGTAACCCTCACTCTTTAATTTTCAATAAAGAAGGTTGCAGACGATTCGGATGTGTGACTATGGCTTACTTGCATCTTTCACAAATGAGCCAAATTGGCAATAAACATTACGTCACTGATGACGTAACTGATGTCGCCAATTTGGCTTACTTTTAAAAGATACAATTTTCCCAGCCAGAGATCAGAAATCGTTTGCGCTTTTTCTCATTGAAAACCAAAATGCAGTGGATTGCTAGACGAAAAATTTTGTTCTCTTTTTGGCAAGTTATGACATATTTGGCAATCGGACTTTAGTTCAGCTTATTCCAAGTCGATTTTTGATCAGTTTCGGCCATTTTTGCAACGGCAGACCAGTGGATTCGTAATCTACTCACTTTTCTCTATATTCTATAAAAATTCAGAATGATGTTCGATGAGGTCCAAAATTTACAGTCGCCTCTCGGACTATATGGGAAGTTTATATTTTGGTTGCAAATAGGGATATCAAATGAAAACTCGGATATTCGGTGACAAGGTTCCACCAAGATTTTTGCATGCCAAGTTGGTGATTTAGTTTTTTTAACACGCTTTTATTAGTTTCACCTGTATGTTTGCTTGTAACCGACTCTTTTGGGCTCGATTTTGTCCTACTTTGAGCGATCAGATTTGATTCAAACTTTGCACACTTGTCAAAGACCGATGACAATACAATAATTCAATAAGTTTGTCCCTTTATCACAAGGATTAGCTCGCCCTTGCGCCGTTAAATTCCAACCAACCAACCTTCTCCGGAATCGAACACTGGTTTGCCGTTACCCGTTACAATCCCAGTAATCACAGAACCTATCATCGACAATTGTTAAGGCAGACATTTGAAAGATTTGTCGTGGGCACGACGGTTGTACAAAGCGTGTTTTTTTTAGTCGCATTATCCTTACCAGGATTAGTGATTTTTCATATTCAGAGATACGGTAGTGTTTTGTGCCAAGTAATACAGCGTGTACTAAGGCATGCACATGACTTAAATTTGAGGCAAGCATGTGACTATTGGCAGGAACAACTGGAGAGTTTTGTACACTTAATTAAAAAAAATTAACTAAAAAATTTTTATAGTTTACAGAAAAAATAATTAATAGTTTAAAAAACTAAAAAACACGCTTTAATAGAAAAGTGAACTAAAAAGTAGAAAATAATTTTAAATAAGTTTGAAATAAGAATAGAGTGATTAACGAGAAATATTTATTTTATAGTAAAAAAACCTGAGGTGCTTGATGTCAATTGTTGTAAATATTTAATGACAGATATTGGGTAAAAGTAGAGCCATTATGAAAAATATCTTAAAAAGCACCCCACGCTTTTTTACGATAAAATAAATATTTCTATTCTTATTTCAAACTTATTAAAATTATTTTCTACTTTTTAGTTCACTTTTCTATTAAAGCGTGTTTTTTAGTTTTTTAAACTATTAATTATTTTATAAAG
Source organism: Linyphia triangularis (assembly GCA_963978545.1). Taxonomy (NCBI): domain Eukaryota; kingdom Metazoa; phylum Arthropoda; class Arachnida; order Araneae; family Linyphiidae; genus Linyphia; species Linyphia triangularis. The sequence goes on from OZ021726.1 coordinate 10,190,694, forward strand.
AAACTCGGTATTAAATGTTATTTCTCACGCGTTATTTAATTCTTTAAATTCATAATTAATGGACACTTAGGATTTCCTCTCGGATTACCTGTGGTCCACAGGTTAGGAAGCATTGACCTATGTTGAGCTAGATAATTGAAAATGAATTTCAGGCCAAGTTATTTTGGCCTGCAACATGTTGTTACGTAAAGGGCAATTCCCGTATTTTCTAAATTTTTTTTTGTTCAATTCTAAATGTTTCAAAAAGGCCATACACACTTTTTCTTTATTTTTTTATTTTTTTTTATTTGCAACCTTAGTTTGCCTGTTATTTGATTGCAAAATCGTTTGCTCTTTGATTTTTCGGGAAACTTCATCCGCTAGAATAAAAGCGTTACCGATTTGCGATATGAATTAGTTGGATTTTGAGCGTTGTTTTGAAAAGAAGTGAGCGCTTGTTTACTTTTACGGTGTCTGCAGTATCGTTGTGCGTGTCAAGTTGAATGCACTGAAGCTGTTGTTTAAAGATTGATGACGAGTTCGCTGTTGTTTTAAGAAGTTTTGTGAATCTTTGCATGAAGAATAAAAGTCGCTGATTTCCAGGAATGCCATTTTCTTCTTCTTCATATGTGGATGGTCCGTTAAATATAAAAAAAAAAAAAGTTGTAAAGTTATAAATGTAATTCCATTTAAATGTTATTTAAAAGGTGATTTGCCAATTTTGATTGTCACGTTTGAATAAATTTAACAATGAGTTTTGTCGTTACAAATTTATAAGTGACCCTTAAAAAATTTAGGTCCTTAAAAAAGTCCTTAAAAACTATTATTTTGTGCTTTTCAAAAAATAGGAACTGTGTAACTCAATTCCAGTCTTTATAAATAGGAAGACATTATCGGTATTCTATCTACATGAACTTTAAAGTGAAATTTTTTTTTTTGCTGATTGCTGTATAAATAAAGGAAAGAAAATGCTGGTTTTACACAACTTTTGTTTTTAAGAATGTTGTTGGTCGTTGACTTCTTACGTATGAGCGAATATTCCGCTATTCGAGTTTTCCGAGTCATCGCTTTCCTTCCAGAATGGATATTTACTTCATTTCACTTTACTTTGAAATGTTTTGGCTTTTTGTGGTTTTTTTTTTTGTTTTTTTTTCGTTTGACTCATTCGAAGTTTATACGATTTTCCTCTAAATTCCAGATAACGAAGGAAACGGCTGTTCGTGTTTGTAATTTAGTTGTTTTGTTAACTCTCCTATGTTTTTTATTTTGGATATTTATTGCAATGCGATTTATTTTTAATTTAAGAAATGTTCTAGAAATAATAGCGTTTTTTTTTTTCTGTTTCAGGTAAGGAATGAACGCTATGCCATTTTCTTTCCAGCTGAGTAAGTTTTTCAAAACTATTCTTGATATGTTATACTGGTGACGATTAAAGAGGGTGGGTAGCTGTTACCCGTCGTATCTTTTTTTTAAATCATACAATTGAGTACTTGCATTATGGATGTGTAAAAAAAAAAACCTTGACTATTCCGATTGTTTTCTTTTTCGGGAATTCAATTCCAACAAATAATTCTTAAGAATTAAAAGGTTTTGTAAATCGAATGGGAATCTTTCTTTTTTCTTAAAAAAATAAACACAAGACGGAAAATTGTTGTTTAAGGGGCTCCAGTACCGAAATTTTTTCAAAAATCCCAAATTTTTTTTCTGATTTAAAAAAATAGTTCATACATTCCTGAAGAGAATGATATTTTTATCTTATTCCTCCGGTGATTAGAATGCCACAAAATTACCTGTTATTTAAACATCACTAATGGGCGTAACACCTTGAAGCGTCTGCTTAAAGTACGTTTTTCGAACACTAGTGTTTTTCACAGATGTTGCATATTCAAATCGATATATCTCTAGAACCATTAATAATTGACTATTCAAATTTTTGGAGCATTTAATTTATATAGTTTTAAATATTTTGTCTTCGCAGAATTTAATTTTTTTAATTCTGTTTTAAAATATAACATTTAGCGTAAAAGATAACATAAAAAAAAAAGCAAAAATTTCAATATTTTAACTTTGAGAATTTTTAAAATTTTTTTTAATTCACCTATCAAAATTCTGTGAAGACAAAATTTTCTTTATACAATTATGTATTACAGAAAGCTTTTACTTTGAAATTTTTTTTTTTTTATTACTTATATCAAAATACGCAAACATCAATTATTATGGATTTTTCTTGGTTTTTAAATTTTTTTTAAATAACTAAACACAATATTTAAAAAAACATTTTCTCAAAGATATATAAATAGTATCTCACACATAAAATAAATTTTTGACATAAAAATGCACATAAATAAAGTTTTTTTATTTTCGGTACCGGACCCCCTTAAAACGAGGATCATTCGAAAATCTTAGTTTCCAAAAACAGGGGGTGGGGAAACGCGCAATACAAGAAATTGAATACACGAAGAGCGTATCATTCGGGGAATACACACGTTATTTGTATAGAAGAAAATTAGAACGGGGGGGGGGGGGGAATTAAAATGCGGGAACTTAGAATCGGGGTTTTACTGTATTTGATGTAGAAAAGAGGCTATAGACGTCCCCTAATAATTCTAAGGCACGCAAGAAGGATTTCATTTAAAGATACTGAAGAGAGTGATGAAGAATAACTAAAAACTGAATTTTGACGCATCCCTTATTTTATCAATATGTTGTGATTTTTTGGTGATATCATCACACTTAATGAATTAGTCGGATCAAATGATACTCCAGTTAATTCTTTTATTCAGAATCCTTTTTTTGTGTGTGTGTGGATTTTCTTTAATTACTTAGTACTAATTAAGTTTGAAGGTTAACAGCCATATTCATGTTTACTTAACATTTAATGATATAACCCATAAAAAGAAAGCTTTTAATATACAAGGTGAGACCGAAAAGTAAGGTGACTGATGTCATAATAATCACTGTGTTATATATTTGCAGATAAACACATCACTGTCCTTCGAAGTAGTTCCCGCCGTCTACAGTACACTTTTGACAACGTTCAGAGTGACCCACAGAACCGGGAAAACCTGGAAATCAGGAAAATGTCGGGGAGCTTTCTGATTCTGAAAAAAATCAGTGAAATGTCAGGGAACTTTTTAAAATTTCATGAAAATCAGGGAAATTTTGTATTGGTTAAGGTACATTCATCCATAATTTGGCGCTATTTGCATGGAGATTTGTGGTGGTAAGCCATTAGAAGTTTAATGTTACGGAATAAATTAAACTTTTCATTACCAGGAAAACTATTTTTTTAAAAATTGGATATTATTTCTTTAGCATACATGTTCTATTTGATCAGGGGGTCATCTGGGAAACCTAAGAAAATTGGGGAAATTTGAAAAAAAGTTTGCCCTAAAATCAGGGAATTTTTTAGAAATCTGTCAGGGAACTTTTTTTCCTGAATTTTGTGGCCACCTTGATGTTCATGCAAGTTCTTGAAACTTCTGAAAAAGTCCTCCTTTGAGATTGTCTCAAGTTCCTTGGTAACAGCAGCTTGAATGTCTGAGATACTTGAAAATCGGTTTCCCTTCAGTGCCAATTTTAGTCGTGGAAAGAGGAAAATATCCTTATTCCCCTGATGCCAGCAGAATTTTTCCTCTTTCCACGACTGAAATTGGCACTGAAGGGAAACCGATTTTCAAGTATCTCAGACATTCAAGCTGCTGTTACCAAAGAACTCAAGACAGTCTCAAAGGAGGACTTTTTCAGAAGTTTCAAGAACTTGTATGAACGTTGTCAAAAGTGTATTGTAGACGGCGTGAACTACTTTGAAGGACAGTGATGTATTTATCTGCAAATATATAATACAGTGATTATTATGACATCAGTCACCTTACTTTTCGGTCTTACCATGTAAATGCTTTATCTGCATTGCCAATTTTTATTTACATTACCATAGCCTCGATTATGTTGTCAGCGTTGTGCTTGATGTTTGCATCTAATTTTAAGTATTAAAAACATATCTATTGGCAAAATATGTGGTAAATCACTTTTTAAAATTTTTTCATTGAAAATGAATGTGAATTTATGCATTCACTTACAAATACCTTTTATTTATTCCGATTAAAACAAATTTATTATTTATTAAAACAGTTCCGGCAACAGGAAAAAGTTTCTTCAATGATCGGTTAAATGCTATTTCAGCGCTATTGGATGACGGAATGTTGGTTTATTAGTATTCCATAAAAGCGACCTTTTAGTGACAGTGACAGTCCTCAAACTTAAATTTAATTGTCATCGACATCTTTCTCGGTCCGATTGGATGACTGCAAGGGAGTTAATTAGGTCTGCGCAGATTTGCCTGCCATCGAAGTTTCGATCCACACAGAAACAAAATCGTTGTTAACATATAGGATTTTAAAATATTTCAAATATATAAAAACTAGGGGTGTGGAACATCGCACAACTTTCAATTACACTATAATACTGACGTGGATTTGTGTCATTTGCCGTTTGTATATTTTCATCCTTCATTTAGAATAAATGGCCAGTTTGGCGATATTTTTTGCGATAGGGTCTTTAAAAAAAAAAAAAAAAATCGCCAAAATGATGATTTTGGCGATATACTTTTCGATAATCCTTAATTTATCCTTTATTATAAGCGAAACTGAGAGGAGAAGAAAAAACGATCGTTAATGAAGTATGCTCAAGGAAAAAGAACTCTGTGTTGAAGGCATTCATTTTTTAACTTTTTACGCCATTAAAACATTTTTACGGGAATTTCGGAGGTGGGGATGTTTAGAAAACCCCAAGAGGCATTAATTACCACAACGATTTTGATCGAAATTGTTAGAGCCATTTTTTAGCAATCATTGAAAAACATTATTTTTTCAATGGCAGCTACCTTACGCGCATGCGTGATTTTGACGAAAACCGTAATGGTAAGTCCCATGTCGGCCACTAACCCTCATACCAAATTTGTCATCCCTCACACCAAAGACATCGTAGGTCAATTTGTTCGGAAGTTATGTTGACCACAGACACACACACACGGAGACATTTTTTCTTGATCACTTTTTGGAAGTCAGGATGTTCCAAAACGTAAAGAAATGTTAAAAAAAAAAAAAGTTTTTTTTTTTTTGACCGAATGCTATACTTTCATTGCCCTATGTATATGGGTAATTGAAAGTAAAAAAAGACAGTTTTAGCGGATATTTCGAGTTTGATTCACATACTTTTCTCACCCACTTTCCATTCAATTTCTGAGTCATTCTACATTCAATTTCCTTGTCGATAAACTTGTTAGCTATTCTATTCCCTTTGAACAACTCCTAAACAAAGGGAAAAGCTTAAAATAACCTTGTTCTAATGCACCGCTTCTTTCCGCAAAGCTTCCTTTTAGTGTATTTTCCTGCGTATCTATTTAGATTGTATTGTGTTTTTGCAGAGGCATTCCGGATGTAGTTTAGTTTTTCTATTGCACTCAAACCCCGTTAACGAGAAATCGATGGGACCGTCGAAATTTTTCGCTTTAACCGAATTTCGTGTTAAGCGTCTAAAAACTTTTTCATCTAATAAATAACTGAAGATTTAAACAACTAACTATATATGTGTTTAATGCTGCTGTTTTTAGAATACTTACTTTGCAAGGCTTATATTTACTACAATAGTTTAACGAGATGTACATTAGGAAAAAAGAAAGAGAAAAAGTCAGTGTATTTACTAGTAACTTATTATTTTAAAGAATTCTGTTATTGATTTTGTTTTAAATTTTACTTTTAAATTATTTAAACCACATGAGGAATTATCCTGCTGCTTTAGAAACGTTGTAAAGTTTCATCTAAAAACTAGGGGTGTGGAACATCGCACAACTTTCAGTTACACTATAATACTTACCGTGGACTTGTGTCATTTACCGTTTTTATATTTTCATCATTCGTTTGGAAAAAATGGCCACTTTGGCAATATTTTTTGCAGTAATTCTTGTATGGATCTTAAATAGGGTTCCCATGGTCATTAAATGCTTAATATTTTTTAACTTGTTTTCAAGGCCTTGAAAATGCTTAAGAGGTGTTTAAAAGTCCTTGAAAATGATTAGAGGTCCTTAAAAGTCCTTAATTTTTACGGATGTTGTGTGCCCAACTGCAAAATTATTAAATACAACTCGGACTTGCTATTCTCGAGTGATATCCACTTACCCGCTTATATTTGTACTAGCTGAATACCCGTGCTGCGCTACGAAATTTTACCATTAGCCTTTTAGCGATCAAAAGACATTCACGTATTCTACATTTCAGACGTTTGCACCCATTTCGATCCCGACAAATTGATTTATCAAAATAGAAACTTTCCTTTGTTGACAATTTTAACGAAATTTATAATTGTGAATACTATATTGGAACGTTTAACCCCTTTTCGACCCCTAAGCGTGGATTAACTGAGATCGGAATAGCTTGCTTATTCTATGTTTATTTTTGATGACATTTGCCCCAATTTTCAGAATTGTGACTATATGGGGAGTGGGATATTTGAGTTTGGAACGTTTAACTCCTTTCCCACCCCTTAAAGTGGGTTAATCAAGCTCGGAATAGCTTAATTTTTCAATGTTTGTCTTTGTTGACATTTGTGCCTATTTTCAGAGTTGTGACCAAATGGGAAGTGGTACATTCGAATATCCCTCCTTTGGAACGTTTAACCCCTTTTCCACCCCTTAAAATGGGTTAACCTAGGTCGGAATAGAATGCTTTTTCTATTTTTACGATTGTTGATATTTGTGCCGATTTTCAGAGTTGTGACTATGTGGGAAGTAGGATATTCGAATGTCCCCCGTTTGGAACGTTTAACCCCTTTTCGACCCCTTAAAGTGGGTTAATCGAGATCGGAATAGTTTACTTTTTCTATTTTTACCATTGTTGATATTTGTGCCGATTTTCAGAGTTGTGACTATGTGGGAAGTGGGAGAATTAGTGATGAGTGAGTCAGTCAGTGAGTGAGTGAGGGCTTTGCCTTATATATATAGAGATTACGCATCCACCAACTTGTAACTTTTTTGGTAGAATATACTTTATTAAAAATTTATATATAGACATGATGCCTTAAAAAAAAATTCAAAGGTCCTTAAAAACTTTATTTAGGTACTTAAAAGTCATTGATTTTCATTCCGTGATTGGAATGAAACCCTGTTGAGGAAAATAAAAAAAAAATAAAAAAATAAACTCTACCAAAATTATGATTTTGTCGGTATACTTATCGTTATGCCTACCCCCTTATTAAAATAAATATAAGTGCTTTATTATACCGTTTAATAATATATCCCATAGAAAAAAACAGACATTTTAAAAATCCTTCATATGCTAATTTTTATATTCATTAACACAGCTTCGCTATCAAAAACATTTCTATCAGCAAAATGTGCGGCAAACTACGTTTCAAAATTTATTTATTAAAAATGAAAGCGAATTTATACTCTCACATTCAAATATCATTAAGGCGTCTTCTCACTTAGGCACCTCGAAAATAGGCTATTTTCGCGATTTTTTTTCGAGGATTTTTGCAAACAATTATGGGATAAAATGGATCCTATATAATAAACACATCTTTCAAGTACAAGAAATTTTTTTATTTTTTTGAACAATTATTATAATAAAACAGTAGCATCGAAAAACCCGTGTAGAAATGTAATGTTTATGAAATTTCGGAAACTATCCGGCCGATTGTCATAAAATTTGAATGACATATTCTTCATAGTTATGGCTATAGCGCATATCATCAGATTTTTGAAATTTTGATTTGAAGTATTTTTTTTTTACAAAAAACTGCAAAAAAACGCGTTTTTTTTTTTTTTACTTTTTCGAAAAACGTGCGCCATTTTGTTATTTTCGCGAATATCAAAAATCTGATGATATGCGCTATAGCCATAACTATGAAGAATATGTCATTCAAATTTCATGACAATCGGCCGGATAGTTTCCGAAATTTCATAAACATTACATTTCTACACGGGTTTTTCGATGCTACTGTTTTATTATAATAATTGTTCAAAAAAATAAAAAATAAAAATTTCTTGTACTTGAAAGATGTGTTTATTACATAGGATCCATATTATCCCATAATTGTTTGCAAAAATCCTCGAAAAAAAATCGAGAAAATAGCCTATTTTCGAGGTGCCTAAAGTGAGAAGACGCCTTAATTTATTCTGATCAAAGTAATTTTATAATTTTTTTTTTTTTTTTTTTTTTTTTTCAAAGTTGGCAACAATGATCGGCGCAAAGATATTTTAACGCGATTTTATTAGTGTTCCGTAAAAGCGACCTTCTAGTGACAGTAACAGCCCCAAAATTTGATAGAATGCGTTGTCATCGACATCGATTCTATCTGCCAAGTTTAAGTCCGATTGGATGGCTGCAAGCGGGTTAATTAGTCGTCCGCAGATTCGCTTCCCATCGACAAACATATTCGAAGTTAATATTAAGGATTTAAAAAGAGATGGATAAAGAGAAAAGTATTTTTCGCCTAAAGCGGGATTTTATTTTGTGAATTTCGAGTTAAATGAATAAAATAACATTAAGTTTATTCTTCATTGCACGGAGAACTGCTTTTACTTCGCGTTAAATGGAATTTCGTGTTAAGCGATTTTGCGTTAGGAGATTTGACTGTACCAAATCTGGTATTCCTTATAGACTGAGAGGCGACTGCAATTTTTGGACCCCATCGAACATCATTCTGAATTTATTATAGAAATTGGAGAAAAGTGAGTAGATTACGAATCCACTGGTCTGCCGTGGCAAAAATGGCCGAAACTAGTCAAAAATCGACTTTTAATAAGTTGAACTAAATCCAATTGCCGAATGCGCCATAACTTGCCAAATAATAAGCATTTTTTTTTTATTATTTTGTTTGGTAACCCTCACTCTTTAATTTTCAATTAAGAAGGTTGCAGACGATTCGGATGTGTGGCGATGGCTTACTTGCATTTTTCACAAATGAGCCAATTTGGCAATAAACATTACGTCACTGATGACGTAACTGATGTTGCCAATTTGGTTTAGTTTTAAAAGATACAAGTTTTCCGAGCCATACATCAGAAATCGTTTGCGCTTTTTCTCGTTGAAAATCAAAATGCAGTGGGTTGCCAGACGAAAAAGTGTGCTCTCTTTTTGATAAGTTATGACATATTTGGCAATCAGATTTTAGTTCAACTCATTCCATATCGATTTTTGATCAGTTTCGGACAGTTTTGCCACGGCCGACCAGTGGATTCGTAATCTACTAACTTTTCTACAATATCTATAAAAAATTCAGAATGATGTTCGATGAGGTCCAAAAATTCCTGTCGCCTCTTGGACTATTAGGAGCAGATAAGATTTCATAGGATTCTTCCCAATTCTTCGGTGATTTGGTAACTTTTGAAAATACTAGTGGACCCGTGTGTTTAAAATTGCTTTGGGGAGTTACTTTTTTGCAATTCTCCACCTTTCAAAACTTTCCAACTTAAAAAAAGTGCTGTAGAAAAAAAAAGTCCTTCTGTGCCTGTGTATACTTGGTCAGCATAACTCCCAAGCGAATTGACCTACGATATTCAAATTTGGCGTACGAGTTAGTGGTAACCATGAGACCTGTCATTAAGGTTTTCGTCAATATTGCGCGTGCGCAAAACATGAAAAAAAATAATCATATTTTTCAGCACAATTTCTAAAAATAAAAAAGGCTCTAACGATTGCTATGGGTAATACCTGTTAAAGTGATCTAAACATCCTCACCTTTGAAATTCCCGTTACAGTGCTATAAAGGTTTGACTGTGAAAAGTTAAAAGACGAATGTCTTTAACACAGAGTTCTCTTCCTTTGAGCACCGCTCATCATCGATCGTTTTTCTTCTCTCCTCTGTTTCACTTACAAGAAAGGATAACGTAAGAATTATTGAAAAGCACATCATCAATTTCCCCGATTTGGGGGTTCTTTTTTACTCGTGTAAGAATTATCTCCAAAAATATCGCCAATTTAGCCATTTCTTCAATTTAATGCAAATTGTAATAATAGGATTCCACTTCAAATTTAAATTAGTTGTCTGTATTATAGTGTAATTGAAAGTTGTGCGATGTTCCTCACCAGTATCGATATTCCACACACCTAGCTGGAAATTTAGAACAGATATTATAGAGTTAGGAATTTCATATTATAATAAAACGAATAGTTACATATTGTATTTATTGTGTTTTATTGCTGAGAAACATAACAGGGTTCCCACGGTCATTGAAAGTCATTAAAAGTGCTTAATATTTTTGAACTTGTTTTCAAGGCCTTGAAAATGCTTAGAGGTCCTTAAAAGTCCTTAATTTTTGCGGCTGTTCTGCCAACCGCAAATTTTATAAAAATACTACACTGTTGAAAATTTTGTTCCACCTTGCACCAAAAATTGGTTCCCATTTAGCTGCCACCAACATTTGGTGCTTAGTTTCACGATTTAATGGTGCAACCTCGGACCGTAAGCACCACTAAATCGCGAAACTAAGCACCAAATGTTGGTGGCAGCTAAATGGGAACCAAATTTTGGTGCAAGGTGGACAATTTTTTTTAACAGTGTACTCAGACTTGCTATCCCCGCGTGACCACCACTTATCCGCACTGTATCAGAATTCTGTGACATATTTGTATTACGCATGCGCCAACTTGTAAATTTTCTGGAGTAATATATATTTTTGTCAAAGGTCCTTAAAAACATTATTTAGGTCCTTAAATGTCATTGAAAAGTCAGTGATTTTCATTCTGTGATTTGAGTGGGAACCCTTTTAAAAAATTAAATTTTCTATCGAATTTAAATTTCGATTGAAGGGTTCTCTAGTTATTTTGTATCGGATAAATATTATCGGATTATTTTTTTCAGTGTCAATATTTCGATAGGTAACGTACGGCCAGCGTTACCAGATGTAGTAATTTTAATACTACGCTGTTTTTATCCCCCCCCCCCCCCAAACTCCACACCTATAATTTGAGATAGTACCTTTCTTGGTACTTTTTAAAGTGCAGAAAGTCTTAGTTTTTGAAGTAATATTGATTGATGCAGGATGGTTAAAATAAAACTGACGGTACTCAGATGCTCGTAACTCTGGTTCCACTGAGCGGATCTGAATGAAACTTGATATTATTGCGTTGGTGGGTTCGAAAGACTTGAAGCCAAAGCAGATCAAAACTTGCAGAAATTTATTCCAATATAACTCTTCACAGATTCCTTTACAACTCCAAAACTTCTCGTTCTAGTAGACTCAATACAGCTCTATACACACCAATAGAGCACAAAACAGCAGTTAAAAACTTGACAACACAACTGCTCAAATCGATGCATAAGACAATGCAATACAGTTCGCTTTCGGAACTACTCGGAATGTTCATTGAGACTCAGTAATTCCAGTCAACTAATGGACTCGGCTAACAGCTAACTCAGTGACTCAAATTTATTCCAATATAACTCTTCACAGATTCCTTTACAACTCCAAAACTTCTCGTTCTAGTAGACTCAATACAGCTCTATACACACCAATAGAGCACAAAACAGCAGTTAAAAACTTGACAACACAACTGCTCAAATCGATGCATAAGACAATGCAATACAGTTCGCTTTCGGAACTACTCGGAATGTTCATTGAGACTCAGTAATTCCAGTCAACTAATGGACTCGGCTAACAGCTAACTCAGTGACTCAAATTTATTCCAATATAACTCTTCAGATTCCTTTACAACTCCAGAACTTCTCGTTCTAGTAGACTCAATACAGCTCTATACACAACAATAGAGCACAAAACAGCAGTTAAACTTGACAACACAACTGCTCAAATCGCTGCAAAAGACATTGCAATACAGTTCGCTTTAGAACTACCAGAGTTCATCCTAGAAATGAAAAAGGGCAGGGTGCTATTTTCCAAAAAAAGGGCACTTCCTGTTTACGAGGGCACTTTTATGGCAAATTGCAGAAATACTCGTTTTCTGCCACAATTTCAATATTGTTATACTTTTCTACCACGATAAATATTTTTCAATATTCTGAAGAAGAAAAAAGTTATAATGCATAAATCCGTGAATCAAAAACTCGCTCAGAAACTTAAAATATATCAAAATACTGCTAAAATGCTTCAGTCCTAATTCTGCTGGAATGAGACTGAGAAAATTATTAAAATTAAAGTACAATATACACAGTAAAATTTTCATCAAATAGTAATTTTTATAAAATTATCAATTTATAATACAGTAAAATTAAGATAAGAATGTTTTAGTATAATGAAAATGTGTTAAGATAAGAACTTTTCACTCTTTCAAAATTTTCTAAAGTTTGAATGAATCAACCTTAAACTTCATCTCTTAGTTTTGCTATTGTCAGATAGAGAATAGAGTTTCTCCAAATTTAACATTATTCATTGTGGGATATCACAAGGAGTAATCCGACTAAAGAACTTGGACTATGTCCTGAAATGTTTGCATTTTTTTTTATTTTCAAAATCGGATCAAATTTAGCGTCAAAACGGCGATTTTTTCCCCCGTGCATGCCGCTATTATGTAAGCTATAATAGAAGTTTTATTTTTTAAAAATCGGAAATAATCTGGGATTTTGGTTGCATTCCTGTTATGTTTAATTTTAATTATGAAACGGATGTTTAGAAATTAATTGGTAACAGACAAATTACTAAAAACACCCCCTAAATTTAACAGGAGGACATCGCGCGATTACGCGTGTCCAAACGGAAATATTCTTTTTAAATTCTTAGTGTAAACATTTGATAGTTATAAACCTTTAAGTTATTCAAGTCTTTCAAATTCCTTTCTTGAAGGAGGCATGGTAAAAATCCAGCGAAATACACTTAATCAAAACACGTACGAAATGGCAATCGGAGTTTACTAATGTGCACTTGGGAAATTGTAAGACGGCGCCCTACAATCCACCTACTAATGAAGCACGTTATATGGACATCTACTCAATGGTTTCAGTCCCTGATATATACGTTGCGCGTTTGAACATGAATGCGCATGCGCGACAGCCGATTTCAGTAGGGATGATCCATATATTGCGTACTGTTGGGAGGGGAAAAAAACGAAAGTTTTTCGAATTCTTTCAGGATGAAATTTTTTCTGAAAAAGAGCAGGAAGGGCGCTATTTTTATAGAAAAAGGGCAAGAAGGGCGCTATTTTTATAAAAAAAGGGCAGGCAGGGCGCGCCGCCCCTCGAAAAATGCCTAGGATGAACTCTGGAACTACTCTGAATGCTCACTGAGACTCAACTCAGTAATTCCAGTCAACTCACGGACTCAACTAACCAACCAACCAACTCCACTCACGGCCGGTCTTATATAGAAGAGCGAGCCTTCGTGAATTTTCCAGAGATAGATATTTGGAGAACTTTCCTGATCGTAGTCGAAAAGTCCTATACATGTACATGGGGACCGAAAATGTCGCCAAATGGTCACCAAAACCATCGCCAATTTGGCGAGATTGCCATTACCATAATGTTAAATGCCCTGCTCCGTGTAAAACTCGCTTCCCAGCGTTATCTCTGTAAAACTCGTTATCAACCATTAATAGACACACTGCAGGGAAGCCAACTTAAGACGAACTATTGCACTGCCTTATGCAAAATGTATATAAATTTTCCTATTTGCAAAATTAACTCTACGAAATATTTACAAATATACAAAAATTCGTAACAATATATAATCTGTGTAGATCATGCGGACAAGTTTTTCGACAGAAAAAAAAATGGGTCACTGTTATAGTTACAGAAACACGAAATTTTCGAATGGCAACACCTACTTTTTCCTGTCGCAAAGTGTTATCCCCCCTTCCCCCCAAAGTGTTAAGCCCATGCAAAAACCTCTAAGAGCGTTCGAACGGTTAGTGTATCGCAAAAAACGGAAGCGTTATGCAAAAAAAAGCTTTGCGAACGGCCAACAAAAACACGATCGAGGTACTGCTCGTCGGATATTCTGCGTAGAAAGCTGATAAAATTGCCTGTGATGGCATCCATGTGAACTTTGGCTTCTGTCATATGCAAATTACCGTTCCAACGCTCTTTAGGGTTTCTGCATGCGATGAGCATTTTGCGACAGGAAAAAGTAGGTGTTGCCTTTCGAAAATTTCGAGTTTCTGTAACTATAACCGTAAACTATTTTTTCTGTCGAAAACCTCGACCGCATGATCTACACAGCGTATGTTTCAAATTTCATTCGGATCCGTTCAGTAGAACCAGTGTTATGAGTAGAGGTCGGCGATATATCGATACGACGATATTTTTATCGATATTTCTAAAAAAAATATCGATGCTAAAAATATCGATAAAAGGCACCAATATATCGATATTTTCAAACGTTTTTAGTTTTTGACGATCGTTTTGTAGTTCCATGGTTTTTTTTTCTTTTTTCCTTTTTTTTTTTTTTTTTTTTTTTTCCAATTTTCTTTATTCCCTTTTAAAAAACTTCAAAACTAAAGTTTGAACTTGGCTGAGAGACAGTTAAAATGGCACCAATATTCAATATTTTGCCATACACTTAAAAGCTATTGAAAATTATTTAAATTTTTCTTAAAATCACTGCACCAATTAAGCGAAAATATAACTTCTTTTTGTTTGCATTAGATCCATTTCAGTTGCAAAAGTAATCACCTTACAAAAAAGCAATCATGTAAAGTAGAAATTCGCTCCGAAAAACTTTGTTTCAGGCAAAATTGAAAATCAAATAAAAAAAAAAAATCGTGTATATCGATTTTTTTTTTATGCAACAATATAGTATCGATATTTATTTTGATCGATATTTCCGACCTCTAGTTACAAGCCTCTGAGTACCGTTAGTTTAATTTTAACCACCCTGTATTTCAATAAGTAAAAATATTGTTACGAATTTTTGTATATTTGTAAATATTTCGTAGTGTTAATTTTGTAAATAGGAAAATTTATGTACATTTCGCATAAGGCAGTGCAATAGTTCGTCTGAGCTTGGCTTCCCTGCAATAAGGGTCTCGATGCTTGATAACGAATTTTACAGAGGTAACTCTGGGAAGCGAGTTTTAAGGAGCAGGGCACTTAACATTATGGTAATGGCAATCTCGCCAATTTGGCGAGATACAGCCAAGTTGGCGACGGTTTTGGCGACTAATTTTTGGAGAAGTCGTCAAACTTGGATACCATTTGGCGACATTTTCGGTCTCCATGTACATGTATAGGACTTTTCGACTACGATCTGGAAAGTTCTCCAAATATCTACCTCTAGGAGTTTCAAGAAGGTTCACGTATGTTCGCCTCCCCTATAAAAACTCAGGAGAGCGGGTGATGGAGTTAGTTGATTTTGAGTCACTGAGTTAGTTGTTAGCTGAGTCCATTAGTTGACTGGAATTACTGAGTCTCAATGAACATTCCGAGTAGTTCCGAAAGCGAACTGTATTGCATTGTCTTATGCATCGATTTGAGCAGTTGTGTTGTCAAGTTTTTAACTGCTGTTTTGTGCTCTATTGCTGTGAAAAGAGCTGTATTGAGTCTACTAGAACGAGAAGTTCTGGAGTTGTAAAGGAATCTGTGAAGAGTTACATCGGAATAGATTTCTGCAAGTTTTGATCTGCTTTGGCTTCAAGTCTTTCGAACCCGTCCACTCAACAATATTATTAAATTTACTCCGTCCAAAATGCCCTTGTAAAAAGTTGTCCACCTAAGAATTTTAAGTTCGAGCCCTGGCAACGCTTCTTACGGACGCAATGGAGAAGACACCGCTCTTGTATATTCTTGGGTGGGATCCCTTCGTACTCGGCTTCTATTTTTACAAAACCCCCATCCGCCGTAATTTCTCCCCCGCTATTTATAAACACGCTCCCAAGAAGTTGGGATGTTGCACGATTTTGTGCATTCACTACACATTCCCCTCTCCCCCCCCCCCTCTCTCCCTCCTCGTTTGGAATTTAAATATACAAATATAATTAGAGAATTTTTTTAGTCTTACACTATCTATTGTTGCGTGGACGGGTTCGAAAGATTTGAAGCCAAAGCAGATCAAAACTTGCAGAAATTTATTCCAATGTAACTCTTCACAGATTCCTGTGCAACTCCAGAACTTCTCGTTCTAGTAGACTCAATACAGCTCTATACACAACACTAGAGCACAAAACAGCAGTTAACCCCTTGGGTACATTTGACGGCTGAGATTCGTCATGCACTTGTTTTGCCTGTTAATAATGACGAACCTAATTCGTCATTCAAACTAGTTTGATTGGATAAATTTTAATGTCACAAGAGCCATGATTGGTTAAGTCAAACATCGGTTGGTTTACCTATACTTTAAAAAAAAAATTTGTTTGGCTGTATTCCTTTAAAATTCCTTTGTTTTGAACCAACCTTTCAAAATGCAAGAATTTTCCCAAATAAATCTGTACCCAAGGGGTTAAAAACTTGACAACACAACAGCTAAATCGCCGCAAAAGACAATGCAATACAGTTCGCTTTAGAACTACTCGGAATGTTCACTGAGACTCTGTAATTCCAGTCAACTAACGGACTCAACCAACCCTAGTCCACAACTAACTCGGGCTTATATAGGGGAGGCGGCGAACCTTCTTGAAACTTCTAGAGGTAGATATTTGGAGAACTTTCCAGATCGTAGTCGAAAAGTCCTATACATGTACATGGGGACCGAAAATGTCGCCAAGTTTGGCGACAAAAATTAGTCGTCAAAACCGTCGCCAACTTGACTCCATCTCGCCAATTTGGCGAGATTGCCATTACCATAATGTTAAATGCCCTGCTCCTTGTAAAACTCGTTTCCCAGCGTTACCTCTGTAAAACTCGTTATCAAGCATTAAAACACATATTGCGATAAAGCAAACTAAAGACGAACTATTGCACTGCCTTATGCAAAATGTAGAATAAATTTTCCTATTTACAAAATTAACACTACGAAATATTTATAAATATACAAAAATTCGTAACACTATATTCAGCGATGAGATCCTCCTTTTGGCGGATTTCCGCACTTTTGATTTTTTATGTAAAATTTCCATCCTTTTTCGTCTTTTTGTGCCTGTTTTGAGAATTCTTGTTTTTTTCCGATTCTGGCCAGTTTTTCCCGCGAAAAGTATACTTTTTCTCATGTATCAGCAAAAGATTTTTCCTCTTTATTCCCCTTTCCTCGCCAATTACTTCACAAGTGCTTGGCGACCGGGATACACTTCAGCTGTTGTTGGTTGCAAATATGGCACTGCACTTATAGACGATTGGTTATTGAAGTCATTGACCAATCTTATCCCTGTTCTTAAAACATCTTTCGCGTAGAAATTACACAATTTTTGCTCGCGTATGATTTTAGTCTTTTTGCGAATTTCAATTCGAAAAATTCAACAATTTTTTTTTCTTCCCCCCTTCTCTCCACGTTTTGCAACATCCTGATTTCAAAAAAGTGTCTGTTGTCAGCATAACTCCTTTACAAATTAACCTACGATGTTCAAAATTGGTGCGCAGGTTGGTGGTAGCCGTGGGACCTACCATTAAGGTTTTCGTCAAAATCGGGCCTGCGCATAAGGTAGCTGCCATTGAAAAAATCATTTTTTTCAGTAATTGCTAAAAAAAAGGCTCTAACGATTTTGTTCGAAATCGCTGTGGTAAAGCCTCTTAAGGTGTTCTTAACAGCCCCACCACTGAAATTCCTGTAAAAATGCTTTAACGGCTTAAAAA
This sequence comes from Linyphia triangularis, assembly GCA_963978545.1. NCBI lineage: Eukaryota > Metazoa > Arthropoda > Arachnida > Araneae > Linyphiidae > Linyphia > Linyphia triangularis. Next base: position 10,208,340 of record OZ021726.1, read on the forward strand.
GTTGAAAAACGAATGCCCTTAACACAAAGTTCTCTTTCCTTGAGCATATCTCATCATCAACGATCGTTTTTTCATCTCTGCTTAGTTTCACTTACAAGAAAGAGTAATTTAAGAATGATCGATAAGTGTATCGCCAAAATTCCCATTTTGACGAATGTTTTTTAATTTTTTTTTTTACAGTTTCATATAAGAATTATTGCTAAAAATATAGCCAAACTTGCTATTTTTACTAAACGAATAATAGAAATATCAAAACGAAAATGTTACAAATCCCCATCAGTAATATATAATATAGTGTAATTGAAAGTTGTGCGATGTTCCACACCCCTAGTTATAATATAAAATAATCCTATTTCTTATTATAAGTAGTAGTTGTTGTTTATTCTCCATGTCGGACGTGATCTACGATTCCGTTGACTCTTAAGAAAGTCAATTAATTATAAGTAGTTATTAAGACACGTTTTATAAGAATCTATATACATCAGATATATTGTCGACCGAATATTCGGTATTCGGCTTGTTCATTGGCCAAATATTTGTTATTCGGTATTCGGCAAAAATTACTATCCGACTCATCCGTAGTCCTGGGTTTGGTATTTGGTTCTTCGGAAACCACGATAAGCTGTAGATCCCGCGATCGAATTTTTGTATATTTGTAAGTATTTCGTAGTGTTGATTTTGTAAATAGTAAAATTTATGTACATTTCGCATAAGGCAGTGCAATAGTTCGTCGTTAGTTTGCTTCCCCGCAATGTGTGTCTTAATGCTTGATAACGAGTTTTACAGAGGTAACGCTGGGAAGCGAGTTTTACAAGGAGCAGGGCATTTAACATTATGGTAATGGCAGTCTCGCCAAATTGGCGAGGTAGAGCTAAGTTGGCGACCAATTGGCGACATTTTCGGTCCCCATGTACATGTATAGGACTTTTCGACTACAATCTGGAGAGTTTTTGAAATTTCTAGAGGTAGATATTTGGAGAAGGTTTGACTTCGATATAAGCCCGGCCATGAGTAGTTGGCTGAGGTTAGTCAGTTGTTGACTGGAGTTAGTTGACTGAGTTGAGTCAGTGAGTTGACTGGAATTACTGAGTTGAGATACTGAGTCTCAGTGAGCATTCAGAGTAGCTCTAAAGCGAACTACATTGCATTGTCTTTTGCTGTGATTTAGCAGTTGTGTTTCAAGTTTAAATGCTGTTTGTGCTTTATTGTTGTGTATTGAGTGTACTAGAACGAGAAGTTCTGGAGTTGTAAAGGAATCTGTAAATAGTTATACTGGAATAAATTTCTGCAAGTGTTAATCTGCTTTGGCTTCAAATCTTTCGAACCCATCCAACGCAACACTATTATTTTGCACAAAAATAGTTCATTAACCGTACAATCCAGCGTAGTATAAGCCTTTCGGAAAGATCTTGCTCCAGAAAATATCGAGTCCAACCAATCACCACCAGCACCGATTGAGAAAGAGTGAATTCCATTCGAATCTTCGAGCTGAACTAGGACCACTTTGATTTCGAGTCGCACTTTCCTTCCACGAATAGAGCAGTGTCAAAAGGTCGTCAAGTAGCACCCTCTCGAATGTGTCGCTCGTGCGTTCACTTCCATATTTCGAAGCCGGAAATGGTCGTCAGTTATCGTTTATCGCTGTTACCCCCCCCCCCCCCCCCCCGCTCTTCCAGGAGTGCCTTCTCTGATGGCCTGGAAATAAAAGGCCACGAAGTATCTTTATTGTTATAACTTGCTGGATAACTTGTAATACATACTGTCCCCCGTCTAATGTTTTGTAATAGGCTGCCCTTAGTTTCCAGCAGACGCTAACTAGTTGCAACAGTCGCATTCGCCCTAAAATTCTTAATGTTCCTTACATTTTTTGATTCTCCCTAAAATTTCTAAAATTGTACTTACATTTTTCAATAATTCCTAAAAAAAATTAAAAACCCCGGTTTTTCTCTAAACGCCGTTAAAAATTGGGGGTGTGTAACATGGCACAACTTTCAATTATACTATAATATTGACGTGGATTTGTGTTATTATATTTTCATCATTCATTTAGGAAAACGGCCAGTTTTTCGATATCCTTGTATAGGTCTAAAAAAAAAATTTTTTTTTTTTTTTTTTTTTAAACTGTACCTGTTTAACAGAAGTGTACCAAAAAATTTCTTTTTAAACTTAAAAGAAATTGCTTTAAAAAAAATTTACTCCTAAAAACAAAAGTTTTTAATGCTCGATTGGATAACGACAAGTATGTCAGCGGTTGTAGAAAACGCGTGTAAAAGTGGGATTTCAGTGACATCCCCAAAACTTAATACATTCATTGTTGATGGCAACGTGTTCTATCTGCCATGTTTCACCTCGATTTTTTGATCACAAGAGGGTTAATTAGTCCTGACATTTTCCCGCCACAAATACACCCTCAGAAACACATACATACATACCATCTGGCCTTGCATTGCAAAGATGCTGGGTTCCAATCCCTGATTAATCACGGATGTTCCTTGTGGTTCGGAATCCACTTGGAAGCTTTAGGTCCCGGCCTGATTAGTGCATAAAAATAGGTCGTTGAGCGTACAAATCAATCCAATCATCACTTTTATCTGGATCTAACACAATAGACTGAGAGGCGACTGCAATTTTTGTACCCCATCGAACATCATTCTGAATTTTTTATAGAAATTGGACAAAAGTGAGTAGATTACGAATCCACTGGTCTGCCGTGGCAAAAATGGCCGAAACTGGGCAAAAATCGACTTTTAATAAGTTGAACTAAATCCAGTTGCCAAATGCGCCATAACTTGCCAAATAATGAGAATTGTTTTTTTATTTGGTAACCCTCACTCTTTAATTTTCAATTAAGAAGGTTGCCGACGATTCGGATGTGTGGCTATGACTTACTTGCATCTTTCACAAATGAGCCAGATTGGCAATAAACATTACGTCACGGATGACGTAACTGATGTCGCCAATTTGGCTTACTTTTAAAAAATACAAGTTTTCCGAGCCAGAGATCAGAAATCGTTTGCGCTTTTTCTGATTGAAAATCAAAATGCAGTCGGTTGCCAGACGAAAAAGTTTGATCTGTTTTTGGCAAGTTATGACATATTTTGCAATCGGATTTTAGTTCAACTCATTCCAAGTCGATTTCTGATCAGTTTCGGCCATTTTTGCCACGGCAGACCAGTGGATTCGCAATCTACTCACTTTTATCCAATATCTATAAAAAAAAATTCAGAATGATGTTCGATGGGTTCCGAAAATTGCAGTCGCCTCTCGGACTACAACAAAAGATTGAAGCACGTACGCTCCACACACACACAACGGATTATTCAAAATCCATTCATTATGGCATTACCTACCCTTATAATCCAAAACACTCGCCTTACCTTCCTTTGTTTACTCTTGTCTAAAACGCTTTCGATTTGTCGCATTTATGCATATTCTTTTCACTTCAATAGATCCGCAGTCTTTACGGAGACGATATTCGTTCTACCGTGACTGTTTCTCAAGGTTATGCGTATTCTAAATGACATGACATCGGCGAAAATGTCGGCGACAACACACGTAACGGCCCGCTTTGGTCCTCAAGGTTCTCTATTTCCTGTGAAAATGAAAAAAAAAAATAGCCGCCATGAATGTCCTATTCTTGTATCTTTTTACGATTGGGGTTTTGCACCTTGTGGGAAATACATATTCGAATAATAATCCAAACACGGCTGATCAGGCGTAATTTGTATTGAAAATGAAGGCGATGTGTTTTAGAAATTGCGCTCCTTGTTCTGTGGTTGGTTTTTTACTTTCAATTACCCATGCGTATTACGTAGGGTAATGAAAGTATAGTATTCTGTAAAAAAAAAAATGATTTTTTTGTGTGTGTGCATATCTCCACGTTTTGGAACATCCTGATTTTAAAAAAGTTATCTAGAAGAAGTGTGTGTGTGTGTGTGTGTGTGTGTGTGTGTGTGTGTGTGTGTGTGTGGTCAGCATAACTCACTCACAAATTGACCTAAGAATGTATTTGGTGTGCTGGTTGGTGTTGGCACAGGGGCCTACCATTAAAGTTTTCGTCAAAATCACTCATGCGCATAAGGTAACTGCCATTGAAAAAATTATGTTTTTCAGTTTTTGCTAAAAAAACGGCTCTAACGTCCAAACTCGCTGTGGTAATGCCTCTTAAGGTGTTCTAAACGTCCCCACCTCCGAAATTCCCGTAAAAATGCTTTAATGGTGTAAAAAGGCCGACCAAACGGTATAGTGGTTAGCATACTAGCTTGCTTCTAGACCTCGTGGTTGCGGGTTCCGAGTCCCGTGTAAGGCATGGGTGTTTGTAAATGTATGTTGGCTTGTCAAATGACGAATGTTTCTGCGCGTTATAGCCCTCGTGTTGCTGACGGCGCCAGATAATCTGAAAACAACCAACTAATGCTGTAAAAAGTTGAAAAACGAATGCCTGTAACACAGAGTTCTATTTCCTGGAGTATACCTCATCAACAATAATTTTTTCTCCTCTCATTAGTTTCACTTATAAGAAAGGATAGTATAAGAATTATTGAAAAGTATGTCGCCAAAATTATCTATTTGGCGAAGATTTTTTAAGACCTATACAAGAATTATGGTAAAAAATATCGACAAACTTTTTTTTTTTTTTAAATGAATGATGAAAATATAAAAACGGTAAATGACACAAATCCATGTCAGTATTATAGTGTAATTGAAAGTTGTGCGATGTTCCACACCCCTAGTTTTTAAATCCTTTATATAAACTTCGATTTTTTGTGTATGTGTGTGGGTGGTTCGCTGGGTATGTCGATGACGGACATATCTGCGGTCACCTAATTAATCCCCTTGCCGTCATCCAATCGTGCTGAAATAGCATTTAACCCATCATTGAATAAACTCTTTCCTGTTGCCAAAATTATTTTAAACAAAATAAATTAAAGGTAAGCTGTCGTGAATCCATGAATTTATTATGGAGTATAGTCCAGGCAAATAAATTTTAAAACGTAGTTTACCGCATAATTTGCTGATATGTTTTTAATATTTAAAATTACATGCAAACACCAACACACGCTGATAGCAGAATCGGCACTATGTCAATGAATATAAAAATTAACAATGCATATAAAGGATTTATATTAAAAACTTTGTTTGTATGCTTATATTATTCTATTAACCCTTTGCGCTCGAGCGGCGCCTCTCATGCGCCATTGGATACCGCAACTCGAGAGGACTACTAGGCTTGATGCGGAAATTCGCTGCAAGCCCAATGGCTGTATTTAGTTTCTTTGAAGCGGATCTGTAACCGTGAACCAAACCAAAAATGCCGCGAAACATTTCGAATTTCGCGCGAAAAAGGTCTCGAGTGCAAAGAGTTAACTCTTTACTATCACAGAACAATCCTTATTTATAAAGATGCAAGGCGGCTAAGTTCTTATTTTAGTTTTGATTTTTCAATTGGATATTTTAATAAATAGTCATGTATTAACTTTCTTAGCCATTGCATATTTTTAAACCCTACACCATACTTCTATTTCCAGTACAAATTTCAGAACCTTTCAAATCTTTAGTGAGCTCTCTATTTTTACCAAGTGTGTACAAATCCTTGTCTAAAATAAAAACAGCTGCTGAAGAATGACGAAATATCCAACCGTATTTACAGCACGCCGGAGTCCCACACGTGTTGCCAAACTCGAAACGAAGTAATTTTCAAACGGTGTATTCACCTCCCGTTTTGAGCCGATGACGCCGATGAAAAAAAAATCTGCCAACTATGCTAATTCACGTTTTGATCGGAGGCATTTCTCGTAGGCTGTCAACTGCATTTCCAGTTGATTTGTAATTTGGTGGATGTTGACGTCAGTGGTCACGTGGTAATATGGGTCACGGGCATCGTCACTGAATGAAGTTTTGGTCAATGGGACACTTAACTGTAAATGGTGATGAGTTAATTCTTTGCGGAAAAGACGTAAGGCTTTGAAATCGTCTGGAGTTTTTCTGCTGTTAAATTTCCTGTTTTTTTTTTTGTTTTTTTTAACTAGTTTGACCTAGTTAAAATAATTGTTAATTACCACCAATTCTAATTTGTTTACAGGTCAGAAAAATGAACCGAATGTCCCATGCGTCATCAAGAGAATTTTCCATGTGTGCTCGTGTTTATAAATAGATTTAGTTTTGGCGAAGTTCCTAAAATAGATCTCTACATCAATAGAATAATTTATCGATTGCCTTTCATATTTTCGTTTAAAGTTTTTTTTTTTTTAAAAACTCGTGAATTTTAAAAGTTTGAAAAAAAAATTGACGATAATTATTTTACAAATCTCGTCTAGCTGGCTTTGCTCTCTGAAAGGTTCATTGCTACGCAAGCACAAGCTCATGTCGCTCGCTGAAAATGTCTTCGCGGCATAAGCATGCTCGCTGAAAAATTAATTGCTTTGTAAACCCTTAATATTTGAACTCCAATACCTGTTGTCAAGAAACAAAAAAAAAAAAATTATTGTTAATACAATAACAGAACCCTCCTCAACCCTGCCAACCAAACGGTATAGTGGTTAGCGTGCTAGCTTCTAGACCTCGAGGTTGCGGGTTCGAGTCCCGTGTTGGCATGGGTGTTTGTAAATGTATGTTGGCTTGTCTAATGACGAATGTTTCGGCGCATTATAGCCCTCGTGTTGCTGACGGTGCCAGATAATCTGAAAACAACCCTCCTCACCCCTCTGAGAATATTTTAACCTTGTGTTTGTTAAAAGTCCAATTGAAGGCCAAAATTACTTATGTTGAAAATTTCAAAGCTATACACTGATTAGACATCGCTTTGTAAAAAAATTTAATGGACATTTTAATTTGTTTTTTTTTTAAAAGATGGTCAGAACTATTTATGTTGAAAATTTCACAGCTGTAACCCTATTAGAAGTTTCATGTTACAGTATAATTTAAACTTTTCTTTGCTGCTAAAACTATTTTTTTGAAAAAGTAGGCATATTATCTTTTGGGCATAAATGTTCTATTTGATCTAAACGTCTGGAAAAATTGGGGAAATTTGAAAAAAAAGTTTTCCGTAAAATCAGGGAATTTTTTACAAATTTATCAGTGAAACATTTTTCTGAATTTTGTGGCCACCCTGAATAAATAAATTTTGAAACGTAGTTTGCCATATATTTTTCCAATGCGGATGTTTTAATGCAGTCAAACCCCGTTAAAGCGAGATCGATGAGGCCGCTGAAATTGTTCGTGTTAACCGAATTTCTTGCTAAACGAATAAATTAACGTGAAGTTATAAGTAAGAACTGCTTCTACTTCACGTTACACGGGATTTCATGTTAAGTGATTTCGCGTTAATGGGGTTTAGCTGTATTAAAAATTAGATGCAAACACACGCTGACAGTAGAATCGGCTCTATACTAATGAATGTAAAAATTAGCAATATATAATAACAGATTTATATTCAAAACATTGTGTTTATGGGTCATATTATTCTATTATATTGTTGCGTGGATGGGTTCGAAAGACTTGAAGCCAAAGCAGATCAAAACTTGCAGAAATTTATTCCAATATAACTCTTCACAGATTCCTTTACAACTCCAGAATTTCTCGTTCTAGTAGACTCAATACAGCTCTATACACAACAATGGAGCACAAACAGCAGTTAAAAACTTGACAACACAACTGCTAAATCACCGCAAAAGACAATGCAATACAGTTCGCTTTCGGAACTCTCTGAATGCTTACTGAGAGACAGCTCAGTAACTCCAGTCAACTAATGGATTCAACTAACTCCAGTCAACTACTCAGGCAACTAATTCAGTGACTCAAAATCAGTCAACTAACACCATCACCCTCTGTCTTGTGCTTTTTTTTTTTATAGGGGAGGCGAACATACGTGAATCTTCTAGAGATAGACATTTGGTGAACTTTCCAGATAGTAGTCGAAAAGTCCTATACATGTACATAGGGACCGAAAATGTCGCCAAATGGTCGCCAAGTTTGGCGATTTCTCGCCAAATTCGGCGACCAAAATTAGTCGCCAAAACCGTCGCCAACTTGGCTCTATCTCGCCAATTTGGCGAGATTGCCATTACCATAACGTTAAATGCCCTGCTCTTTGTAAAACTCGCTTTTCAGCGTTATCTCTGCAAAAATCGTTATAAAGCATTAAGGGACACATTGCAGGAAAAAATACTCTTGCACTGACTTATGCGAAATGTGCATAAATTTATCTTTTTACATAATTAACGCTACGAAATATTTACAAATATACAGAAATTCGCAACAATATATGTTACATGCTCGAAATTAATGGTTTCGCTTGAATCCGCAGTACTCCAGACAGTCAGCGAGCACGAACTCCGATTATTCGCCGTCTCGTGGCGACGCACTCCCCCGTATCTTCCGATTTCGGAACTCGAAATAAACTTCCCGAGAACCGGCGAAAACAAGTGCAGTTCTTTTCCGGTGAAGAACCCGACAGCGGTGGAGAACCTCCCGAACATCAACAAATAGAGAAATCCCCCCCCCCCCCTCTCACTATTTCGAGATGCTGGGGAGTCTTGTCTAAATAAAAACGACAGTTAAAAGGGACCTTGAAACGATGTTTCGTACCTCCCCCGCGACACCCTTCCTTTCCTTCGGGTTTCTCCCTAAAATTCGTAAAATTTATTTTAAAATGCTGAGGAACTTTCACGTTTTTTTTAATTTTATTTTTAAATAAAAGTAGAGAAAAAATCATGGAAAACATTACCATTCTTTCAAAAATTCGAGCTCGGATAGATAGTTTTAAAAAAAATATTTAGTTTTTCATTTTGCGATTTGGCGGGAGAAATTCTGCTTTTGCGTGTGACGTCTACACGCAGGTGATGAACTGTCTAAAACCTGTTTTAGACCAGGTTCCTCCTCGGATTTTCTATGCGTAACTACGTCACTGTTTTTTATGCATTTTTGGTCACGTGACTTTTGCTTTCATTTCCAACTCAATTTTTGATTAATTGAAAGCATAAAGATAAAAAATAATTGCATTGCTCCAAAATATGTTCGTTGGATAACACTAGCAAATACAAAAAATATTCATTTTCCTAACTTGTACAAGTTCCTCATTCCTAAAAAAAAAATTAAAAACTTCGAAAAATCCCCAATTTTGGTTCCAAAAACCCCCGGAAACAACCAGATATTCCTGTTGTTGTTGTTTCTAATCTCCCTTTTGTCTGACGAAGTCGGACAATATCAGTGAAGCCATTGACATTAATGAAGTCTGACACTAGTTGTGGACAGTTATAAATGTCCTCCCAGTCCAGTCCAAGGCAGTCCAAAATGTGCTGAGGTGATGCCTGTTCTTTTTGGCATTTAGGGCAAAGAGGAAAATTTTTGCTTACCCCAGAATATGTGAGGTGACCCCCCCCCCCCTTTAAGGTGACCACTAGCAAGTCGGGACAGACGGGTATTGGTGTGCCTATCACAAGGAAGAGATAGGGAGTGTCCTGGCTTTTTGGCTTTATACCATTCGTGAGACGGAGGTATATGCCATTTCGCTTTATTTTAAGCTATTTTCTTTGAGTATAACTCTTGCTATGTGAGTTCTTGAGTAGAGAGGACAGCGTGTTCTAGTCCTTCCTTAGGGCAAGAGTGTCAGCTAATTCATTTCCGTGGATGTCTACATGTGACGTGATCCACTGAAAGTGCACTTTTGCAGTCGGGATATGCTCTTGACTTTTGCTTATTATGGATAGACTGGTTTTGTCTCCCACGAAGGCCCAGTTTTTGAGGTGTTGAATGGAACTTCGGCTATCGGATAGAATCCATAAGTCTCCGTAGTTGACCTCGCCAAAGATATTCTCTAAACCCAGGTCAATTGCTATTAATTCGCTTCGAAAGACAGAGCAGAAATCTGGATTACGTTGTTTAATAGAATGTTTCTCTACGGACGTTTCTATATAAATTCCACTGCCTGCCTGTATATCTATTTTGCTGCCATCTGTATAGATTTTGATGTCAATTGAAGGAATTTGATTAATAATTTCCAATGCCAATTGCCTAAGAAATTCCGGACAACATTCATTCTTATTAAGTGTGGTGGGAAGGCAAACAATAAAATCAAAATTGGAGAGTCCATCGTAAGTGTTCAAATTAGAATTAAGACAGTGGGGCTCTACATTATCTGCTATTAACTTCTGTGATTTAACTTGGCTGAAAGGACTGTGTTTTTTAAGTAATAGGCCGTTTTATTTTCTTGGTTTAAGCTGGAAAGTTTATTGAAATATTTGACCATGAGATATTCCTTCGGTGGATAAACTATTTTCTGAATTTTAATTAAAATTTTAGTTACTGACAAACAATTTTTGGTTGTTGCCAAAATCCCTTTTTTAATATTCCTTTTGAAGTACTTTAAATGTTGCTTAAAAATTGAAGTAAATGCATATTCTATATCGAAATTTGAATGATTTTCATACCGAATGAAAAATAGCAAAATTTTACCATAATTTCCTACTATTCATTATTTGTTTAGCTGCTTTTTCCCACGGTAGCTGATAGAATTATAGGAGTAAAAATAGTTTGAATAAATATTAACAAAATTCCCCGAATTCGCTTCAAGAATTGTTTATTAAACCACGTGTTTTCTAAATCTCCCAACTTTTCTGTGTTTATTTACATGACATAACCAACTCAAATAATTATGCAGCTGTTCGGAAATATCTGTTATCAGTTCAAGCTGTAAATCTTGACTGTGTCGACAAGTTAATCTTCGGTGGTGAAAGTTTAACGTGCACTTTTCCTACCTAATAATAGTATTCGTGATGGTAAGAAAACGATGCCGATTTTCTTTGTGTGTGTGTTTGTTTTTCTTGTTATATAAAAACTAGGGGTGTGGAACATCGCACAACTTTCAATTACACTATATTACTGATGTGGATTTGTTTCATTTATCGTTTTTACATTTTCATCATTTGCTTTAAAAAAAATGGCTAGTTTGGCGATATTTTTTGCGATTAAAATAATAATAATAACTTTTCGATCATTCTTGTATTATCTTTTCTTATAAATTAAACTGAGGAGAGGAGAAAAAACGATCGTTGATGCGGTATGCTCAAGCAAAGAGAACTCTGCGTCAAGGGCGCTCGTTTTTCAACTTTGTACGCCGTTAAAGCATTTTTACGGAAATTTCGGAGGTGGGGATGTTTAGAACACTTTAAGGTGCATTCATTACCTTAGAGATTTTGATCAAAATCGTTGGAACCGTTTTTTTAGTAATGATTGAAAAACATGATTTTTTCAATGGATTCGGACAAAAACTTAATAGGTCTCTGTGCCTTCATTAACCCGCACACTAAATTTGAACATCATAGGTCAATTTGTTTGAGAGTCATGCTGACCACGTACACACATAGATTTTTACTAGATCACTTTTTTGAAATCAGGATGTTCCAAAACGTAGAAAGATGCTTTTTTTTTTTTTTTTTTTTTTTTTTTTGAACGAATGCTATACTTTCTTCTGTACCCTATGTATACATATGGGTAATTGCAAGTAAAAATTTAAGCCTTTTTCAAATAGTAGGAAAATACAATATAAATTTTAACCCTCACGGCCAGCCTTATATAAAAGTCAATACTTCGTGAATCTTCTAGAGATAGAAATTTGGAGGACTTTCCAGATCGTAGTCGAAAAGTCCTATACATGTACATGGGGATCAAAAATGTCGCCAAAACCGTCGCAAACTTGACTCTATCTCGCCAATTTGAGATTGCCATTACCATAATGTTAAATGGCCTTCTCTTTGTAAAACTCGCTTCCCAGCATTATCTCTGTAAAGCTCGTTATCAAGCATTAAGTCACATATTGCAGGGAAGCCAAGTAAAGAACTCTTGCACTGCCTTATGCGAAGTGTGCATAAATTTATCTTTTTACATAATTAATGCTACGAAATATTTACAAATATACAAAAATTCGTAACAATATATAGAGATCGTCCATTGTTATGACGTCCACGGACGATTTCCTTGTTAATGCTTAGCTCTGAATAGAACTTTCGGTTTGTAAACATGAGATTACTAAATTGATATCTATACAAATAATACTATCAAATAAGTAATTAATAATAATTATTTTATTATTCTTAACTTATTTTACCTTGACCACAGACGTGACGGTATGATCTTTACAATTGCACCTATTTCTCATGTAAATAATAAAATATGATTCTTGTATTGAAAACAACTAAAAATTGCTGTCCACGAACATGATGCGTCAATCAACAACAGGTATTACATTAATTGTAAGGAAATTACTACTCTAAAAAGGTTTATACACAGGCATAACTAGTGGTAGAAGTGGAAAGCAAAAAAAAGTGTGGGGGGGGGGGGATGCCCAAAATTTGGTGAAAAAAGGCAAGCCCTCCCCCTGCGATAAATTTTACAATTTTGTATCTTATAATGAAAATATGAATTAGTAAGGGAACAATTTTTACTTCCAAACACTATTGTTACGAATTTCTGTATGTTTGTAAATATTTCGTACTATTAGTAATGTAAAGGAAAATGTATGTACACTTCGCATAAGGCAGTGCAAGAGTTCATTGTCTTCGCTTTCCTGCAATGTGTCTCTTAATGCTTGAAAACGAGTTTTACAGAGATAATGCTGTGAAGCGAGTTTTACAAAGAGAAGGCCATTTAACATTATGGTTAATGGCAATGTCGCCAAACTTTCCGACCATTTGGTGACATTTTCGGTCCCCATGTACATGTATAGGGCTTTTCGACTACGATCTGGAAAATCCTCCAAATTTCTATCTCAAAAAGATTCACGAAGTATTGACTCTCCTATATAAGGCCGGCCGTGAGTGGAGTTACTGAGTTAGTTGTCTCTCAGTGAACATTCAAAGTAGTTCCAATAGCGATCTGCATTGCCTTTTGCGGCGATTTTAGCAGTTGTGTATCAAGTTTTTTAACTGCTGTTTGTGCTCTATTTTTGTGTAAAGAGCTGTATTGAGTCTTACTAGAACAAGAAATTCTGGAGTTGTAAAAGAATCTAAGTCTTTCGAACCGATCCACGTAACACTATCATTGGACAAGGGTCCAAATTTTGTTATTTTAATGAATATTCTGCCACTAAGTTTTTTTACTAGAAAGTAAGAGATAAAGTGAAGTAATAATTCAAAATTAATTACATTACTGTGTATTAAGCTTTAAATCCAAATGTGCATAATTTCATTTTTTTTTTTTTTTTTTAATATCTCGTCTTTTTATGAAACAAAAACAGAAATTTAACTTAAAAAGGAAGTTCCTCCAAAATTAAAAGTTGACCAAGTGTAACAGTATTTGTTAATAAAAAATACTTATCAATTTATTATACGAAGTAATATAATTCATTTTTGATACACCATAATTTTTTTTTTTTTTTAACTTTTGAAAATTTTATATCACTTTTTCTCGGGGGGGGGGGGGGGGGTGTCACTACATTTAAAGGTTAATATTATTTTTCTTTATTAGTTTTTAGACGGATTAAATGTTTTTAATGGAGAGGGATAGATTTCAGTAATTTTAGAAGTAGCAGGACGCATGGGTATTTTCTTGAAAAGTGGGGAGACGGGTCAGCCCGCGTCTACCCACACTTCCAGCACTGGGCATAACATTTCTTAGCATATACCTTACAGCTAAAAATATTGCCATCAAGGAAATATGAAGTGAAATTAAAATACTGATAAAACAAGCAACCCTGAGGTTTTGACAGTCTACGGACATATGACAAATCATGTCAGTGGAACTGAGAACTTGGCGTAGACTTTTTGTCCATCTTATCAGTTTTTGTTTGGATGTACAAGTATTGTTTTGGTCGTAAAAGTATTTTTCCCTCGAAACCATAAATCCGTTTTAACAACTGCTTTCTACTAAATATTATGACAAGCTCCCCTCTCGTGTTTAGTCAGCCAAGGTCTTAGAGTCGGAAGTTTTCTCCGAAACATTTGATTGAGTCACGCCATCCCAGCACCTGTTATAGAGCGCAGAATATATGACGCTTTCTTCGAAAAAGGTGCAACGAAAACATTCCCAGTGAACTTTCGTCGAAAGCAAAGCGTGAGCTATAATTCTGGTGGTTCTCAAAATAAGAATAATTTTTTTCGTTCATTGAGCTTGCTTATGTCTCGTTGTCCGACATTCTTGATTTAAGCATTCGCTCTCCTGCTCAAGGCCTGATTTACCATTAGGCCCGGGCCTAGGGGCCCCCAAATTTTGAAAGTTTTCTGAAAATTTTAAATACAATGGTCTTTTTATGGGAAGTACTGAACAAAAATAATAAAAAAAAAAAATTAGTTACACATCCGCAAATTCCATATTTTTTATAGTCACAGAGAGTTAAGTTAGATAGGTTAACCTAATAAAACCTAATTAAGCAAATCTTTCCTGTTCAGCCAATCATATACAACTTCTTCATATGTACACGGAGACAAGGGCTTTACGACGCTGTTCTCCTTCTCTCGGCTCTTGTAAAGAGATGTTCACCAACCACCCAACCATATACAACTTCTTATATTATGAAATGAAAGAGTCTTTGTGATTGGTTGGTTTGCAGGCTCTTCCGTGGACTTTTTTGAACTTCTTTGGTCCTCCTTTTTGGTGAGATCGTGGAAACAGTGGAAAGGTTACTTTGTATTATTTACAATTATTGTTAAAAAAATTAAGTAATCTTCATTATTAAATAATTTGTGGACCCTGTGGTAAAATATAAGTTTCAAATACAGGAAAGTGTGCTTTAAAATCAGTGTTCATGGGGGGGGGGGGGGTCTTGATTAATTCAAAAGTTTTGAGGAAATCAAGATCATACTAATTATAACAAAAAAAATCGTGTGAAAGTAAACTATGAGTTTTAATTGTAAAAAATTAGTCTTAACGAATGTAGCTTGATCTAGTAATATTGTGACGTAAGGAAATGAATATTTGCTATTGGGAGCCCCTCTCTGAATGTTGGGCCTACAGTAAAAAAAAATTCTAAATCAGGTCCTGCTCCTGCTGAAATTATCTGAAGGGATCGCATTCGCCTTGAAATTTCTTGAACTTCTCTGTTCCTCCCGAAAATTCATAAAAATGTACTTAATTATTTCTGTAATTCCTTAAAAAATTAACCCCCAATTTCTGAGTATTCCTTCAAAACACGCGAACAAATATTTTTTTTTTTTTTTTTCCTCAGAATGAAAATGATCGCATATTTGTAAAAATAGTATAATTGCTTAAGTATACAATTATTTTTTGTTAAAACGTTTTTTTTTTTACTTGTAAATTTTTTTGAAAATTAGGAGTATTGTGCCGGGATTGAAACAAGCTTTGGAAAGAATGTTTGTTAGGAGCCTTTATCAGTTTTATAAGGAAAGGTTGGTTGTTTTCAGATTATCTGGCGCCGTCAGCAACACGAGGGCTATAATGCGCCGAAGCATTCGTCATTAGACAAGCCAACATACATTTACAAACACCCATGCCTAATACGGGACTCGGAACCCGCAACCTCGTGGTCTAGAAGCTAGCACGCTAACCACTATACTGTTTGGTCGGCTATAAGGAAAGGAAAAATATCCCTAAAAGTTTTTGGAATTATCCCCTAAAATTCCTACCTAATTTTTTTTTTTTTAAATCTCATTGCTCCCTCTTGCATTTGTCAATGTTGGTTTTGTGTAAAAAGAGAAAACCCACATAAAAACAGATGTTTTACAGTAATTTTTTTATAAAGATTGCCAATTTTTAAGTGCAATTGCAAATTATTTTAGCGATTTTTACTTCGTGTCGACTTTTTATAGTGTTTGACCATTACGGCGAAAACCATCGGTTCCGTGCCATTAACTTAACTTTCTCCGCAATATTTTTAATTATCAAAATATCATTTTTAATTTGTTTTTCCCCAGGGAATTGCAAGCACAAAAGGGTGCACTTGCAATCCCATGGGGGAAAACAAATTAAAAATGAAATTTTGAAAATTAAAAATACTTGTACCCCTTGCGCTTGCAACATCCCAGGCATAATAAACACAGGCCATATTATCACCCTTCCGAATACTTTCCCCCACTACAAACTCCAGATATGAGAGTTGTACTCCTTTTTGGAGGATTTCCTCCTTTTTTTGTTTTTAATGTAACATTTTCCTTCTCTTTGTCCCTGTTTCGAGGATCCACATTTTTCTGATCTGAATCAGTTTTTCCTGCAAAAAGTATAGTTGCGTTGGTAGGTTCGAAAGATTTGAAGCCAAAGCAGATCAAAGCTTGCAGAAGTTTATTCCACTATAACTCTTCACTGATTCCTTTACAACTCCAGAACTTCTCGTTCTAGTAGACTCAATACAGCTCTTTTCACAACAATAGAGCACAAAACAGCAGTTAAAAACTTGACTACACAACTGCTAAATCGCCGCAAAAACAATGCAATACAGTTCGCTTTAGAACTACTCGGAATGTTCCCTGAGACTCAGTAATTCCAGTCAACTACTAACAACTAACTCAGTGACTCAAAATCAGTCAACTAACTGACTAACCTCGCTGACTAACTACCAAGTCAGTATCTTAACTAACTCATCTCATGGCCGAGCTTATATATAGGGGAGGCGACATTCTTGAGACTTCTAGAGGTAGATGTTTGGAGAACTTTCCAGATCGTAGTCGAAAAGTTCTATACATGTACATGGGGACCGAAAATGTCGCCAAATTTGGCGACAAAAATTAGTCGCCAAAACCGTCGCCAACTTGGCTCTATCTCGCCAAATTGGCGAGATTGCCATTACCATAATGTTAAATGCCCTGCTCCTTAAAACTCGCTTCCCAGAGTTACCTCTGTAAAACTCGTTATCAAGCATCAAGAGATTCATTGCAGGGAAACAAACTAAAGGCGAACTATAGCACTGCCTTATGCAAAATGTACATAAATTTTCCTATTTACAAAATTAACACTACGAGATATTTACAAATATACAAAAATTCGTAACAGTATACTTTTCCTCAAATCTAAACAGAAGATTTTCCCTTTTAGATCCCCTTTCCTCACAGATTACTTCAGAAACTCCTAATATTTGAAATTATGATATAGTATGAGAATTTCATTGTATCTCTAAAATTATTGAATCACCCTGCATACTTTTTTGTTGGAATTTTTGTGTATTTCTTTTGCGGGCCTTTATAATGAATTTTTGGATTTCCTCTTTTTTGCTCTCTGATCCCTGAAACTCAAAAGTTAATATTGTTACGAATTTTTGTATATTTGTAAATATTTCGTAGTGTTAATTTTGTAAATAGTAAAATTTTTGTACATTTCGCATAAGGCAGTGCAATAGTTCGTCGTTAAGTTGGTTTCCCGGCAATATGGGTGTTATCGCTTGATAACGAGTTTTTCAGAGATAACTCTGGGAAGCGAGTTTTAAGGAGCAGGGCATTTAACATGGTAATGGCAATCTCGCCAAACTTGGCGTCCATTTGGCGACATTTTCGGTACATGTATAGGACTTTTCGACTACGATCTGGAAAGTTCTCCAAATTTCTCTCTGGAAGGTTCGTGAAGATTCACCACTCCTATATAAGGACGGCCGTGAGTAGGGTTAGTCAGTTCTTGGATTTTAAGTCACTGAGTTAGTTGACTGGAATTACTGAATCTTAGTGAACATTCCGAGTAGTTCTAAAGCGAACTGTATTGCATTGTCTTTTGCGGCGATTTAGCAGTTGTTGTCATGTTTTTAACTGCTGTTTTGTGCTCTATTGAGGTGAAAAGCGCTGTATTGTGTCTACTAGAACGAGAAGTTCTGGAGCTGTAAGAGAACTGTGAAGAGTTATTTTGGAATAAATTTCTGCAAGTTTTGATCTGCTTTGGCGTCAAATCTTGCGAACCCGTCCACGTAACAATATAAAGGATTTAAAAAAAAAATAAAAAAAATATGATAAATAAAATATCAAAATCTATCTCTATCATTCATGTTTACCTAAAAAACAACATAAAATGAACATTAACAAAAAAATGTTTACAGTACATTACAAGTGAGGTTACTGCATAGTGATGTAAATTTCTATCACATAGTTTTGAGAAATTTATTCACAGTGTTTTGATATAAATTGTATATAAAATAACAAAAACATGAAAACAAACCTTTTTTCCACTCATTTTCACTTTTATTGTATTTTATATCTCCGTTTATTTCCATAAAATAATTTAAAATCTCGCTCATTTCTTCCAGTCACAACAAACCGCGGAATGACAAGTTGTAGGCCTGGTAATTGACAGTGACGTTTGCTATTTTTTGACAACTGCGTTTTTTTTGTACGCAATAGTCACTTAAAAAATTTGCCAGCAACAACAAATTTACAGTACAAGGGTTTTGAGTACCTTTTTTTGTTGACTAAATATTATGATGGAAATTTCCATCATCATGCAAAGAAGGGTTAAACATCGTTTTTGTTGATAGTGTAAAATTACTACTGCTAGTACAACACGTCGTGCTCTACCAATAAAATTGATATCGCTTCCCGTATCTTGCATGGATAGTTGCTGCAAATATCATAAATTTCAAAAAAAGAAGGATAATGGTATGCTAATCTACATTTACTGCCGCTTCAGAAATAAATGACAACCTCTTTTCTCAAATCACGGTCGCCTTCTGATCTAAAGTAATGATCTATAAGAACATTGAGTTATCTAGTAACCTTCGTAATAAAAAAATTTATTGTTTATATCTTCTTCTGTCTTTCTCTCCTTGAGATTTTTTTTTTTTATCTATAAAAACAAGTGCTCTTCTGCTTTTTGTTCTGTGCGCGCTGTTGGAGTGCAAATAATGTTTTGGTGGTTGTTTTTTTTTAGGGTTATCACTGTTCGCTGATTGGTGTCGCCATGTTTGATCTGTTTCTGATAATATCCTTTTATCACAGTTTTTATTTGTGAAGTGCGTAATTTTTTGTTGTTGTTAAGCTGGGATTTGGTTCAAGGCTGGAAAAAATTAACTTTTTTTTTTTGTGTTGTGGGGGTGGAAATGGGGATTGACTGATTATAGGCTTATGAGATTCTCCACAACTGTTAAAACTTTCGTTTACCAACAAACCTTAGAATTAATTTTTATTAAAACAAAGAGAAATCGACGAAACTAGACAAATGTATTGCACGCTCGACGTGAGCTTTTCAAGGTTGCCAGATTTTAAAACTTAAAAATACTAAACTCATCAAAAGATTAAAATAAAAAACTTATCCTACAAAAACTTAATGCATCGATTGTTTCACATGTATCCATATCTTTAATAATTGTTTCCTTTATTCCTCTTTAGTGAAAAAAATTAAACAATGAACAATTCCCGCATTTTTTTAAAACCTGTGAAATTAACTTATATATGAAAAATTTCGTTCTGATTCCAAATATTTAAACATAAGTTCTTTAAAAAAAAAAATTAGTTATTTAACCCTTTGCACTCCAGTGGCGCCTCTTAGGCGCCACACGATTGGATGCCAAACCACGAGAGGACCATTAGGTGTGATGCGGAAATTCGATGCAAGGCCAATGACTGTGTTTAGTTTCTATGAAGCAAATCCATAAACACCAGCCGAACCTAAAATGTCTCGAGTTGCTGATTCCTCCGCGCGAAAAAGGCCTGGAGTGCAAAGGGTTAAATATTAAGAAAAGAAAATGCCTCAAAACATTACGATCAAAACACTTATTGAGTATTATATGTAATGTCAGCTTTAATATGTAACACCAGAGAGCAGCACCTAATGGAAATATATGTTCATTTCTGAAGTGTAACCTTGAGCTAAGAGGGAGAATAAAATGAGAATTTGAAGTGAACAGACGCTGGTTTTGTGGAGTTCTTTTGTTGATAAAATGCATCTAAAAGCATAATATTAGATGCCGAGTCTACTGAATTAGTTGAGAAGTAGAACAACACTTAATAAAATCTGTGACGTCAAGGTTCCTACCGTTTCTATGGTTATCGTGAGGTTTCCGCAAAATAGTTGGCGTTGAAATAGTTAGCGCTGGTAAACCATTGCCATATCACGTACAGGTTGGCGCGATTTGCGAGAAACTTGCAAAACTGGTTTCCGCGGCCGCTTTTCAAGCCAAGATGTTTGGGAACCCTTGACGTCACATTCAATTCTAGCCGAATGAATCGTTTTCTCGCCAACGTGTTACAGCGGAACTTTGATTGCAAATTTTTTTTTTTTTTTTTTTAAAAAGCGCATTGAGCAGCAATTTTTCTGTTTATGACTTTTCGAAACATTTAGAATTAAATAAAAAAAAATGCGGGAATTGTCTATTATGCTAAGTTTAAAAATCAGAAAACTGGAGTTTGAAGAAAATATTGCAACGCGACGTTCCCTGGGGCTATCTTAGAATAATTGCTCTTGTTATTCTTCCGAACGAAAATAAGTTAATTGTGGACCTATAGCAACGAAGCTGCTTTTACCACTACCGAAGCGTTGTGTGGCATGATGGTTAAAGACATGGTGGTTATTATTCCTCAGGAAATCAATATGGTGTTAAATACATTAGGGATAAATTACTTCACGTGCAGAGGGGCGTGGGGGTAAGGGTTTGTCCAACGTGATGGGCCGTGTCGTAGGTGGGGTTGTCGCTTATTTGACGTTACAATTTAACTCTTACGTAAAAAATCTAAATTTAAAAATTACTTAGCTTCAGTCATCTTCATTTATAGTCCGAGAGGCGACTGCAATTTTTGGACCCCATCGAACATCATTCTGAATTTTTTATAGAGATTGGAGAAAAGTGAGTTGATTAGGAATCCACTGGTCTGCCGTGGCAAAAATGGCCGAAACTAATCGAAAATCGACTTGGAATGAGTTGAACTAAAATCCGATTGCCATATATGTCATAACTTGCCAAACAGAGAATTAACGTTTTCGTCTGGCAACCCAGTGCATTTTGATTTTCAATGAGAAAAAGCGCAAACGATTTCTGATCTCTGGCTTGGAAAACTTGTATCTTTTAAAAGTAAGCCAAATTGGCGACATCAGTTACGTCATCCGTGACGTAATGCATACCTGCCAACTTGTACGAATCATCCGTACAATGTACGGATTTTTACTATTTTGTACGGGTGTACGAACAGCTAAAAAAATCGTACGGATTTCACGGTACTTTTCGTTTTTTCCCTAAAACCGTTTTTTTTTTTGTTTTTTTTTTATTATTATAAATATTTTTTTAAGTCACCAACGAAACCGAAACGATTTTCCAAAGCTGCCGCGTCCGTCAAAATATTTATTCACACTCCAAGATTGCGCATATGTTCAGCACTAAAGCGCGTTGGCGAGGATGCATTGTTTTCTTTTCTGTTGCCGACTAGATTTGGCAAACCAAACCACTGCTTCGATTTTTCGGGCTTTACAGATTAATAAAGAAGCAGAAAACCGAAAGTGCTTTAGTTTTTTAATTCTACCTTCTTTTGGACTGGACTCCAAAACGTAAATAATAGTACTGGACTTGCGCGTAAATAATAGCACTAAACACGGCGCCGGGGATGCACTGTTTTCATTTGTGTTGCCAACGGGACCTGGCGAACCAAACAACTATTGCTTTGCCTCAGACTTAAGGGATTAACAAAGAATCTGAAAACCAAAAGTGCTTTAGATTTTTGTTCTTCCTTCTGTTTGGACCGTACAATAATGTTGCGCTTATATAATAAAAGTACTTAAGCGCGGCGCCGGAAATTCATTGTTTTCATCTGTGTTGCCGACGGGATTTGGCGAACCAAGCAACTGTTTCGTTGTCTCGAACTTTAGAGATAATAAAGTAGAAAACTGAAAGTGCTTTAGTTTTTTTTTTATTCTTTCTTCTTTTGGACCGTACTCCAACGCTGCGCACTAAGTCGCGACGACGCCGTTTTCAATTGTTTTGGCGGCACTCACCGAACGACTGTTTCGTTTTCTCGGACTTTAGAGATTAAAGCACTTTCGGTTTTCAGCTTCTTTGTTAGTCTTAATTATTTATTTTAAAATATCCAAGTTAAACAATCCTGGTGTAAAATTCCAGAAAATATCAAGTTTTTTTGGAGTTTACTTCAAACCAAGCGGTTTACTTCTAATCATCAGAAATTCAAACAAAGAAACAAATTTTGCATTCTGCTCTATCTATGCATCTGATATTAAGATTTCTCATGGAGGATTTACTGATGTCGAAGTTCATATCAATTCTAAAAAGCACAGTGACAACATCAAATGTAATAATACGAATTTGAAAGCCTGCATAATTGATATTTGTGCTGTTGTATGAACGTGTGATTAAACACTTTGAATACCACCAACTCATTGTATGTTTCACTAGAGTTTTTGTGTCATAAAGCATGTTTTATTTAGGTGTAATGTAGACTAAATCTTAAACCTCATGAGAGATTTCATCGTAAAGTTTAAATTTGATTTATTTTTAAATCCAAGTTAGTTTTTTTATTTTATAATTTCCATTTTGTGCTAAAATGTAACAATTTGTTATATTTGAGAGCAATTTAATACTATGCAATTTTTTTTTTTTTTTTTTTTGCATTTGTAATAGAATTTATATTATTTCTATATTACATTCATAAATATTGTCGCTATTTGACTTTCCATGAGTCATAGGAATGCAAATATTTGTTCCGTAAAAATTGTACTAATTTGAAAATGCCAATGTTGGCAGGTATGGTAATGTTTATTACCAACTTGGCTCCCTTTTAATAGATGCAAGTAGACTGTCGCCAGATATCTGAATCGTCTGCAAACTTCTTAATTGATAATTAAAGAGTGAGGGTTACCAAATAAAAAAAAATGCTCATTATTTGGCAAGTTATGGCTCATTTGGCAATTGGATTTAGTTCAACTTAATAAAAGTCGATTTTTGACCAGTTTCGGCCATTTTTGCCACGGCAGACCAGTGGATTCGTAATCTGCTCACTCTTCTCTAATTTCTATAAAAAAATCAGAATGATGTTCGATGGGGTCCAAAGTCTATTAAGTTAATGTCGTTAAAATCATCAGACATTTGAAGCACACATTGCAACTCGACGATCTCTGCAGTCCCTTAAATCCTTATGGCGCAGTTTGGCCCTTGTGTTGCCCTTGTGCCTAATAAATCTGAAAAACAACCAACCCTTAATTCCTTACTGTTCGATTTTTTTTTCTTTTGAAATTTTATTATCCAAATTGAATTTCTGATCGATGAAATGGAGTGAATTTCCGCATTATTTATTTTTTAAATCAATTCTAAATACTTCGCAAAGGCCACAAGCACAAATATTTCCGCTCGACGCTATTTTTCTTTTTTTTTTTAAATTTACAATCAAAGTTGCCCTGTTAGACTTTGACGAGAAAACGAATTATTTGTCTCGAATTGAATGTGACGTCAAAAGATCCCAAACATCTTGGTTTGAAATGCAGCAGCGGAAACCAGTTTTGCAAATTTCTTGCAAATCGCACCAAGCTGTACGGGATATGGCAATGGTCTACCAAATCAATGTCAACTATTTTGGTAGAAACCTCACAATAAACATAGAAACGAAAGGATCTCTTGACGTCACAGATTTTTGTTCAGTGTTTTGATGCATTTTCTTTTCTTAATATTTAAATAACTAATTTTTTAAAAGAACTTTTGTTTGAATATTTGAAATGAGAAAGAAATTCTTCATAAATATAAACTAATTTCACTCGTTTCTAAAAAATGCGCGTATTGTCCATTCAAAAGTTCAAAATATTTGCAACTAATCAATTTTATGCTTGACCTATTAGTGGTCATAGGTCTAGTATCCAAAAACACGATAGTGTCAAATCCAATTCACTACTGAAGGCTTGCTAAGAATCTAACAATAACTAACGCAACAACTATGCAGAAAATACAAACGAAAGTTATCTGGCTTAAAAATGAATAGTGCTTTAGTTGCGCCATCTCTTAGCAATATTCAGAAATAGAAGGGGAAAAAAACTGTCGTGGAATATAACGCGACGTGTAGGTAGACTACTGAAGGCTTGCTAAGAATCTAACAATAACTAACGCAACAACTATGCAGAAAATACAAACGAAAGTTATCTGGCTTAAAAATGAATAGTGCTTTAGTTGCGCCATCTCTTAGCAATATTCAGAAATAGAAGGGGAAAAAAACTGTCGTGGAATATAACGCGACGTGTAGGTAGACTACTGAAGGCTTGCTAAGAATCTAACAATAACTAACGCAACAACTATGCAGAAAATACAAACGAAAGTTATCTGGCTTAAAAATGAATAGTGCTTTAGTTGCGCCATCTCTTAGCAATATTCAGAAATAGAAGGGGAAAAAAACTGTCGTGGAATATAACGCGACGTGTAGGTAGACTACTGAAGGCTTGCTAAGAATCTAACAATAACTAACGCAACAACTATGCAGAAAATACAAACGAAAGTTATCTGGCTTAAAAATGAATAGTGCTTTAGTTGCGCCATCTCTTAGCAATATTCAGAAATAGAAGGGGAAAAAAACTGTCGTGGAATATAACGCGACGTGTAGGTAGACTACTGAAGGCTTGCTAAGAATCTAACAATAACTAACGCAACAACTATGCAGAAAATACAAACGAAAGTTATCTGGCTTAAAAATGAATAGTGCTTTAGTTGCGCCATCTCTTAGCAATATTCAGAAATAGAAGGGGAAAAAAACTGTCGTGGAATATAACGCGACGTGTAGGTAGACTACTGAAGGCTTGCTAAGAATCTAACAATAACTAACGCAACAACTATGCAGAAAATACAAACGAAAGTTATCTGGCTTAAAAATGAATAGTGCTTTAGTTGCGCCATCTCTTAGCAATATTCAGAAATAGAAGGGGAAAAAAACTGTCGTGGAATATAACGCGACGTGTAGGTAGACTACTGAAGGCTTGCTAAGAATCTAACAATAACTAACGCAACAACTATGCAGAAAATACAAACGAAAGTTATCTGGCTTAAAAATGAATAGTGCTTTAGTTGCGCCATCTCTTAGCAATATTCAGAAATAGAAGGGGAAAAAAACTGTCGTGGAATATAACGCGACGTGTAGGTAGACTACTGAAGGCTTGCTAAGAATCTAACAATAACTAACGCAACAACTATGCAGAAAATACAAACGAAAGTTATCTGGCTTAAAAATGAATAGTGCTTTAGTTGCGCCATCTCTTAGCAATATTCAGAAATAGAAGGGGAAAAAAACTGTCGTGGAATATAACGCGACGTGTAGGTAGACTACTGAAGGCTTGCTAAGAATCTAACAATAACTAACGCAACAACTATGCAGAAAATACAAACGAAAGTTATCTGGCTTAAAAATGAATAGTGCTACTGAATACTACTGAAGCTACTACTGATACCATATGCAACACCCACCGTACGGACAAAATAACCAGCAGTAAGTTAACTTTTTCGAAATACTTCAGAACCGTAATTTCATGTTGTGTGCGGCCGACCAAACGGTAAAGTGGTTAGCGTGCTAGCTTCTGGACCACGAGGTTGCGTGTTCCGAGTCCCGTGTTAGGCATGGGTGTTTGTAAATGTGTGTTGGCTTGTCTAATGACGAATGTTTCGGCGCATTATAGCCCTCGTGTTGCTGACGGCGCCAGATAATCTGAATACAACCAATCATGTTGTGTGCGTTGAATTACACAAATAGGTGGGGAGAAGAGAACTCAAACTTAAATTTCATCGCACGTGTTGTGAGTTTTTTTTTTTTTTTTTTTTACTTTTGAATATTCATATGTATACATAGGGTAATGAAAGTATAGTATTCGGTCAAGAAAAGGGAACATTTTTTTTGTTTTGTTTTTTGTGCATTTCTCCACGTTTTGGAACATGCTGGTTTCAAGAATGTGATTTAGAAAAAATGTCTGTCTGTGGTCAGCATAACTCCCGAACAAATTGACCTACGATGTTCAAATTTGGTGCGTTGGTCGTTTTTCAACTTCTTACGCCATTAAAGAATTTCTACTGGAATTTCGGCGGTGGGATGTTTAGAACACCTAAAGAGGCATTACCACTGTGATTTTGAACAAAATCGTTAGATCTGTTATTTAGCAATTACTGAACAACGTGATTTTTTTTTTTTAATGGCATCTACTCTATGCGATTTTGACGAAAACCTTAATGGTAGGTCCTAGTGCCATCACAAAACCCTCGCACTAAATTTGAAAATCGTAAGTCAATTTGTTCGGGAGTTATGCTGACCACATACACACAGAGACATTTTTTGTAGATCACTTTAAGATCAGGATGTTCCAAAACGTAGAGAAATGCTTTTTTAAATTTTTTTTATCGAATACTATATATTCATTACCCTATGTATACAAATGGGTAATTGAAAGTGATTAATATTCATTTAAATTTAAAAAAAAAAAGAAGCTTGTTTTGAACTTGAAATTTTCTCATTAATTTTGGAAGAGTTTGATTTCCCTTCCTTCATAGTCCGAGAGGCGACTGCAATTTTTGGACCTCATCGAACATCATTCTGAATTTTTTATAGAAATTGGAGAAAAGTGAGTAGATTACGAATCCACTGGTCTGCCGTGGCAAAAATGGCCGAAACTGATCAAAAATCGACTTGGAATGAGTTGAACTAAAATCCTATTTCCAAATATGTCATAACTTGCCAAAAAGAGAACAAACTTTTTCGTCTGGTAACCCACTTAATTTTGATTTTCAATGAGAAAAGGCGCAAACGATTTCTGATCTCTGGCTCGGAAAATTTGTATCTTTTAAAGGTAAGCCAAATTTGCGACATTAGTTACGTCATCCGTGACGTAATGTTTATTGCCAACTTAACTTACTTTTAATCGATGCAAGTAGATCGTCTCCAGATATCTGAATCGTCTGCAACCTTCTTAATTGAAAATTAAAGAGTGAGGGTTACCGAATAAAAAAAACCGCTCATTATCTAGATATTTAAAGTGATTAATATTCATTTAAATTAAAAAAAAAAAAAAAAAAGAGCTTGTTTTGAACTTGAAATTTTCTTATTAAATTTTGGAAGAGTTTGATTTCCCTTCCTTCAAGGTTAAGGGGGTGCGGTACAAAAAATAAAAAAAAACTTTATTTATGTACATTTTTACGTCAAAAATTTATTTTATATGTATGAGGTACTATTTATATATCTTGGAGAAAATGTTTTTTTAAATATTGTGTTTTATTATTTAAAAAAAATTTAAAAACCAAGAAAAATCCATAATAATTAATGTTTGCGTATTTTGATATAAGTCAAGAAAAAATAAAAAAAATTTCAAATTGAAAGCTTTCTGCAATACATAATTATATAAAGAAAATTTTGTCTTCACACAATTTTGATAGGTGAAGTAAAAAAAATTTTAAAAATTCTCAAAGTTAAAATATTGAAATTTTTGCTTTTTTTTATGTTATCTTTTACGCTAAAAATTATATTTTAAAACAGAATTAAAAAAATAAAATTCTGTGAAGACAAAATATTTAAAATTGTATAAATTAAATGCTCCAAAAATTTGAATAGCCAATTGTTAATGGTTCTGGAGATATATCGATTTGAATATGCAACGTCTGTGAAAAACACTATTGCTCGAAAAACGCACTTTAAGCAGACGCTTCAAGGTGTTACGCCCATTAGTGATGTTTAAATCACAGGTAATTTTGTGGCGTTCTAATCACCGGAGGAATAAGATAAAAACATCATTCTTTTCAGGAATGTATGAACTATTTTTTAAAATCAGAAAAAAAATTTGGAATTTTTGAAGAAATTTCGGTACCATACCCCCCCCCCCCCCCCCTTAAGATTAAGAAACTGAGAAAAGTAGTAACGTTTTTGTCTTTTCGCGGACGATAGCCTCGTAACGGCTTGGTTTCCAGACTATCCTAGAGACAATGCGGTGCAATTTCCCTTTAAAATTAGCTGTCGGGTTTGTTGAGCCTATGTCTGAGTATAAAGCTTCTATTAGTAGTTATTTCCTTCCAATTAACCCATTAACGATTGTTAACTAGAAAACTTGCCAATCTAAATTTTAGTTTTTTTCTTTGCTGATAAATTATGTTTGTTGTTGCACCTAGTGTTTTCTATAAATGATAAAAATACTTTTCTGATATATCATATCAGTTTAGTAATCTCTTCATATCAGTTTAGTGATCTCATATTAATAGACCGAGAGGCTACTGCAATTTTTCGACCCCATCGAACATCATTCTGAATTTTTTATAGAAATTGGAGAAAAGTGAGTAGATTACGAATCCACTGGTCTGCCGTGGCAAAAATGGCCGAAATTGGTCAAAAGTCAAAAATCGACTTGAAATGAGTTGAACTAAAATCCGATTGCCAAATATGTCATAACTTGCCAAAGAGAGAACAAACTTTTTCGTCTGGCAACCCACTGCATTTTGATTTTTAATGAGAAAAAGCGCAAACGATTTATGATCTCTGGTTCGGAAAACTTGTATCTTTTAAAAGTAAGCCAAATTGGCGACATTAGTTACGTCATCAGTGACGTAATTTTTATTGCCAACTTGGCTCATTTTTAAAAGATAGAGGAAAGCCGTCACCAGGTATCTGAATCGTCTGCATCCTTTTTAATTGAAAATTAAAGAGTGAGGGTTACCAAAATAAAAAAAAATGCTCATTATTTGGCAATTAGATTTAGTTCAACTTATTAAAAGTCGATTTTTGACCAGTTTCGGCCATTTTTGCCACGGCAGACCAGTGGATTCGTATTCTACTCACTTTTCTCCATTTTCTATAAGAAATTCAGAATGATGTTCGATGGGGTCCAAAAATTGCAGTCGCCTCTCAGTCTATAAAGTTTCATTTGGAACTAAACTATAACAAGGAAATCGTCATGACCATGAACATCATCAAATGAAATAACCAATGACGATCTCTATATATTATCAGACGATTTCTGCTTGTCATAATTGGATTATAATTGTAAAGTTCTATGGGGGGGGGGGATTTTTTTAACCGTTTAAAAATTTCAATAATTTTTCAGAGTGGCCACAGAACCTGGAAATGTCGTTGAGTTTTATAAAATTTTCTGAAAATCAACTAAATTTTCTTCGTTCGGAGGGCGCCTTTCCCCGTTCATCCATATTTTGGAGCCATTTTTCCGGAAAATTGTGGTGGTATTCGTTAGAAGTGTAATGTTACGGAATCATTTAAACTTTTCATTGCCGTCAAAACTATTTTTAAAAAAATTGCCACATTACCCCTTTAGCATGTTTTTTTTTTTTAATGTTTACATGTTCTATTTTATCAGGATGTCTATACATCTGGAAAAGTTAATGAAATTTGAAAAAAAGTTTGCCGTAAAATCAGGGAAGTTTTTAAAAATCTATCAGGGAACTTTTTTCCAGAATTTTGTAGCCACCCTGTTTTTTCTCTTTTGCTAATAGACTGAGAGGCGACTGCAATTTTTGGACCCCATCAAACATCGTTCTGAATTTTTTATACAAATTGGAGAAAAGTGAGTAGATTTCGAATCCACTGGTCTGCCGTGGCAAAAATGGCCGAAACTGGTCAAAAATCGACTTTTAATAAGTTGAACTAAATCCATTTGCCAAATGCGCCATAACTTGCCAAATAATGAACATTTTTTTTTTATTTGGTTACCCTCACTTTTTAATTTTCAATTAAAAAAGTTGCAGACGACTCAGATATCTGGCGACGGTCTACTTGCATCTATTAAAAGGGAGCCAAGTTGGCAATAAACATTACGTCACTGATGACTTAACTGATGTCGCCGATTTGGCTTACTTTTAAAAGATACAAGTGTTACCGAGCCAGAGATCAGAAATCGTTTGCGCTTTTTTTCATTGAAAATCAAAATAAAGTGGGTTGCCAGGCGAAAAAGGTTGTTCTCTTTTTGGCAAGTTATGACGTATTTGGCAATCGGATTTTAGTTCAACTCATTCCAAGTAGATTTATGAGCAGTTTCGGCCATTTTTACCACGGTAGACCAGTGGATTCGTAATCTACTCACTTTTCTCCAATTTCTATAAAAAATTCAGAATGATGTTCGATGAGGTCCAAAAATTGCAGTCGCCTCTCGGACTATGAAATATTCCGTACTGTGGAGAAAGACCCAAATCAATTTAACGATGCTCCGGTGTACCAGAAAATATTTCTCCCCCCCCCCCCCCCAACGCCAAAAAAAAAAAACCAGCATAAATTATCACGTGCTTGCGTCACATATTTTACTAAAAAACCCCTCCCCAAAATGGCTTCTTTTAATTGGGAGTTTTTGTTTAAAGACACTCTCCAGTAATTGGACTCTTTGTGGTAGAGTCCATTTATTGATTACGTGCTCCTTTCGACTCTGTATGCGAAAACATCTCGAAATAACTTCTGATAGTGGAGCTTCGCACTTGATTGCCAATTACCCTTCTATTGAATATCGCGTTGCATAAAGGGTCGAATCTCAGGGAAACGTGTTTTTCCCTCATTCTGTGATATTATGAGATTGTAATTGGCCATTAAATATTTATTATTATGAGTTGTGGAATTGGAGTGGTTGTGATCTCAAATTATGCAGTTGCAACTGCAGATGTTTGAAGTTGATGTTAATTAACACTAGATTGAACAAGGAAGTCATTTTGACTGCTTTTTAATTTCAATTAGAAAAACAATTATGTATATAATGACACAATTTCTTAGAATTTTGTGACTTTTTGTACAACATATAAATGCGTTTAATAATAATTGTAGTTACCTCCCCTCCTTCATTTCCGGTATATATTGTTGCGTTGATGGGTTCGAAAGATTTGAAGCCAAAGCAGATCAAAACTTGCAGAAATTTATTCCGATATAACTCTTCGCAGATTCTCTTACAGCTCCCGAACTTCTCGTTCTAGTAGACTCAATACAGCTCTTTTCACATCAATAGAGCACAAAACAGCAGTTAATAACTTGACAACACAACTGCTAAAATCGCCGCAAAAGACAATGAAATAGAGGAGAGGCGAAAATACTGATCGTTGATGAGGTATGCTCAAGGAAATAGAGCTCTGTGTTAAAGGCATTCGTTTTCCCACTTTTTACGCCTTTAAAGCATTTTGACGGGAATTTCGGAGGTGGGGATGTTTAGAACACCTTAAGAGGCATTACCACCGCGATTTTGATCAAAATCGTTTGAGCCGTTTTTAGCAATCATTAAAAAACATGATTGACAGCTACCTTATGGGCATGCGCGATTTTGACGAAAACCTTAATGGCAGGTCTCTGTACCATCACCAACCCGCACCCCAAATTTGAACATCGTAGGTCAGTTTGTTCGGGAGTTATGCTGACCACAGACACATTTTTTCTAGATCACTTTCAGCATGTTCCAAAACGTGAAGAAAATGCAAAAAATCGATATTTTTTTTTTTACCGAATACTATACTTTCATTACCCTATGTATACATATGGATAATTGAAAGTAAAAAAAAAAAAAAAAAGGTAAGCCCAGGCTTACGGGTTAGTAATCAATACTATTCAGATCCTGCTTTTCAAGAACGTGAAGCCCCGTGTTAGGCATGGGTGTTTGTAAATGTATGTTGGCTTGTCTAATGACGAATGTTTCGGCGCATTATAGCCCTCGTGTTGCTGACGGCGCCAGATAATCTGAATACAACCAACCAACAACCAACTCAAATTATGCAGTTACAACTGCAGATGTTTGAAGTTGATGTTAATTAACACTAGATTGCCCAAAGAAGTCATTTTGACTGCTTTTTAATTTCAATTAGAAAAACAATTATGTATATAATGACACAATTTCTTAGAATTTTGTGACTTTTTGTACAACCAAGAAGGTGAAAAATAAGAATACCTTCCAAATCACCACCGCGATCGTGTCCAACTCGTCACCACGTGGTCTCTATTTACTTTCCCAGAATGTCTAGATCGTAAAGAGTCTTTGCCCCCTTTCTTGCCAATCCAGAAATCGATAAGGCACTTGGGACCTATCCGAGTGATTGTGTCTAGACTTGCCCGGGAAGGGTTGATGCTCTTGTCTAGATTGATTTATGGGACAGGTATTATGTCTTGTCAAGCTGAGATTTCTTTGTGTGGGGGACTCCATTTAGTCTCATGTAATTCCAGTGGTAATGCAGACATGATACAGAGTGGCCACAGAACCTGGAAATCAGGGAAATGTCGGGGAGCTTTTAAAAATTTCATGAAAATCAGGGACATTTTGTATTGTTTAAGGCACGTTCATCCATATTTTGGCGCTATTTACGTGGCGATTTGTAGTGGTAAGCCATTAGAAGTTTAATGTTATTTAAATAATTGAAACTTTTCATTACCAGCGAAACTATTTTTTAAAAAATTGCATATTATCTCTGTAGCATACATGTTCTATTTTATCAGGGTGTCTAGACATCTGGAAAACATAAGAAAATTGGGGAAATTTGAAAAAAAGTTTGCCCTAAAATCATGGAATTTTTTAGAAATTTATCAGGAAAATCCGAGAACTTTTTTTCCTGAATTTTGTGGCCACCCTGTGATACAGTTAAACTGAAATAAATATTTTAACTTATTTTTATTATTTTTTCCCCGAAATTTCGGTACTTTGAATGTAGCTTAAATATATTAGAAAACTAGGTTTAATTACATTCACCTGTCTATCAATGTAGTTATAATTGTTTAAAGGTCGGGGGTATCCCCCCCCCCCCTTTGAAGCTGTACTGTGGGTGCTGTTTCGTTAGACGGGACCAGATAAAAATCGCCAAATTGCAGCGATAACTCAAGCTACTTACCTTCCCATCCATGATAAGTTTGCTATATCAACCCCCGAACTTGTTGGGTTTGGTTTGTTTGTGCGCTCAACGACCTATACTTGTACACAATAACGGCTAATCAGGCCGGGACTTACAGCTTAACGTCGATTCCGAACCACAACGAACATCCATGCCTAACCCGGGATTCGAACCCGGCACCTTTGGCATGCGAAGCCAGAGCGCTAATCCACACATCCACCAGGTGCCCCCTTCCCCCGAACTTATGAATAAAAATAAAAGTCTACGAAGTTAAGGGAGTATTCTACTGTAGAATTTTGAAAAAAATCGATTTTTTTTCTTCTTATTTTCAAAGTTTAGATATTCAAAAATATGTCATTAAAAGGATTTTTCAAAATTCCTATTATTTCATGAGTTATAGCCGTTTTAGTGACGTGGCATCGGTTCCGGTCCGACCGCTACAAGTTAACAAAAGACTGTAGGCGTTCCCGAGTCCCTACTTATGTCATTAATGAGCATTTTGAAGTAGAGGAAGGATTCTTATATGGAGCAGGAATCGCCGATTAAAAATATGTAAGTATTCTGTACCATTCTAAAAGTAAAATTGTCGAAAACTTGTCTCAAAACTTTGAACGCGTTTTTCTCGGAACTACTTTTTTCGAGCTGGCGGTAAGGATATCTCGAGTTCTAATGAACCGATTTACTTCAAATTTGGAGAGGATGTTCTCTATACATCGCTTCATCTCGTGAACCCTGCCCAAAACTATAACTTCTCATTTAGTATTTTTTAAAAATTCGGAATTGTTAAAAAAATATGAAAAAAAAAAATCAAACTGCCGCCATTTTAAAAAAAAATATTTTTTTAACTTATCCAAGGGTTATACGATAGCGGCATATATAATAATTAAGAATCCGTCTGTTTTTTATGTTTCAGATCACCAGGAGGGTTGGAATAATGCACGCCAGGACACCCTCTTTTTTTTTTTTGACCCCCCCCCCCCCCACTTTGACTGCTCATAACTTTGTCAATTTTAATTTTTTTTTTTAATAATTTTTTTATGTAATAATAAAACATCAATAAACAAATGATAAAAAAATTGATGATAAAAAATATTTTTTGTTTCCTTTATTAAAATTTTTTTCCGCTTCAAAAACCGGGCGAAATTCATGCCTCTACAGTAGAATACTCCCTTAAAATATTATTTTTGTGTAAGGCTGGGCGCATACCAAACGGCACGGCAACAAGCCTCCCTTTTGATGAATGTCGAAGGAGGAGAAAATGCCCTGAAAGCTTAAGGGGGTCCAGTACCGAAATTTCTTCAAAAATCCCAATTTTTTTTTCTGATTTAAAAAAATAGTTCATACATTCCTGAAGAGAATGATGTTTTTATCGTATTCCTCCGGTGATTAAAACGCCACAAAATTACCTGTGATTTAAACATCACTAATGGGCGTAACATATTGAAGCGTCTGCTTAAAGTGCGTTTTTCGAGCACTAGTGTTTTTCACAGATGTTGCATATTCAAATCGATATATCTCCAGAACCATTAACAATTGCGTATTCAAATTTTCGGAGCATTTAATTTATATAGTTTTAAATATTTTGTCTTCGCAGAATTTTATTTTTTTAATTCTGTTTTAAAATATAATATTTAGCGTAAAAGATAACGTAAAAAAAAGCAAAAATTTCAATATTTTAACTTTGAGAATTTTTTAAATTTTTTTTTTATTCACCCATCAAAATTCTGTGAAGACAAAATTTTCTTTATATAATTATGTATTACAGAAAGCTTTCACTTTGAAAAAAAAATTATTTTTTCTTGACTTATATCAAAATACGCAAACATCAATTATTATGGATTTTTCTTGGTTTTTAATTTTTTTTAAAATAACTAAACACAATATTTAAAAAAACATTTTCTCAAAGATATATAAATAGTATCTCATACATAAAATAAATTTTTGACATAAAAATGTACATAAAGTTTTTTTTTTATTTTCGGTACCGGACCCCCTTAAGGAGGGTGTTATTTGTAAGGGCGAGGGGTAGCTCCGCCAATTTTTAGACTTGGTGGTTTTTGGCGTAGGAGTACATATTATTGATTGTGATCTATTTCAGTACCGTGACTTCTGTAAAGATTTATTCAGCTCTTGGATCAATAGGGCTTTTTTCCGATGACTTAATTATTTAGGAACGCAGTCCATCTGTCTTATAAACAAATGATTATAAAATGCTTATGACTATACTAAACTTCAACTTAACTAGACATCACTTAGACAGTAGATCGTCACATTGCTCATAGGTATTTAATCCATTTTGGCGGCGTGAAAGCATAATGTTCGCCAAACCACAACCCTGTAGAGAACAAAAGGCTATAAGGTTTGGCGAGAATTATGTCTTCACTTCGCCAAAATGGATTAAATACCTATGAGCACTGTCACGATCTACCGTCTAAGTGATGTCTAGTTAAGTTGAAGTTTAGTATACATAACAATTTAAATAAGTATTTTTTATAACAACGTGCAAAAAAATAATTTTTTTTTACTTTCAATTACCTATATTGTATACATAGGGTAATACAAGTGTAGCATTCGGTTAAAAAAATACAATTATAAATTCAAAATTCAAAATAAAAAAATTCAATCAATTTCCCCCCCCCCCCCCCCCCCTTCTTGGAACATCCTGATTTCCAAAAAAAGTTATCTAGAAAAAATGTGTTTATGTGGTGTCAGCATATAACTCCCGAACAAATTGACCTGCGATGTTAAAATTTGGTATGAGGGTTAGTGGTGGCCATGGGACCTACCATTAAGGTTTTCGTCAAAATCTCGCATTCCCGTAAGGCAGCTGCCATTGAAAAAATCATGTTTTTCTATGATTGCTAAAAAACGGCTCCAACGATTTTGATAAAAATCGCTGTGGTAATGCCTCTTAAGGTGTTCTAAACATCCCCACCTCTGAAATTCCCGTAAAAATATTTTAATGGCGTAAAAAGTTGAAAAATGAATGCCTTCAACACAGAGTTCTTTTTTCTCCTTTGAGGTTCGCTTACAATAAAGGATAATATGGATTATCGAAAAGAATATCGCCAAAATCACCACTTTTGCGATTTTTTTTTTTTTTTTTGATTTTTTTTTTTTTCTACCCATACAAGAATTATTGCAAAACATTTAACCGAACTCTGGCCATTTATTCTGAATGAAGGATGAAAATATACAAACAACAAATGACACAAATCCACGTCAGCATTATAGTGTAATTGAAAGTTGTGCGATGTTCCGCACCCCTAGTTTTCACAAAACATTTTTTATTTTTATTTTAAATTTTTTTTAAAGAATAATTTAAAATTGCATTTTTATTTATTTAAAATTAGATTTTGCTAATTATTAGATGTTGTAAACGACTTCTATTTTTAACTGAACAACTCAACTTGCCTTTCTATTTTTTAAGAAAATAATTCACTAAGTGAAAAATTATATGAGTACTATAGATGTAATAAGTTCTATTGCATTTTAAAATAAATCTTGTAATTAAAGACTATTGAAGTTTTTATAATAATTCAAAATTATTAATTAAACTTAAATTATAGGCTGCATTTTAAATTTGTTTCTAAAATATAGGTTTTGTGTTTTAACAACTTATTTCTAAACATTAAAAATATCATTTGGAACAACTTATCACAACTACTGACGAATCTAAGAGCAATATTCCATGTATTATGTCGTAAACAATTACTATTGTATTTTATTGTATACATTCAATTTAAAAAATAGTGTCTCTGAATAAAATATTTAAAAATTAATATGATTCGAATATTCACATAAGTAGCAAATTTTTTTTATTTACTTAGTTTAAATTATTTTCAAAATAAATATGTATTGTTATATGAACATAAATTTGTCTAATTTATTTATAAATATGTATGCAAATTTTATTTTTAAATATGTACACATGTAATTTAAAAAGGTTTTTTTTTTTTTTTTTTTTTTTTAATTCTTGAGAGTCCGCCAATCCTGAAAACCTCGTTGTTTTTTTGCAAAAATCTCGTAACTTGTTATTAATTTCAATAAGGGTAAACTTATTTTTTCGATCTTGAAGTAATATTTCGATTTTGCGTAAGCTCCTCTGTTGACGCATCTCTTACTTAATTTTGTTATTCAAACTCTTGTAATTTCCAATTATTTCTTATTCAATCTTGTGTTGCATATACACGCGGGTTCATTTGCACACCTGTGATGTCATAAGGTCAATATTTTTGTGCCACAGAAGCCGAAGGTTGAGGTCGCCATTTTCTTTTGAATTTTTTTTCCCCCCCTTTTTTTTATGGCCATTTTATTGAGAAAACAGGTCGATCTTCAACCTATTGCCAAAGAAATATTTTTGGTAGGATTCTATAAAGGATATTTTGGTGTACTTATAAATGATATAAGATATTTTGCAACTCTTAATAAGAGGGGTTTCTATTTCGAAAGCATTTTGGAACTTTACGTTGGGAATTTGCGATAATTCTTAAAGGGGTCTCTCTCTCTCCCACTTTTTTTTTTTTTTTTTTAACTTCTTTAAAATGGTAATTATGACGATATACTTTTCGATAACTCTTATATTATTTTTTCTTATAAATGTAATGAGAAAAAACGATCGTTTATGAGGAAAGAGAATTCTGTTAAAGACATTTGTTTTTCAACTTTTAACGCCATTAAAGCGTTGTTAAAGGGAATTGCGGAGGAGGAGATGTTTAGAATACGTTAAGACGTATTACCGCAGCGATTTTGATCAAAATCGTTGTAGCCGTTTTTTAGCAATCATTGAAAAACGTGATTTTTTTCATTGGCAGCTACCTTACGGGCATGCGCGATTTTGACGAAAACCTTAATGGTTTGTCCCATGGTCACCATTAACCCGCACAACAAATTTGAGCATCGTAGGTCAATTTGTTCGGAAGTTATGCTGATCACAGACAAACATTTTTCTATATCACTTTTTTGAAATCAGGATGTTTCAAAACGTGGAAAAAAATCGTTTTTTTTTTTTTTTTTTTTTTTTTGACCGAATGCTTCACTTTCTAGACCCTATGTATACATATGGGTAATTGAAAGTAATAATACTGTTTTAAGTGGATGCTGTTTTATGTCATTTTTTGTCTTTCCATCAATTTATTACTTTAGTTTCTATTCAAACTAGAAGTATGTTAAATATTATCTTAAATAAACAAACTATCAATTAATAACTACTACAGGGGTCGCAGACGTCCTATATGTCCTATAAATCCTATATTTTTTAAAAAATCGATAAAAACGTCCTATATTGTCCTATATTTTACAATTGTCCTATATATCCTATATTTCTACATTGATTCGATCTATATTTCCGTTTGTTGCCATTTTTTAATATTTCGGATTTTTTGGCGCGATCGTAGGTGAAAAAGACCTGACAAAAACGATGTTTGTAGCGGCGGCGCGGCGTTTTATCTCTTGTGACGTCACGTGCTGCATAACCTACAACTCAACTCTACTGGACCGGCGGGAGTTGTAAACATATGAACATTTCCATAACATAGAAGATTTCGATCTCGTATTCTTCTAGATGCTCAAAATTACGAGACGTATTTGGCTGTGTTAAGCACTTTATAAGTGGCAGAAATAGACAGTCGGTGGTTTCAAAACAAAACAAAAAACAATCGGTCTTGAATTTCTGATCTGATTTCTCCTCCAACGTAATAAATTAGTTGGCCATAATGCAGAGAGAGATGCAACAACAAAACTCTGCCGCGGAAAAAACGGATAAAAACAACTTGGGATTAACTTGCAGGACTACTAAAGAACGTTTTGAGTGCTCCGTCAATATTTGATGAAGGAAACAAAAGGGTTAAGATTTACTGTATGATGTCGGATGGCGATTTTTTTATTCCGAATCTTGTACGGATTCTGCGCCACGAATTGTTTACATCAAACCGTTCCAAATTATGGCAACCATAGGCAGTTAGTTATCTTGCTCTTAAAAAATGGCAGGGCTGCCATTTTTTGGCGAAAATCGCCTTGGCGCAGAATTCATACCGGATTCGGAATATTAGCCACGATTTTTTCATAAAAGTCGCCAAAATTGAAAATTACGTCAATACGTTGTGTTGTCAAATCCAAACGATCACTAGGGTTGCTTTAAAACCAAGTGCCAGGTTCGCCACATTCGGCGATAAATCTTCCACTTTTCGCCGCCAATCCAGCCGACACTGAACAGCAAATCTGAATCAACAAAAGACTGCAAACATTGATAAAAATAAAATACTTAAAGAAATTGGAACAGTTAAAAATGCTGGAAGCAAAAGACTCATGATTGCAAATAATGTAATTAATAAAACTTGATTTAGGGATGGAATATTGAGGCAATAACGGATCACTTATTCAGGATCAGGCGATTTCTTTTTTTAAAGGCGTGTTTTCTATTCTCTTAAATTCAATATAAAGAGTATATATATGTATAACGAGTATATATATGTATAACGAGTTAATTTTGAAGTTCAGTAGCAACTGTGTGCAGTTATTTGATGTTTTATATTGTCCTATATTTTTTTTGAAAAAATCCTATATATTCTTATTTTGTCACTTTGACCCCTGCTACTATTTAACGTTCACCTTTATTTTTTCTCAAAAAGTGATATTCAAATATCAAATCCTTATTAAAAAAAATTACTAAAGTTTCCTTAAAATTATTTTGAATAATCTTATAATATTTGCATTTTCAAAAAATGAGGCGCATATATTGTTGCTTCTTTGCCATATTTTTAAACTTTTACAAGGTTTGCACGATCCTTAAATTACTTATACTTACTTATTATATTAAATTACTTCCTTACTTATTTTTGATAGGCTCTTCTAAAATGGGACCTTGAAATGTTCTTTTTCCTACTTTTAAATATAGATGGACGACCGTTAGATGAAGAAAAAAAAAAAAAAAAACTTGCCGTTATAAATAAAATTATGTTTAGCTTGTTTGTTAATTTTAATTCTTATAATGAAATATTTTAAATTTTTGCGTGAGAAATGAATTTGTGTCACTACAAAAATCTAAGGAAGTCTTTAAAAATTCAAAAGGTAATTTAAAAAGCCTTTAAAAACTATTTATTTTTTACTTTTCAAAAACTGTATGAAACTGCTTTTAAATTCCGGATTCAGTTCATTCCAATCGCATCTCTTAATATCTTATTTCTCGGTTTTCCAAATATCTCGGAAGTTAATCTTATCATAGCATCTTAACAACAGGTCAATTGCTTCTTAATCCCCTACAAGCCATGATCATCCAATTTTGATAACAAAATTGTTGATAAACTTATCCCCACTTTCTGCCAGTGAAAATGGTTTCTATTTCGTCCGTTTTGGAAACCCTTGATACTTATTACCCTTTCTTTTCTGATAACCTTTGCTACCTTCAAGTGCATAAAGACTAGCATTGGAGATCATAAATCAAATCCTTAAAAATGATTGCGTGGCACTAACCGACGTGTATCGAGCCAACAGGGTAAAATTGTACCACTAGCGCACAAACACCTGTTTATAAGGGGAAGGAAATCCGTGACAAGGTAACACGGTACCATGAGCGCATAAACTCTAGTTTCTCTGGGGCTCACTTCTTCATTTCACAGGAGCGAACAAAAACAGATTTATTTTACTAAGTAAAGGATAGGTTTTCTTTATTTTAAATTCTGATTTTCAAAAGTCCAATTAGAAGGCTAAAACTACTTATGTTGGAAATTTCAGAGCTGTATCTCTATTTTAACAGGGTTCCCACGGTCCTGGAAAGTCCTTGAATTTTTTTTGATGAAATTTGGTCCTTGAAAGTCCTTGAAAAAAGGATAAGGTCCTTGAAAGTCCTTGAATTTTTAAGTAACCAACAACAGTGGTGTAGTGTAAAATAAAAAGGTGTGGGAATGATATGTTGCGTCTTTACAAACGTATATATCTTTTTCTGTGTGTGTGGGGAAAGGGGGAGGGGGGGAGAAGAGAGTGAAAATGACAACTTTAAATAGTTTTGTTAATAATACTTTAATAATCTCGAAATAGCTCACGAGCACATCCAAAAATCAAAAATAATAATAATTGTGTGTTTCGACTTATTCTCTTATACAAATAATTTTTTTAAACTATCAAGTTAATGGATTTTAGATACTTTGCTTTGCACAACCCATTTTAAAAGATTGTTTAACATTTTATAACGGATCATAACACATTCTCAAACATATTATTGACACAAATTTTTAAACATTTTTTTCCGAAATGTCAGAGATGTCTTGCATGCAATGGGTTCAGATAAATTCTCAGATTCTGTAGCTCCTCGAAATCTGTTTTCAAAATGAATGAAAAGATTGTGGTTGTTGCAGAAGTTGATTGAAAATTTTATGGCTTTTCTCCTTCTCAAAAAGAAAATGTAGAGAAGTTCCTCTTTCTTGATTGATCCTTCCTTTCCTTTTCCAAATTTGCTCCATTAATCCATAATAATTGGAAAATTCAAATCCATCAGTCGATTTAAAATTTCTTGATAAAATATTAATTTGTGTACCATCTCAATCATCTCTAATTTTAAGCGGGATGTTTCAATGACTCATTACTTGCCAGATTTATTTGGGACATTCCTGTTTTTTATCTTATCCAGTTCGATTTTGTCATCTCAACAGTGGTGACGGTTAGGTGACAATAATAGTCAAAAATGGGTATAAATCGGAGGAGAAAGCAAACTGCAAAATATATATGATATTGCCATCAAAATCACTAGATTTTAAATAAGATCGGGGAAATGTCCTCCCCGTATTACCGCCACTGTATGAATTTTTTTTTTTTGAAGAACTGCTGCTACATTTTTGGAATGAATTCTGAAATAACTAAGTGTAAAACTATCCCATTCTCAAACCGAAAAGAAATTTAATTTTGCATTTTGAAGTACATCTAAATTGTTTTTCTACTTCTTCGCAGCCCAATTTCGATGTATTATACCCATTTGCAAAACCATTAGCACTTTTTTATCAAGGAAAATCAAATATACAGGACCAGCCTAGGAGTAAAATGCTATGTGTGCAATAATGAGTTTTGGTGCCCCTTACAATGAAAATGGGTATAGAAAACACTCCAAAAATGGTAAGAGTGCTCTATATGGTATGGATGCAAATTATTAAAATCGTAGCGTTTTTTGCACTAATCAACATTATTTTAAGTCAGCTTTTATTAAGGAACCCACAAATTCAATTTTTTTTTATAAAAAATTGTAACAAAATTATTTTTGTATGAATTTAATAAAATACATGTTATTAAAATTACTGATTTTTGCTACGTATTACTTTTTTTAGTAGTCCTCTGCTCTTAGCGCAAGCCTTGGAACTCCTTTGCAACCCTGGGTTGTGAAGGGCTGCAATTCGGCTAATGTAGCATTATCAGTACTGCCAAGTTAAAATGAAACAAAGTTAACAACTGTTCAGTTCTGTCGCAACAAAGTAGCGGAGCGCTTGAAGCCAGTCTCTTTACTGTACATTCAAGCAACATTTTATGTGTTAAACTAAACACATTCAAATTCACAAACATTCAAAAGTGAAGTTAATATAAAGGATTTAAAAATCAATACTATTTTGAACATATTTTTTCATGTTCAAACAAGTTATCAGTTAGATTTTTCCAATATCTGGGAATAGAGTAAATATTTCCCAATATCTGACAAAATATAAATACATAATTCCGTGATCTCAAAACACCTAAAAAGCTAATACAAAATATCAACATTCTGCTCTTACCTATCTGGATTTTTAGCACTAACCAGTTTATTCCGTCAGAACCGCAGGTTCGCTTAACTTTTTTGGATTGTAAAAAACTTATCTTTTAATGTCATTTGATTTTTCCTCTTGAACGAATTCATTTCTTAGGTATGTTGAGAGGTTTACAAATAATTTATTAAATCCATGATATAACAATTAAAAAAAAAAGTTACATAACTTTTGTTGACAAATCGGTTAGCGTTCCCGTTAAAATTAGAGGAGGCGAAATATTCTTCAAGGAAAGGGTGCAAAGAACTGAATGTGCTAGGTCAGAGTTTTGTTCTTTAAAAATGTAGATATTTAGCGTGAATTTGTGTATGGAAGTTTTAGACTGTATACACGACGAACCATACAAATTTGACGTCTGGAAAACTTCCACAAATACAGATCATTCATTGAAGAGGATAATTGCTATTGAATGAATCGTAGCTAGATGCAAACATATGTCATTTCATTTATAAGGAGGAGAAATGGCCATTTGTGGGTTGCTGCGCCTCTTTCAAGTGTTTTACAAAAACTAGAACTTGCCTGCTCGGCTCTGAAGTTGTGGATCCCAGACGAAAGCAAGCTCTCATGAAATGACTTTTTTGTTTGCTTACTTGGCTTTGAGTTCAGTATTACGTAGAGAGGAAAAAAAAAGTAGAAATTAAAATTTTTTTAGATGAGGTAATGTCCTTCTAAAAAAGGTAAAGGATCGCCGTTGCCTCACGTTCCCACTCCACTACACCCCTGACCACTGATAATCTCCGTTTTGTAGTTTTACGTCTGATGTATTTAAAATTATGGTCCTTAACTTTTTCTAAAAAGGTCCTTGAATTTTCTTAAAAAGGTCCTTGAATTTGTTTCTTCAATAAGAGTGGGAACCCTGTTTAAGTCACTTTGTAAAAAAAAAATAATTAAAAAAGAGCTAATTAAAATTTTAACATTCTGTTTGACATAAGTAAAATTAGAAGGCCTAAACTTCTTATGTTGAAAATTTCAGAGCTCTACTCCAATTTTAAGTAGGTTTCTATAGATCCACAGACAGACACACTGCTTGTTTTATTGTTATAGATAAACACATTATAAAACACCTTATAAGCACATTTGTTATAAACTATGTATTTTTTTTCAAACTTTTTATTTAAAAACTTATAATTAAATAAATATTGAAGCCCAGATTCACAATTCTTCATGTCTCGCACATCCGCATGTCCGTTCCAATAACATCTTAATTAGTCATTTTAATTGCAATTAGCTAATTAAAAAATTAACGGAGGAAAAAAGTTTACGTATAAAAATGCATCATTTTTAATTTTGATGTACTGCCAAAAAGTTTGAAATTATAACATAAACTAAAGAATGGAGATCCTACCCTCTGCACATAAACTAGCAGTTTGTGCGCTCGTGGTACCATTCGCTTGATAAATGAGAGACATCTCTCCCCCCACCCCAAATACTGCAGGTGCGCTCATGGCACGTCGGCTCGTGGCACGACACCCTAAAAATGACATCTGTAACGTGTACGCTTTCTCTCCTTTTATCCAAGACTCCAGAGGATGACCAGGAAACAGGGAAACGTGTCGATTTGCTGCTCCAGGGTGACTATTTCAACCTCACCCAATTGGCAACAAACTGTAGGGTATTGGGATCGCGTGGAATTGAAAGATATCGAATAATTAAGATTAACTACCATTTTACTGATAGACTAGGTTATATGATTTGTTCATATTTACAACGAAGAGTACGATGGAAACAGATACGTATCTTCTTACATATAGCGTCGGGCTTTTCGCTCTCAGACGCACAGCAACCATTCACATTCGTGACTCCAGCTCAAGTGAAGTTATTCTTATTGGGGTTCACAAAAGTACATACAGGTTTTGAATATACAATAGGGAATCCTCTGGTTCGTGTCGCCCTCTATTGGCGAGACCTAATATTAATTAATATATGGATATCTGTTACACATCAAGATATTTACTGACAGTAGCAAAATCACATATCTTGCTGGTAGTAGCATCTACATTGAAACTCCGCCGGATAGAATCTCTCTTTCTCAACGTAACCCTGACTTCTGCTCTATTTTCAGAAGCGAACTGTTAGCAATCAAAGTGTGTCTTGAGACTATTCTGAACGAAAATAACTATGGAATCTCACTAATAGCCGTAGTTCACTACAACATCTCAATAACTAGACCCACGTCGAAGACAAAACTAGTATATCTATAATACACAATTTAAAGTTCATTTCTATTTAACATGATATCCACCTCCAATGGATTCCTTCCCATGTTGTCCGAGAGGCAACTGCAATTTTTGGACCCCATCGAACATCATTCTGAATTTTTCATAGAAATTGGAGAAAAGTGTGAGTAGATTAGGAATCCACTGGTTTGCCGTG
This sequence comes from Linyphia triangularis, assembly GCA_963978545.1. Lineage (NCBI taxonomy): Eukaryota > Metazoa > Arthropoda > Arachnida > Araneae > Linyphiidae > Linyphia > Linyphia triangularis. Next base: position 10,253,142 of record OZ021726.1, read on the forward strand.
GCAAAAATGGCCGAAACTGCTCATAAATCGACTTGGAATGAGTTGAACTAAAATCCGATTGCCAAATATGTCATAACTTGCCAAAATGAGAACTAACTTTTTCGTCTGGCAACCCACTGTATTTTGATTTTCAATGAGAAAAAGCGCAAACGATTTCTGATCTCTGGCTCGGAGAATTTGTACTTTTTAAAAGTAAGCCAATTTGGCACATTTGTGAAAGATGCAAGTAAGCCATAGCCACACATCCGAATCGTCTGCAACCTTCTTAATTGAAAATTAAAGAATTAAAGAGTGAGGGTTACAAAAAAAAAAAAAAAAACCTCATTATTTGACAAGTTATAGCGCATTTGGCAATTGCATTTAGTTCAACTCATTCCAAGTCGATTTTTGACCAGTTTCGGCCATTTTTGCCACAGCAGACCAGTGGATTCGTAATCTACTCACTTTTCTCCAATTTCTATAAAAAATTCAGAATGATATTCGATGGGATCCAAAAATTGCAGTCTCCTCTCAGTCAGGAGGGGGACAACCACCCTACCCCTTCTTCAGAGCTCTCTTACCTGGAACTTTACTATCGGATTAAATCCTAAAATATGAAGATTTGACTAGAACCCTCCACCCATTACTGGTATAGAGGTACTAAGTCGGTCTTCCTTTAGCCCTCACATGTGAAAGAAAATCACGTATGAGCCTCTCGCCAGCGGCCATCTTAAATTTAAATGTCTTACCTTCCCTAATAGAAAGAAAAATTACACACTCTTTGCCCCATAGTGCCACTAACACCAGGCCTCAGCTGAACACATCCTTGACCGTTTGGGTCTCCTTTGGGAGGAAATGTATTCTTCTCCCCTTTTCGTCATAGACTTTTTGAATGTCAACGTATTCCTTGACCTGGTCTGACTCCGTCAGACTGGGTTGGAGATTAGAAACAACAAGTACCTAAGGTCAAGTTACACGTGAGAGTTTTTCTCTCTTAATCATAAACTGCAGATTAAAATTTCTATAAATGAACAGTTCTGATGGTATGGGGGTGTACCAGGATCATTCTTCCGAATTTGGCATCTTTTCAATATTTTTATTTTTTATTTAACAACATAGAAAACTTTTCAATATATATTAAAACTTTTTCAATATTAAAACCTTTTTTTAAATTAAAAAGGCATATCTTAAATGTACGTTATATCGATATTTAATTATTATTTAGGCTTTATACAACAAGAAAAAATTACCAGCAGCGCAAAAATCTCTTAATTGTAAGAAGGAAAATATTTTTTTTTTTTAAATTCCTATGCCAAGGTAATAGTGCTCATAATATGACAATTTTTTAAATGAGCTGATTTAAACGCAAACGCATTTAATAAATATATTTGGTAGAGCATATATTTGTTCTTGCCTCAGCTGAACACATACTGGTCTGTTTGGGTCTTCCTTTGGGAGGAAATTTATTCTTCTCGTCAGACTTTTTTGTGTGGTAACGGATTCCTTGACCTGGTCTGACTACGTCAAACTGGGTTGGAGATTAAAAACAACAATAACAGAAAAAATAAAACTGAAAAACGAAATTAGAAATAAATAAAATAAAATTTTTCAAAACGTGAATTTGTATCACTTTTCATATTTTATTACCAGGAAAACTAATATCCAATAACAAACCTTTTTTTATATATAAGCAAAACAACAACTACCCTAATTCTTCCACGTGGACGGAGTAACGTCGACAAAACCACGTGCTTTTGTTTTCACATCCATTGGTTGCCACACTCGGGGTGGCAAGGAATGGCGGATAGCGACTTGGCATCTCGCAGTTTTGGCGCGGAATAAACCATGAGGTCATTCCATTTCCCCCAAAGAAAGTTGTCGCTGCTCGCTGCAAGTGATTGACTCGCTACGTTCTGCGACGCGATTGGTTGGGAGTGTTTCAGGTTGCCTTCTCTGTCCTTACACACACACAGAGCGATCTCGTGGTACTTCGGATCATTTTGTTACCTGTTCGTAAAATGTGAATTTGTAATCCAGATTTCGCAAGTTTTATTCATATTTCCGGTGAGTACTATTTGTGTATTATTCTTTTTTTTTGCGTGTATAAGTTTGTTGTCTTCGTGTTTAATTGTTTTCGTAAAGATTTTTTTGTTAGGAATTAGATTTGGTTTCATTTTGAATCGCTATCATTCGTATGGCATTATCTGAATTTTCTATGAAATAGCGAAAATTCTATGAGTTTTTCGCTCTTGTTATTTTCTTGTCTTTTTTTTATTATTATTTTATTTGGGGGAGTGATACGATAACTATCAACTAGGTTCACCCTAAACTATCTTTAAAATGTATTTAATAAAACACGAGTCAACGAATTGTACTACGAATTTTTACCTTATAAAATCTGCCCTTGTCGTTTAATTTGTTTTTATATTTTTAATGCATATTTTCCATCATGAATTCTACTTTTAATTATTACTTTAGCCGACCAAACGGTATAGTGGTTAGAGTGCTAGCTTCTAGCACGCGAGGTTGCGGGTTCGAGTCCCGTGTAAGGCATGGGTGTTTGTAAATGTATGTTGGCGCATTATCGCCCTCGTGTTGCTGACGGCGCCAGTTAATCTGAAAACAACCAACCAATTATTGCTTTATATGTTTGCTCTTGTCCTATTTTTTAGGGCGCTAGTTCCATCCATGAATTCTACTTTTAATTATTACCTTATAAAGTTATTTCTCTTGTCGTTTTATTTCCTACTTTTGTAGGGTACGAGTTCCATTATGAATTCTACTTTTAATTATTACCTTATAAAATGTGTTCTTGTCGTTTATTTCCTACTTTTTTTATCGCGGGTGTTCCATCATTAATTCTACTTTTAATTATTACTTTATAAAATCTCCTAATGTTATTACTTGTGTGCACGTGATTCGTCGTGTTTCGCAATGTTACGTCATGTTTCCCCTTTTTATCTCGACACCAACAAGATGACGAAACGAGCCGTGTATTTACAAGTAAAGAACAACACACATCCCGTATGTCTTGTCCTCCCAACCGATATTTCACACTAAATAAATGTAAAATTAGTTTATTTTAATGCACCCCGTTGAGTCCCGACCGACCTTGACTTAGCGGAATAAAATTAAAAAGATTGAGAGTTCGTGGTTCATTGCCAAAAAGTGGAGATTGCGCAAAAGATTTCGTCACTGAGCTGCTTGGATGTTGTTGCCAATGAATTAAGTCTTTTTTTTTCCTACCAAGAAATCGTTTGAAAAAGAACATTTTTAATAATGGCTATGGTGTTCTAATGGAATATAGAAGTCGCATCTGGACGTGATGAGGCATGCGTTTACTCCCATGTTTCATGCCGCACCGGTGCTTTGGAACGAAATCGGTTGGTTGTTTTCAGATTATCTGGTGCCGTCAGCAACACGAGGGCTATAATGCGCCGAAACATTCGTCATTTGACAAGCCAGCATACATTTACAAACACCCATGCGTTACACGGGACTCGAACCCGCATCCTCACGGTCTAGAAGGGAACGAAATCGGTGATTGTCTTGGAAGACAAAATATTCACGAGAATCGTAGGCAAACAATGAAGTGAATGTTGTTGAAAAAACATTATGTTTCAACTGCCATCTAGAATAACAATCTAAATAATAAAAAATGCGATAAACAGTATTTTGTGTTTCAGGATATTTTTTTAAAAACAAAAAGTAGAATTTTACCTTAATTGCCTTTAACATGTGAATTTTTATTTAAGAAAAATAATCATCCGCTTCCCATTTTTCCAGGCTCAATTTTTATTGTTTTTTACATTATTCTTCTGAATGAAATACTGTTAAATAATAGGGTTTTTTTCTTTTAAATTGTGGGTATTTTTTTTCTTCTTTTTTTTTTTTTTCTCTCTCCTCAAATCTAAGCCTTACGGATATTATGACAAAGTTTTATTTTTAACCCAATACTGACGTGTATTTGTATATTTATGACGAATGAGCGGATTTGGTGTTTTATTTATTTTCTGTTGAGAGTTAAACTTTAATTGTACTATATTTCCATAAAAACTTGTTTTTAAGGTTTTTTTTGTGTTTTGGTATATTTATAACGAATGAACTGATTTGATGTTAAGTTTATAAAAATTTTAGTATGTTGTGGCAGGTTTAATGCTAATTTTAAAATTGGTTGATTGTGTTAATTATTAACAATAATTCTCGTTAAAAAAAAAGAAGACATGCACTCGGTTTCACTTTTCAATGACTAATGTTTTTTTCCCCCCAATTCTTTGTTTATGTGGAAATTAAAACAGAAACGCAATTCCATTCTGCTGTCCAATTGGTCAATAAAAGATAATGAACAGTTATCGTGTTCAACTGCAGATAGGATTGTAAACGCTGATATGAAAAGATAAAATCAGCTGACTTAACCCAACAAAACGAAGAGAGTATTCAATCCTGATGAGCCTTTCAACCCTTCTTGAACTTCGGAACGGACTAATATTATAATCTTCATCAGCTGTTTTGAAACGAAAGAGTTGAACGATCTATAAAATGATTTCTTTTTTTTGCTTTCTGCTTCATCAACTGCGCACGCGGCATTGTTTACGTTGGAAGTTCGAACTGAGCTTTTTTTCGGAACTTTCTTTCCACTTGACTCATCTCCGCTCTCAGGAGCCGGAACGGAGCTTATTACGTCATCGTTGGTTGCCGCGTTTCGATGGAAGAATCGGTTTCGCGGAAAATTCATTGTGACGTCAGCTTCAAATGATGAGCTTTTGTTTGGTATTGAACGGAATGTGCGCAATGTCGAGGACAAAAATGGCGGGAGAATTACTTTCCGGAAACTGTTTTTGAAGTTTCGGATGTACTCTGTGGGTACGAAATGATGGACTGTGGAAGTGAAATTCGCGGGACACTTGTGGTCGCATCATCTTTCATTTATTTCGCTTATGAACCTTACGTCATTAGAATCATAAGCTAATTGTATTAGTCACAAATATTTGATAGTACGTTTTAAGGGTTTTCAGGCATGGGATTAGTTGCTGCTATGTAAAAGGCACCTTATGTGTTTGTTCAAAACTTGATCTTTTAAAACAAATGATAATTGAATTTCTTGCTGAAATAGTTATAAATATTTATGCATTAATTTTCTGTTCAAATATATTATTAAAAACTTATAAAACAATTTTGTTGTTTTTATCTTCGTTATTATTTTCAAACCTTGCTGCAAGTCTGTCTCGATGGTGACCATGTTTTCGGGTCATATAATTCAACTGTTATGAATTTGTAGTACAATTTTAATTTGAAAATATATATCATGAAACAATATTTTTGATAAATTGATGTTGAACTATAGAATTATCGAACGAAACCTTGATATTTAATGGGAATATTTCTGTGTGAAGTTGTTTAGCAAAAGGATATTGATCAATTTGGCATACAACATTTCTTTGGTAAAAAAAAAACCTACTGAAATCGAATGTTTTTTTTTTTAGGAAAATGCTGGAATGGTTGTGAGCTATATCACTCTTGATGTTTACTCTAGAAATATCATTAATAATTAAGGAAACACTTTATTGCAAAGTCTTTATAAATTAATGAAAGAATTAATAAAATGAAAGCAATGGTTCTCTCTCTCTCCAATTAGGCAATATTTTTCTCCCGTTGGTTCCCCCCCCCCCTCCCTCCCTCTGTACAGCCCTTCTGATTCTGGAAAAAATCAGGATTTTTTTTTAATTTTGCAAAAATCAGGAGATTTTTTTTTAATTTTGCAAAAATCGGGAAATTTTTTTAAATTTTGCAAAAATCGGGAAATTTTTTTAAATTTTGCAAAAATCGGGAAATTTTTTTAAATTTTGCAAAAATCGGGAAATTTTTTTAAATTTTGCAAAAATCGGGAAATTTTTTTAAATTTTGCAAAAATCGGGAAATTTTTTTAAATTTTGCAAAAATCGGGAAATTTTTTTAAATTTTGCAAAAATCAGGAAATTTTTCTATTGTTTTGAAAGTACCTTTCCCCGTTTTGGCGCCATTTCCCCGGAGAATTGTGATAATCGTTTGAAGTTTCATGTTACGATATAATTTTAACTTTTCGTTACTGCCAAAACTATTTTTAAAAAATATACATATCTCCATTGGCATAAATGTTCTATCTGATCTACATATCTGAAAAAATTGGGGTTGTTTGAAAAAAAGTTCTCTGTCAAATCAGGAAATTATCAAGGAACTTTTTTCCTTTTATTTTGTAGCCACCTTGTAAACGGTCGCTTTTACGGAATACTAATAAACCAACTTCCCCTCATCCAATCGCGCTGAAATCGCATTTAACCAATCATTGAAGGAAACTCTTTCCTGTTGCCAAACTTGTTTTTAAATCAGAATAAATAAAAGATAATGGAATGTGATTGTATAAATTCTTTATGGAGTTGAAGTCTAGTCGATTTAATTTTGTGAAGGGTAGTAACGCTGTAAATGAAAGGATTTTAACCGATCATTGTTGAAACTCTTTCCTCTGTTGCCAAAATTGTTTTAATAAATAATAAAGTTTTAAGGGGGTCCGGTACCGAAAATAAAAAAAACTTTATTTATGTACATTTTTATGTCAAAAATTTATCTTAAGTATGAGATACTATTTATATATCTTTGAGATAATGTTTTTTTAAATATTGTGTTTAGTTATTTAAAAAAAAATTAAAAACCAAGAAAAATCCGTAATAATTTTGTCCGTATTTTGATATAAGCCAAGAATTTTTTTTTTTTTTTTCCAAAGTTAAAGCTTTCTGTAATACATAATCATGTAAAGAAAATTTTGTCTTCGCAGAATTTTGATAGGTGAATTAAAAAAAAAATTAAAAATTCTCAAAGTTAAAATATTGAAATTTTTGCTTTTCTTTATGTTATCTTTTACGCTAAATGTTATGTTTTAAAACAGAATTAAAAAAAATAAAATTCTGTGAAGACAAAATATTTACAACTATATAAATTAAATGCTCCAAAAATTTGAATAGCCAATTGTTAATGGTTCTGGAGATATATCGATTTGAATATGCAACATCTGTGAAAAACACTAGTGCTCGAAAAACGCACTTTAAGCAGACGCTTCAAGGTGTTACGCCCATTAGAGATGTTTAAATCACAGGTAATTTTGTGGCGTTCTAATCACCGGAAGAATAAGATAAATACATCATTCTCTTCAGGAATTTATGAACTATTTTTTAAAATCAGAAGAAAAAAAAAATGGATTTTTGAAGAAATTTCGGTACTGGACCCCCTTAATCAGAATAAAAGGTATTTGGATGTGAATGCATTAATTTATATTCATTTTTAATGAATAAATTTTGTAAACTAGTTTACCGCATATTTTAATGATAGAGATGTTTTTACTGTTTAAAATTAGTTGCAAACACCTAACACACGCTGACAACAGTATGGGCGCTATGTTAGTGAATATATATAAATTGTCAATGCATATAAAGGATTTATATAAAAAAAAAATTGTATGGGTTATATCTGGTTTTGTCTGTGCTTGTTTTTTGTTTGTTTTTATTTCCTTGAAGTTATACATTTTACAACTTTTTTTCTCTTATTTTTTCAGTTTCTGCAAGTCCTTCACCTCCTCCTCCTAGGCGTAAAAATCGCAAAGATAAGAAGAAGAAAACAAGAATGGAGAAGGAAAAATACAAAGGTAAGCATTTAGTTTATGCTTAGCGACATGTAAATTTATCAGTGAGATTGAGATTTAAAAGATATCGCTGAAAATGCTTGAAGAAAAATATTGGAACTTTAAAGCAATACAAGGATATCGGAATCACCTCGCAGTTTAAAAGATATCGACTATTATCTAAAAATAATAATTGGTCTCCTGTCTCCAAATTGTCACACATTTAATTTAACTTTTTTTATCAGTTTTTTTTATCTCTTTACACTAGCTTGATGAATTTTATTTAGGAATATGAATTTTGTTTACAATTCTCCATATCACACTGAATTTCTACTGCTGGAATTCGAGCTTTAAAAGTGTGTAGTTGAAGAATCCAAAACAGTCCTTGTTCTTTCCTTTTCTTAAATCTGTAACCCGGAAGTAAAGGACAGCATATCACATTTTTGTATTTGTTCAAGAGAGCTAATTTTCCATAACTTTGAGCTTTTAAAATTTATTTCTTCGTTACTTATAAGAAATAGCCTTATAAAAAAATTTCACATTGTTATTGGCATTGATTAGTTTCTCTGCAGATTTATCGTGTTTTTATTTTTTATTTTTATTTATTTAATTTTAAATCTTAATAATTGGGCACATTGGATAGTTACTAGTGTTTTGTCAAAGCCACAAACAATTAATTCTCTAGTTTGTATGTTGTAGGGTAAAAGTTACCTTCATTTGTTAAACAATAGTGTCCCGTGCAAGTTGTTAAAATTCTTATTTCGATTAAACAATTGAGGTCTAAAAATAGGAAACGACCTAAAAAAATAGAAGCGTTAAAAGGAAAATGTCCTAAAGACCAAGCTAAACAAAGTTGAGAACGCCCAAAGTACGAACTCTAGTAGCAATAGGTTAGATTCAATCTGAAGTATATACTTAAACTTAATACATTTTATTATTTAGATCAATTGAAAAGTCAATATTTATGCTAATATAGAAACATTAATATTCAATTCAAAAATATTCTTTTTTCACCATTTATCTATCTGAAGTTTTTTTTTTTTTTCTTTCTCCCAACTGAATTTTAATTGATTTGTAACCAAAGTTTTTCTTTGCCATGTAATATGAAAAATGCTCATGCTTTTGTTCTTTAAGTCTACTTTTACATATACCTGATAACGTTAAATATTAATGAGAAATCCTTTAAAAAGTTGGTAATTTTTAAAAATTTAAAATATCATAAATCTGTTCCTACTTATCCATCGAATTTTTATTACTATTCTATACTAAACTCTACCTTAGCATCACTTAGACAGTAGATCTTCACCGTGCTCATAAGAAATTCATCCATTTTGGCGGCGTGATGGCATAATGCTCGCCAAACCGGTATAACCTTTTCTTCTCTACAGTGTTGCTGTACTGAGCTTCCCAGCGTGCCTTCACGCCGCCAAAATGGATGAATTTCCTATGAGCACTGTGAAGATCTACCGTGTAAGTGGTGTTAAGTTAAGGTAGAATTTAGTATAGGGCGAGACATGTATTTGGTCAAGTAGCATAAACCTGTAATTTGGAAATTTTTATTACTATTCTATACTAAATTCCACCTTAACTGAACATCACTTAGACGGCAGATCTTCACCGTGCTCATAGGAAATTCATCCATTTTGACGGCGTGATGGCATAATGCTCGCCAAACCGGTATAACCTTTTCTTCTCTACAGTGTTGCTGTACTGAGCTTACCAGCGTGCTTTCACGCCGCCAAAATGGATGAATTTCCTGTAAGCACGGTGAAGATCTACCGTGTAAGTGATGTTAAGTTAAGGTAGAATTTAGTATAGGGCGAGACATGTATTTGGTCAAGTAGCATAAACCTGTAATCAGGGCTCCAGAAAAATATTTTCTTCCTGCGTACACAAATGCCATATCCAAAAATTTTCTGCAAGTCTGCGGGCTTTAAACTATACTGCTGAAGAAAATTAAATGTTACGTACTATTCAGAATTAAAAGTTGTTTAATTCAAAATCTTCTTCGCATTGATTTTGGAAGCACCACTCTGCAGGATAAACATCGGTTTCCAATGGCACATTTCCAATTTTAATATTAGGTCATTGGTTAAAGGTTAAGCTTGTGAAACGATAGCAAACACTGATGCTTGTCCAGCATGCCTCCTTTCATAACTATTTTCATTTTTGTGCTTTCGATTTAAATGCTGTGAATAGTTTTGCTCCAACATTTCTTGCAAATACAGCATTTCATCTTCATTGTCTTGCTTGGATAGCTCCTTATCACTTTAAGAAAAATGTGGTTTCTTTTAAATTACAATGGATTATCCAAGAATTCTTTCAAATTAAAAAGAACGAAGGAAATAAACTCTCAGTGTAATTACATGTTTCAATAGGTTCAGATTCCAAAATCAGGAAATAAAACCCCCTTCCCCCTTTATGTTAACACTTCTCCCTTCCCTGTCCAACCTAACTGGAATTTCTCCTTCCTATATAAACTAATAGGTGGTGAACTATATGGAGAATAGCATCCCCCCCAACCTCTCCCCTCTCGACGTTACGGGAGTCAACAACTTCCCCTTTCCTGCCCTGCCTAAAAAAAAAAAAAAAAAAAAAAACGGCATTTGACTTTAATTTCCTAACAACTCTAAATTAATTCCAGGCGAGAATGAATCGTGGAAATCCGCCATTACTGGCCACCACCGCAACTACATGGAGCCCCTCCAGGAATTCCTTTCCCTGGACATGGACGAGTCCGATATCTACCACGAACTTTGCCACCTCCTTCTTACCCGAAAGCAGCTCCTGCAGAACGACTACCCCCTGGACTCGCCCGACAACCCTGGTCGTGTTTACCCCCGCTCCAGCCTGCCCGGACACGTGACAGAGAGGAGGTGTGCGCGATGCAAGGGGGACTTTGCCATCGAAGGGAACGTGTACAGATCAAATACGCAGTGCGTGCATCATTTGCCGGTGAAGAAGTGCCCTGTTACTGGCCGGTAAGGATTAATTTCTTTTCAATTTATTTGTATTGAACAGGGTTCCCACGGTCATTGAAAGCCATTAAAAGTGCTTAATATTTTTGAACCCGTTTTCAAGGTCTTGAAAATGCTTAGAGGTCCTTAAAAGTCCTTAATTTTTGTGTATGCTGACCAACTTCAAAATTTACAAAAATGCAACTCAGACTTGCTATCCCCGCGTGTCCGCCACTTATCCTCATTATATCGGAATTTTCTGACATATTTGTATTACGCATGCTTCAACTTGTAACTGTTTTGGTAGAATATATTTTATAAAAAAAAAAAATTATACAGACATGATGCCTGAAAATGAATTTTCAAAGGTCCTTAAAAACATTAATTAGGTCCTTAAAAGTCATTGATTTTCATTCTGTGATTTGAGTGGGAACTCTGTTAAAAGTCCTTAATTTTTGCGTAAATCGTGTGCCCAACTGTAAGGTTTATCAAAATTACAACTCAGACTTGCTATCCCTGCGTGACCACCACTTATCTGTACCGTATCAGAAATCTCTTAACATATTTGTATTAGACATCCTTCAACTTGTAACTTTTTGGGTAGAAAATACTTTATTAAAAATTTATATACAGACATGATGCCTGAAAACAAATTTTCAAAGGTCCTTAAAAAAATTAATTAGGTCCTTAGAAGTCATTGATTTTCATTCTGTGATTTGAGTGGGAACTCTGTTAAAAGTCCTTAATTTTTGCGTAAATCGTGTGCCCAACTGTAAGGTTTATCAAAATTACAACTCAGACTTGCTATCCCTGCGTGACCACCACTTATCTGTACCGTATCAGAAATCTCTTAACATATTTGTATTAGACATCCTTCAACTTGTAACTTTTTGGGTAGAAAATACTTTATTAAAAATTTATATACAGACATGATGCCTGAAAACAAATTTTCAAAGGTCCTTAAAAAAATTAATTAGGTCCTTAGAAGTCATTGATTTTCATTCTGTGATTTGAGTGGGAACTCGGTTAAAAGTCCTTAATTTTTGCGTAAATCGTGTGCCCAACTGTAAGGTTTATCAAAATTACAACTCAGACTTGCTATCCCTGCGTGACCACCACTTATCTGTACCGTATCAGAAATCTCTTAACATATTTGTATTAGACATCCTTCAACTTGTAACTTTTTGGGTAGAAAATACTTTATTAAAAATTTATATACAGACATGATGCCTGAAAACAAATTTTCAAAGGTCCTTAAAAGCATTATTTAGGTCCTTAGAAGTCATTGATTTTCATTCTGTAATTTGAGTGGGAACTCTGTTAAAAGTGATTGCCGTATCAGGGTTTCCATAGTCCTTGACCCAGCTATTTGGCACCTCACGATAACAGTAGAAACGGAAGGAAGCTTTGACGTCACAGATTTTGTTGGAGTGTTTTGATCGGACTGGTTTTGGCTCGGTTTGGGGGCATTTCCTTTTCTTAATATTTAAATAACTAATTCAGGGTTCCCACGGTCATTTAAAGTGCTTAATATTTTTGAACTTGTTTTCAAGGCTTTGAAAATGCTTAGAGGTCCTTTAAAGTCCTTAATTTTTGCGGATATTGTGTGCCCAACTGCAAAATTTATAAAATACAACTCGGTCTTGCTATTCCCGCTTGACCGCCACTGATCTGCACCATATCGGAATCTCTATATATATAAGGCAAAGCCCTCACTCACTCACTCACTCACTGACTCACTCATCACTAATTCTCCCACTTCCCACATAGTCACAACTCTGAAAATCGGCACAAATATCAACAATGGTAAAAATAGAAAAAGTAAACTATTCCGATCTCGATTAACACACTTTAAGGGGTCAAACGTTCCAAACGGGGGACATTCGAAAATCCTACTTCCCACATAGTCACAACTCTGAAAATCGGCACAAATATCAACAATGGTAAAAATAGAAAAAGTAAACTATTCCGATCTCGATTAACACACTTTAAGGGGTCAAACGTTCCAAACGGGGGACATTCGAAAATCCTACTTCCCACATAGTCACAACTCTGAAAATCGGCACAAATATCAACAATGGTAAAAATAGAAAAAGTAAACTATTCCGATCTCGATTAACACACTTTAAGGGGTCGAAAAGGGGTCAAACGTTCCAAACGGGGGACATTCGAAAATCCTACTTCCCACATAGTCACAACTCTGAAAATCGGCACAAATATCAACAATGGTAAAAATAGAAAAAGTAAACTATTCCGATCTCGATTAACCCACTTTAAGGGGTCGAAAAGGGGTTAAACGTTCCAAACGGGGGACATTCGAAAATCCTACTTCCCACATAGTCACAACTCTGAAAATCGGCACAAATATCAACAATGGTAAAAATAGAAAAAGTAAACTATTCCGATCTCGATTAACACACTTTAAGGGGTCGAAAAGGGGTCAAACGTTCCAAACGGGGGACATTCGAAAATCCTACTTCCCACATAGTCACAACTCTGAAAATCGGCACAAATATCAACAATGGTAAAAATAGAAAAAGTAAACTATTCCGATCTCGATTAACACACTATAAGGGGTCGAAAAGGGGTTAAACGTTCCAAACGGGGGATATCCGAATGTTCCTCTTCCAATGTAGTCATTTTTCTGATATTTTTTTGCAAATGTTAAAAAAATAAGTCATTCCAATATCGATTAACGAATTTTTAAGGGATGAAAAGACGACGCAACATTGAAACTATACGAGGATTAACTTAATGTCTAATTAACTTAATTCCAATACAGCTACTACTTTGAAATTTAGAACTAAGAGCAAACATAAACACAATAAACTATTCCAGTTTACTATTCACAATTATAAATTTCGTTTAAAATGTCAACAAAGGAAAGTTCCTATTTTGATAAATCAATTTGTCGGGATCGAAAAGGGAGCAAACGTCTGAAGTGTAGAATACATGAATGTCTTTTGATTGCTAAAATGCTAATGGTAAAATTTCGTAGCGCAGCACGGGTATTCAGCTAGTTATCCGACATATTTGTATTATGCATCCACCAACTTTTAACTTTTTTGGTAGAATATACCTTATTAAAAATTTATTTATAGACACGATACCTGAAAACAAATTTTCAAAGGTCCTTAAAAGCATTATTTAGGTCCTTAAAAGTCATTGATTTTCATTCTGTGATTTGGGTGGGAACCCTGTTTGACCTCATAGATTTTGTATAGTGTTTTGATCGGACTGGTTTTGGCTCGGGTTTGGGGCACTTTCTTTTCTTAATATTTAAAAAACTATTTTTTTTAAGAACTTTTGCTTAAATATTTAGAATCCGAAAGAAATTCTTTATAAATCTAAACTAATTTCACTCGTTTTTAAAAAATGCGGAATAGACCTTTGCATGTGTCATATCTCTGTTTTGTTGTTCACCTCTTGAAACAATTCTCTTTATTACTTATTAATAAATCAAACTTGGATGTTAAATAATGTAACCCATAAAAGCGGAGTTTTAAAAAAATCCTTTATATGCATTGTCTATTTTTATATTCATTAACACAGCGCCGATATCAAAAACATTTCTACCAGCAAAATGTACAGCAAACTACGTTTCAAAATTTATTGAACGTGAATTTACGCTCTCGCATCCAAATGTCATTTATTTATTCTGATTAAAGTAATTTTATTATTTATTTAAAAAAAAAAAATATTGGCAACAGGAAAGTGTTTCAACAATGATCGGTTCAATGGTATTTTAATACGATTGGATGACGGCAAGTTGGTTTATTAGTATTCCTTTAAAAGCGACCTTTTAGTTAAACTAACAGCCTCAAAATTCGACAGAATGAATTGTCATCGACATCGAACCTATCTGCAAGTTTCAGCCCCATTGGATGACGGCAAAGGAGTTAATTAGGACTCGGCAGATTCCGTCGCCATCGACAAATAAAAATCGAAGTTAATATAAAGGATTTAAAAAGTTCTATTTGATACGCTATGATGGATATACGGAATGCGATTTATCATCAAACTGACCGGTTCCGTGAACCGTGCCGAGTTCTGCTTTTTATTTTATATCTATTTTCATTATACCTCTGAGCAACAGAATGCACTAACTTTAATGAATGTCCGGTGCTCTTCGTGTGAAAGTCATAACTCCGAGATTACTTTTTCTATGATCAATGTTGAATTTTACTCGTTGATAACATCCCTCTACTTTTTATTTTGCACTTTATCACATCTACGGGCAACGACTAAGAAGTACAAATGAGCTAGTTTTCAAGAACAATGTTCCGTTGAAAATGCATTAAAATATTTCGTTTTAAGAATAAGCTCCTCATTTGATGATTTTCACATAAATGGAAGTATCGATTTTAACATTAATTTAAGACCTAATAAAATGTTTCAATTCCGTGAAATCGTATCGTCAATCAATCGTGTGAAAATCGTAACCCCGAGATTACTTTTTCTATGATCAATGTTGAATTTTATTCGTTTATAACATTCTTCTACTTTTTATTTTGCACCTCATCACATCTACGGGCAACGACTAAAAAGTAAAAATGAGCTAGTTTTCAAAAAACAATGTTTGCATTGAAATGTTTCTTTTTAAGAATCTACATTTGATGATTTTCACATAAATGGAAGTATCGATTTTAACATTAATTTAAGACCTAATAAAATGTTTCAATTCCGTGAAATCGTATCGTCAATCAATCGTGTGAAAATCGTAACCCCGAGATTACTTTTTCTATGATCAATGTTGAATTTTATTCGTTTATAACATTCTTCTACTTTTTATTTTGCACCTCATCACATCTACGGGCAACGACTAAAAAGTAAAAATGAGCTAGTTTTCAAAAAACAATGTTTGCATTGAAATGTTTCTTTTTAAGAATCTACATTTGATGATTTTCACATAAATGGAAGTATCGATTTTAACATTAATTTAAGACCTAATAAAATGTTTCAATTCCGTGAAATCGTATCGTCAATCAATCGTGTGAAAATCGTAACCCCGAGATTACTTTTTCTATGATCAATGTTGAATTTTATTCGTTTATAACATTCTTCTACTTTTTATTTTGCACCTCATCACATCTACGGGCAACGACTAAAAAGTAAAAATGAGCTAGTTTTCAAAAAACAATGTTTGCATTGAAATGTTTCTTTTTAAGAATCTACATTTGATGATTTTCACATAAATGGAAGTATCGATTTTAACATTAATTTAAGACCTAATAAAATGTTTCAATTCCGTGAAATCGTATCGTCAATCAATCGTGTGAAAATCGTAACCCCGAGATTACTTTTTCTATGATCAATGTTGAATTTTATTCGTTTATAACATTCTTCTACTTTTTATTTTGCACCTCATCACATCTACGGGCAACGACTAAAAAGTAAAAATGAGCTAGTTTTCAAAAAACAATGTTTGCATTGAAATGTTTCTTTTTAAGAATCTACATTTGATGATTTTCACATAAATGGAAGTATCGATTTTAACATTAATTTAAGACCTAATAAAATGTTTCAATTCCGTGAAATCGTATCGTCAATCAATCGTGTGAAAATCGTAACCCCGAGATTACTTTTTCTATGATCAATGTTGAATTTTATTCGTTTATAACATTCTTCTACTTTTTATTTTGCACCTCATCACATCTACGGGCAACGACTAAAAAGTAAAAATGAGCTAGTTTTCAAAAAACAATGTTTGCATTGAAATGTTTCTTTTTAAGAATCTACATTTGATGATTTTCACATAAATGGAAGTATCGATTTTAACACTAATTTAAGACCTAACAAAATGTTTAAATTCCGTAAATCAACTTCGATTATATTGATGTTGGGTATGTTACAGCATTTCACATGTTTTGGTAGGCAATGTGAGTGGGAATAAATTGTACAATTCCAATTCAAAATATTAGAAACCCTAAAAAATTTTGTTTCTCCTTAAAATTCCTAAAATTGTACTTTTTTTTTTTTTTTTTTTTTTTAGGAATTATTAAAAATTATAAATTCCCAGATTTTCATCCAAAAGAGCGAAAAGTTGTATATGAGATCCTCCAGATGAGAAAAGTGAAGTTAATTAAATTTGCATGTCAAAATAGTATAATAGTTTGATTATAGAACTATTATTTTGCTGAAAGGTTGTTTGACGTGCAATTCTTTGAAATTGTGCAGTTTTTTGCTGGTATTGAAACAAGCTATTTAAAAAATGTCCATGTTAAAATCCCCATTTTTTTAAACTGTCCCTAAATTTTTAAAAATGATCTCGCAGTTTTTCAAGAATTATCCCTGAAATTTTCTAAAAAGTTTAAGTTAGAAAATTAAATATTCACCGAGGAAATTCAAAATATTAGAATATCTGTAAATTATGCGTTTGGGTTGATGATTGAATTTGTATAAATGATGTCATTATAGAGCTGGTATATGTATAAAGGAATGTTTGAAAGCCAACGTGAGTTAGTAGTTAAAAAATATTCTCCATGGTCGCATGAAAGACATACCATACACTGCAAAATGCAAGAAGTTTTTACTATGGACTACTTGAAATGCACAATGAATTTAACACCTCTGTCATGATTTTTGTTCCAATTTTTAGAATACATTGTAAAACAATGCAGTTTAAAATTCTCAACCAATTCATTTCTACTGATATAAACGCAAAATCTCAAACCACTTAGTGCTTTGTCATTATTCTAATATTTTGAATTGGAGTTGTAGTGTCGGTCTGACAGTTAAAGGCTCAGGATCACTTTAAACTGTCATGCATATCACTGTTGATTACCATTATCACTCACGATATGCCTTTTTCTTTTCTCGCAGGTACCAGTGCTGTAACGGTGACCAGTGGAGCACAGGCTGCATGGTCAGCGCGTACCACGTGACTGCGCAGCACTCCTTCGATGGCGTCCCCTTCCACCGCATACGCGAGAAGCGTCAGGTGAAAGGCGGCGAATTTTGCAACGTCTTCGGCCTCGACTGCGAGATGTCCTACACTACGGCGGGCCTCGAAGTTGTCAAAGTCTGTCTCGTTGGCCTCGACGGACTCGCGGTGTACGACACCTACGTCCAGCCGGAAAACACAGTGCTGGACTACAACACCCGGTACAGCGGTGTGACGGCCGAGCACTTGAAGGGAGTGACCACCAGCCTGGCCGACGTCCAAGCCTATCTGCTGAAGAACCTGAACAAGAATAGCATCCTGGTGGGACACGCCCTGTCGAACGACCTCAAAGCCTTAAGGATAATACACGAAAGGGTGGTGGACACGTCTGTGGTCTTCCCCCACAAAGACAATGCAACCTGGAAGTATTCTTTGAGGGACCTGGCACGGCAACATCTGGGCAAGGACATACACGACGGCGAGCACGATTGCGTCGAGGATGCCAGGACTTGTTTGGCGCTGGTGCTGAAGAAGATCGGCGATCTTCTGCCCGCCTGCGACGAGAACGGGAATTCGTTTCTGTTGAACGACGCCCGGCCGGTTGCGTCCCGTCCTGTTGCCGACTTGCCCGCATTGGATGATATCCCTTGGGAACTTTTATTTCCACAGTGGTTCCTGGAAAACAGGGACCCCTACGGTCCAAAGACTCCGGAACAAATAAAAGTGGACGAGGATAATAAATGGGATGCTCAACGGCGTAGAAATAATTTGATGATGTACCGCAGGGAACAGGCCAGGCTAGGAGACCTCTTCGACGCCCGCCGTTGGTTTTTGGCGAATAAGTACATTTTCTTCCCGCATTTGCATTTGGTTTATGGCGAGTAAATTCATTTTCATCTGACTTTTTACTGTTGTCGCATGATCCTGTACAAATGCTTTTATTTATTGCCCTCACGCACATTCAGGCTCTTCATAGTTCAAGTGTGGTGTGTGGAGCGACCACGGTCATCTCCTATAGTCTGCTGTTAGTTCATTTTGTATATATCATCAGTTGTAATAAACCTTTTTTTTACATTTTAAATTTGACTGACAATTACTTACACATTGAGACAGATGTTGATATGCTCAGGATTGCTAAGCATCCGAAAAACACCTGGAATTATTCTTAACCAATTAGTGCAAATATTTTGCTACTTCTCGATATTTAAAGAAGTTATGGTAGCTACATAAAATTATGCAGATGTATGTAAAAATTGATGGTTTACATGTTCCAATTCCTAGTTTCCGCTTCAGAGAACAATTTTAAACAAATCACTCCAACGCCACTCCTGTTTAAAAATTATGTCGCAAAGTAGCCAAATTCAATGTCATGTTCTAAATATCTATTGTATAATGCAGGCAACCATAGATCAGAAGTCGTTTATTACGTTACGACTTAGTTCAAAACTTAATAGAACAGCAAAAGTGCAGTTTAAGTTAAAGTGTATAGCTCATATCTATCATGCCCTTTTTCAAAAAAAAAAATTACAAATGACTTTATACAGTGGAAGCCAATTGCACAGGCATTGACCTACAACACTGACCAATAGAAGCTTAATATTAGAGCTCCATAAGTCATTATCCTGCTTTTACCTTCTGTCTAAACCACACCTTAGATTTATCTCCCATTGCTGAATGTTGGGTAGCAATTTTGCCTGCATACTTTCTTTGCATCTCCTGTCGCATCTTTAATGCAACACTTTTTTTTTTTGAAATTTTTTGTTGGAGACGACCTGGATGAGATGGTAACAACGATTTTAAGCGCCTGCCCCTAAACAATTCTGCAGGTGGGTGCAAATCGCTGTACGGTTAGGTTAGATTCGGTTATCAAGCAGAATAGTATCAGGGTTCCCACGGTCATTTAAAGTGCTTAATATTTTTTAACTAGTTTTCAAGGCCTTGAAAATGCATTAGAGGTCTTTTAAAAGTCCTTAATTTTGGCAGATGTTGTGTGACCAACTGCCAAATTTATGAAAATACAACTCGGACTTGCTATCCCCGCGTGACCACCACTTATCTGCACCATATCGGAATTTTCTGACATATCTGTATTACGCTTCCACAAAATATTAATTAGGTCCTTAAAAGTCATTGATTTTCATTCTTTGGTTTGAGTGGGAACTCTGAGTATATAGATCTTTCACTCTGCTCTACTTTTACCAGCGTATTCTTGAATATTTAGACAGCTCTTTCTATCTACCCATTAGCCCTGGGAAAATGAGGCGAAATGATATTGTGTCTCGCGCCCCATTCCCTGTAAAACTTTCGCATTACTCCCTTCTGCATTGAAAGGAGGTTCACCATCACTTATTATTTCTTCTGGAATTCCTTGACCAAGGGCCAGCAAAAATATTCTCTAACCTTTCTGCGTTCGTACGCTTCGGCGAGAACAGGGAAAACTCGGGAAACCCTTGAAAGTCGTTACTCTAGAAAACATCCTACTCTTCGGTGCTCATTACCCTAACTCGAGGAATTGAAGTTGCAGAATTATTTGATAACAGACTTGCTGAAAATTCTTGAAAAAAAAAGAGACCTTTTTAAAGTTATTGGAAGAATTTGTGTAATCAAGGCATGACTACATTTATGTGGGTAAAAATAATTTACTCCGCGATGGAGAACACGACTCTTCAAAACTCGGGGAATTTCTTTTCTCAAAATAAGTATGAACCCTGCCGTAGCTTTACAAGCAATTATTCCCTTGTGGAACATTAGTATTTTCTCTAGAACTTCCTTTCTTGCAGTTGTTAGGACAATCAGGCGTTGCCTTCGGCACAGTATACCATTTTCGGTATAATAAATTTCTTTACAATTGTCAGTGTGGTTGTGCTGCTTTTCTTGTTGGGACTTTTCTGGACGTCCATTGGAGCAAGACATGAGCTTTAATATATGTCTCTTAGCACTTGTATCAGTGTCTAAGTGGAAGTACATAGCACATATCTAACTTAATTAAACATCGAAAGGGTCCTTGTACTTTAACTCGGAATGTGCCTTCGTAATTTATATATTGCCCTGATCTGCCTAATTAAAAACAATGTTCCGAATTGAATGTTTAGTTCCAAAATTGCTCACAATTTCATGAATTTCATTATTCTTCTTATCCCTTTGCACATGAACCGATACCTCTTTATATTGTTACCTGTACCGATCATGGTAAGCGCTCTGAGACTGTGTATATATAAATTACACCTAATACTTCTCCGAAACTTTTGGGGATGACCAATATTCCTATTGGAGCGTTATTGTTATTAGCACGAGTTAAATAAAAAACGTTAGTCGGAAATATTCAAGGCAAACGGTTGAACAAAAACAACTTTATAGTCCTAAAAAGGCTGGGTGAGTTACACCAGCTCACGAATCGAGCTGAACTCTTTACATTCTAAAACATAAGCTGTTGCCACACGGCAATTACAAATACCTGTAATACTTGAGGCTTGTGCAAAGACAACAACCTCCCATCTTTAAGTTAATGCAGCTACACAAATTGACTACTCTACTGAATATATAAGACAATTTTAGCATGCAAAATAAAATATTTTAAAAGAAGCATTTAAATATAACATTAAAAAGAATAAACTACTGGTTTTCCAAATTTTAAAATCCTAATGATCCAAGTCTCGGGTATTTTAATTCTACGACCAAATTTAGACAGACTAGTCCAAAAATGTTCAGTATTCACTGGACTAAGTTCCGAGTCTCGCAGACAACTATCATTTCGATGCCCAAATGGTTTTGCAAGTGACGATCTGCCATCCACAGTCTATTGTTCCATAATTTCGAGCGGGTACAGTCTTTAAATTGGACGAAGCATAAGTCCCGTTTGGATTCTCCGTCCCTTCTATCTGGTTCTGCCACCCCTTCCAGAACGTAACTTCCAACATGGATAAAAGTTCAATATTTTATGAATTTCCGTAAAAAAAATTATTTTGAATTACGGAAGTGTCTTAGTTTCAACAAGTAGTATTTGAGTTCGTGTTTTTCAACAACTAACAAAGAATTCAAAACGGAACTTGCATACGCTCAGACTTCCTCAAAAAACCACCAATGGAATGAGTACTTTCCCCCTGCATTTTTCTCTCGTGTTGTATAGCCTTTATCGGCATTATTTACGTTGGTATGTGTTGACCATTTTGTTGAGCAATACGGGGATGGAAATAGCCGCTATTCTAGTGATTACGGCGGGCGCTATTGATCAGTGTATAACTGGGTGAGGGTATACTTCAGAAGAAATGATAACAAATTAAGTGGTTGTAGGATAGGTCCTTGAAAATTTCTGCGATGAGCCTTTAATTTTTATCAGAAATTTTGCTGGACACCCTGTTATTATTATTTTCCCAGAATTAACAAATCATTAAATGAAACCTTAGTTTTCTTCACTACCATTTACCTTTCATTACCAACTCCTTAAACAAAAATTCGGAAAAAAAAAATTCTTCTTGGCTTAAAACGGCGCTTCTTAGAACTCTTCTTAGTAATTGTTTGAGAACTCCTTCCAATAGCTCCCACCAGGGTAATGAGTTAAACTCCCACCCAATCTTCCTTACCTTACTATAGGATCCCATTTTATTCTGATTAGCTTGATTACAGGCATTTGAGGCTCCTTTAAAATTTGAAGCATTGTGTTATCACAGTAAACAATGCATGTTGTTCTACAACCTATAAATCTTCTAAAACCCAGAAGAAAAGCATTCGTTGTCAAAGAGGATATAAACTCAAAATGTACCGCCCTGGGCACAGCACATGTAAATAGCCACATCCAGATTTCCTCTTGCCGACCAAGCGGTATAGTGGTTAGCGTGCTGGCTTCTAGACCGCGAGGTTGCGGGTTCGAGTCCCGTGTTAGGCATGGATGTTTGTAAATGTATGTTGGCTTGTCTAATGACGAATGTTTCGGCGCATTATAGCCCTCGTGTTGCTGACGGCGCCAGATAATCTGAATTCAACCAACCAACCAAATTTCCTCCAGGGTTCCCACGGTCATTGAAAGTCATTTAAAGTGTTTAATATTTTTTAACTTGTTTTCAAGGCCTTGAAAATGTTTTGAGGTCCTTAAAAGTCCTTAATTTTTGCAGATGTTGTGTGACCAACTGCAAAATTTATAAAAATACAACTCGGACTTGCTATCCCCGCGTGACCACCACGTATCTGCACCGTATCAGAATTTTCCGACATATTTGTATTACGCATCCACCAATTTGTACCTTTTTTGACAGAATATACTTTATAAAAAATTCGTGTATAGACTTGATGCCAAAAAAAAAAAAATTCAAAGTTCTTTAAAAACATGAATTAAGTCTTTAAAAAGTCATTGATTTTCGTTCTGTGATTTGAGTGGGAACCCTGGTCCTCCGCATTAGTTTTTACATAAAAAGGTCTAGCAAAATCCAAGCCCACCACTTCAAAAACTTAAGCTTCTCGAACCCTGCCATCAGCAGGGTTCCCACGGTCATTGAAAGTCGTTAAAAGTGCTTAATATTTTTGAACTTGTTTTCAAGGCCTTGAAAGTGCTTGACAATGCTTTGAGGTCCTTTAAAGTCCTTAATTTTTGCAGATGTTGTGTGGCCAACTGCAAAATTTATAAAAATACAACTCGGACTTGCTATCCCCGCGTGACCACCACGTATCTGCACCGTATCAGAATTTTCCGACATATTTGTATTACGCATCCACCAATTTGTACCTTTTTTGACAGAATATACTTTATAAAAAATTCGTGTATAGACTTGATGCCAAAAAAAAAAAAATTCAAAGTTCTTTAAAAACATGAATTAAGTCTTTAAAAAGTCATTGATTTTCGTTCTGTGATTTGAGTGGGAACCCTGGTCCTCCGCATTAGTTTTTACATAAAAAGGTCTAGCAAAATCCAAGCCCACCACTTCAAAAACTTAAGCTTCTCGAACCCTGCCATCAGCAGGGTTCCCACGGTCATTGAAAGTCGTTAAAAGTGCTTAATATTTTTGAACTTGTTTTCAAGGCCTTGAAAGTGCTTGACAATGCTTTGAGGTCCTTTAAAGTCCTTAATTTTTGCAGATGTTGTGTGGCCAACTGCAAAATTTATAAAAATACAACTCGGACTTGCTATCCCCGCGTGACCACCACGTATCTGCACCGTATCAGAATTTTCCGACATATTTGTATTACGTATCCACCAATTTGTACCTTTTTTGACAGAATATACTTTATAAAAAATTCGTGTATAGACTTGATGCCAAAAAAAAAAAAATTTCAAAGTTCTTTAAAAACATGAATTAAGTCTTTAAAAAGTCATTGATTTTCGTTCTGTGATTTGAGTGGGAACCCTGGTCCTCCGCATTAGTTTTTACATAAAAAGGTCTAGCAAAATCCAAGCCCACCACTTCAAAAACTTAAGCTTCTCGAACCCTGCCATCAGCAGGGTTCCCACGGTCATTGAAAGTCGTTAAAAGTGCTTAATATTTTTGAACTTGTTTTCAAGGCCTTGAAAGTGCTTGACAATGCTTTGAGGTCCTTTAAAGTCCTTAATTTTTGCAGATGTTGTGTGGCCAACTGCAAAATTTATAAAAATACAACTCGGACTTGCTATCCCCGCGTGACCACCACGTATCTGCACCGTATCAGAATTTTCCGACATATTTGTATTACGTATCCACCAATTTGTACCTTTTTTGACAGAATATACTTTGTAAAAAATTTATGTATAGACATGATGCCTGTAAATAAATTTTCAAAAGGTCCTTAAAAACATTCATTAGGTCTTGAAAAGTCATTGATTTTCATTTTGTGATTTGAGTGGGAACCCTGCCATCAGGCAAAGGGTTTGGTACTAGCATTTTCTTAGCTTTAAATCTTTTGCAAACTTGACACTGATTGATAACGGCTCTTATTGTGTAACAGCCTCCCAATATTCAATAGTGCTCTTGGATGATAGACCGCATCATTTGACTGCCAGCATTAGGTGACTTTTTTTTTTAATGTCTAAAATCAGACGAAAGACAACAGGATGTTTATGATCAGGAAGAATCACTGGTTGTCGAAAATCTCTGGAATCTTCTAGATAGGAAATCTTTGTCTCCAATCGAATAACATCATTTTCCTCAGCACATGGATACAGTTTTATAAATTTAGGATTCCCTATGCCATCAAGCGATACACCCTGTACAACTTTCAACAGGCGCTGCTCAGCTTCAGTGAATTCATTACAAGACAAATCTCCTTTTGCATGTTGGTCCTTTGCAATCCAGCATTTTTCCCAAATCGCAAAATCCAACCAATCGTAATGTTACGAATTTCTGTATATTTGTAAATATTTCGTAGTATTAATTATGTAAAAAGGAAAATTTATGTGCATTTCGCATAAGGCAGCGCAAGAGTTTACTTTGCTTTCCTGCAATGTGTCTCTTAATGCTTGAAAACGAGTTTTACAGAGGTAATGCTTGAAAATGAGTTTTACGAGAAGGCCATTTAACATTATGGTTGAGGGCAATCTCGCCAAGTTGGCGACGGTTTTGGTGACTAATTTTGGTCGCCAAATTTGGCGAGAAATCGCCCAACTTGGCGACCATTTGGTGACATTTTCGGTCCCCATGTACATGTGTAAAGCTTTTCGACTACGATCTGGAAAGTTCTCCAAATATCTATCTCTAGAAGTTTCGCGAAGATTGACTTTCCTATATAAGGCCAGCCGTGAGTTGAGTTAGTGGAGTTACTGAGTTAGTTGTCTCTCTCAGTGAGCATTCAGAGTAGTTCTAAAAGCGAACTGTATTGCATTGTCTTTAGTGGCGATTTTAGCAGTTGTGTTTCAAGTTTTTAACTGCTGTCGTGTAAAGAGCTGTATTGAGCCTATTAGAACAAGAAGTTCTGGAGTTGTAAAAGAATCTGCGAAGAGTTACATCGGAATAAATTTCTTCAAGTTTTGATCTGCTTTGACTTCAAGTATTTCGAACCCATCCACGCAACAATACGCACTATGCGTGGATAATGAGAAAAGTAACATAAATCTGTATTCTTCCGATTCTGGATAACCATTAACGTACATTTTTTTCTCTAATGAAATTTGTTGTTCCATCTTCATCGGTATCAGTAGAAGGCCAACTTTCCATGTATTTCTTCAACCAAACTGGTCCCTCTCAGGAATGCAACAATTGTTTTCCATTGCATCCCCCTGAAAGTGAGTCTACGGGATCTTCAACCAGACGTGTCTCCAATGCGCACAGAGAAGTCACGAGTTTTATTCACAGATTATTCTCTTGTTTACGAAAACTCCCCATTCATCATCTAGACCTATCCAAGCCAAAACGGTCGTACAATCAATCCACTGGTAGGATTCTACACTATCCAAGTTCAGATTTTGGAGTACTGGTGCATGTATTGTTTCTATTGTAGCCGAAACCAAACTCTAATCAAGGAATGGTTATTTTCTCTTAATTGCCGCAACCCTGCTTGGAACTAAATGAACTGCAACGCCAGTGATTCACACCCTATAAATACTATACTGCAGCGTAAGCCAATTTACTAGAGCCACGAGAGGTATCTATACTCATTCTAACATCACAAGTACACTCATGTCCATAAATTAAGGATAATTCAGATTTTCCCTAATAACTTCTCAGTGGAGTAGCATAGACAGTTAGACACTCGAAATTTACTTCAAAGACACATCTTTATACAACAAAACGATAATTAAAACAACTCAGTCGCAGAGTGTACAGCGGGGCATATGCAAAAGAATGGAGTACCATTAGTGTGCAGTTGTACAGATGCATTTACATTAAAAATCACTCAACTCATGGAGTTGACTTTTAGTGTGAGATATGATCTTCCCTGTCATCAATATTTACTTGGCACAGTATTTTCATATTTAACATGAGTTACTTGATGAATTCTAGCGCCTAAATTGCTCGTCCCTCCTTTTGAAATGTTTGCAAGTGAGGGAAAGTTCCCAATGCATTAAATCTTTACACAATGCATATCGTAGAAGCGTCCCACACATGTTTCATGAAATTTGGAGTAGAGGAGTGATGTGGCTTACTTATAGGGGCGATATTCATATTTTTAATCCTTTATCCAAAGCAAAAGTGGAATAAAATAAACCATAGCTATCAATAAACACGATTTTGAAACTGATATTTCACAATGAAAGACGTGTCTAAATCAAGTTAACGTAATTACAGTAAAAAAGTGGAATTTAATTATTTTTTGCGCTCTTGGGGAGCTTATTAAACAAATTCAACAAATTGAATATAAAGACCAAAACTCTTTTTCCACCAAATCATTATCTTGAACTGACATTTACCATGAAATATCAAGTTCCCACCTTTCTACAGATCCTCTGATGTCCAATATTACTCATGAGACTGACAAAATTATTTTCAGTAAATAGTATCTGATGTTAAAAAGATTTGGTCTTTGGGGGGCAGTATGTTGACTTGGTTACATAAGCTCCCCAAGAGACCAAAAGATAATTAAGTTCCACTTTTTCCCTGTAATTATGTTAACTTGATCTAGAAAAGTTTTTAATGGTGATACATCGGTTTCTAAATCGTATTTATTGATACTTATGGCAAATTTTATTCCACTTTTGCCTTGGATAAGCGATTAAAAAATATGAATATCGCCCTTATAAGTAAGTCAGGTCACTCCTCTAATCCAAATTTCTTCAAGCATGTGTGGGACGCTTCTACAATATGAATTTTGTTAAGACTTGATGTAACAGGAACTTTCCATCACTTACAAACAGTTCAAAAGGTGGGGCGAGCAATTTAGCCACTACAGTTCATCAAGTAACTCATGTTAAGTATGAGAATACAGTGCTAAGTAAACACTGATGACAGGGGAGATCATATCTCACAGTAGAAGTCCACTCCATGAGTTGAGGGATTTTTAATATAACTGCAAACTAATGGTACTCCATTCTTTTGCATATGCCCCCGCTCTACACTTTGCATTTCAATTTGCGACTGAGTTATTTAAATTATCATTATGTTGCATAAAGATGTCTCTTTGAAGTGAATTTCAAGTGTCTATGCTGCTCCACTGAGAAGTTATTAAGGAAAAACTGAATTATCCTTAATTTATGGACATGAGTGTACTTCCAATTCATCTGGAAATTTTTGTCTGACCCACAAATGGTAGATCTCTGGTTCAATTTTAAATACTCTTCTTTAATGTCGGAAGGTACCCTTATATCCCGAGTCTCTTCAGTTTTCCAGGTCCACTGTAATACAAACATAGACATGAGACCCCATCCGGATCGTAGACTCTATTGACAGCAGACAAGATTTTCCTTTTGGTTACTGCCTTACTATCATCAACTTTCAAACATTTGGACTGATTTCTAAAATATCGTCAGAGTCGCTTGCCGATACTGCAAACGGGAAGGACATGTAAGGCGTAGCTGCCCTAATTTGAACAAAAGTGAGGATAACATTACCGCAGAATATCTCCAATTAAAACTAAGAAGCTGCAATGAAGAGCAGGTGGTAACACGCACAGTCGTTCCCGCTCTTCGTCCCGTCAAGCAGGGAACCGGAGTGTATTCGTGAAGGGGAGGGGGGGGGGGAGGTCCCTTTCGTCGACTCATGAGCGAATATAGTAATCGTACATGCAGATGTAACTCGGCGCTTGAATCACCAACTACTCTTCACAGCACCTTCCGTTTCGCTACAAACTGTGACAAGATTTCCGTGGATAGGAAATTAGTAATCAACAATTCCCTTGGCCGAAGCAGTTACACACGCATTGTTTACGTCGCCGAAATTATTGAACCTTGCATCTTCGTCTGGATTTCTTGAAGAATGGAATTATGGAACTTAGAATAGTACTTAGAATTATGGAAAAGGCGTCCTTGAAGAAGAGCCAAAGTGAGGGACGCTGATGGACCTCTCCCAAGAAGGTGGTTCATGTGGGAATCGGCAAAATTAGTGATGATGCCCGAGTTATCGAAAAGAAGACATCGACACCTGGGCTCCTTTTACAAGAGTCGAACGTAGGTAAAGGGAACCTCCACTGTTTTTGTTGGCCTACAGAAGTGTAACCCAACGAGACCACCTGATTTATTCCATCTGGAAT
The DNA here is from genome assembly GCA_963978545.1 of Linyphia triangularis. Lineage (NCBI taxonomy): Eukaryota > Metazoa > Arthropoda > Arachnida > Araneae > Linyphiidae > Linyphia > Linyphia triangularis. The sequence goes on from OZ021726.1 coordinate 10,281,691, forward strand.
GAAGTTTGTAAAGGACATTAGACTACACTGCGACCTCCTTTTTGAACGACTACCGGACACTCCTTTCTCGCCTGTCCTGTATCTATATGATCTCCAGGCGCGTTTGGGAGAATCGGTTCGCCCGAGAGAATCAATATCATGAAGAAGCGCTTGAAGATCCGATAAAGTGCGCCAAGGCCATGGACCGATCGTTCCGAAAAGGTGACAAGGCTTGGTTGTGGAACTAAACGTCGGAAATGAATCTTCGCCCTATCTCCAGACAAACTGGGAAAGGCCGTTGTAGTCCTTAAGAAGATCAACGACTTAGTTGTTAGGAACCAGTGGACACCTTCCTGTAAATCTAAAGTTGTATACACTATATGGCCAAAAGTATCCGGACACCCCTTAAAAAACTTGTTCTGGCGAGTGACGCAATTTGATACGTAATTGAAAGCTATAAAAGTGTTGGTAGTGGTTTGTCAGATTGTATTTATGCGTTTGTGAGGCAATGAGTAAGTCAAAGGAGCTTAGTGAGTTTGATCGTGGCAGAATAGTGGGATGCCACCTGTGTGGGAAATCAGTTCGTGAGATTGCGGACATTCTACAGAAGCCTAAATCCACTGTGAGTGATGTAATTGTGAAGTGGAAACGTCGAGGCAGTGAAACGGCAGAAAAAAGAACTGGTAGGCCGAAAACACTTGGTGAATGCAGCCGCAGAACTCTGAAAAGGGTAGTGAAACAAAATCGCAAGTCCTCGTTGGTGGAAATTTCTCAGGAGTTCCAAAGTTCATCAGGCGTTAGTGTTAGCAGCAGGACTGTCCGTCGAGAGTTAAAAGACTTGGGATTCCATGGTCGTGCAGCCGCTCACAAGCCGAACATCACTCCACAGAATGCGAAGCATCGATTGCAATGGTGTAGAGCTCACCGTCATTGGACTGTGGACATGGGGAAAACTGTTCTTTGGAGTGATGAATCTCGCTTTACAGTCTGGCAGTCGGATGAACGCGTCTGGGTTGGCAGATGCCCGGCGAACGTTTCTATAGTGACTGCATTGTGCCGACTGTTATGTTTGGTGGTGGAAGCATAATGGTGTGAGGGTGTTTCTCGTTGTTTGGCCTGGGTCCGTTAGTTCCTGGAGTTGGAAACATGAACTCTGAGATGTATGTGGACATTCTGGACAATGCTGCACTCCCAACTCTATGGCAATATTTCGGGGAAGGCCCATTTCTCTTCCAGCAGGATAACTGCTCCATTCACACATCGAGGCTTGCACAGACGTGGTTTGATGAAATGGGTGTTCAAAAACTGAACTGGCCTTCTCAGAGCCCCGATCTAAATCCCATAGAACACCTTTGGGACGAACTAGAGCGCAGATTACGTAACCAGCCAAATCGACCATCTTTACTGCAAGCACTCAATTCAGCTGTGATGGACGCCTGGAACGCAATTCCTATGGTCACCTATCAAAAATTGGTGGAAAGTCTTCCCAAACGTGTACAGGCTATCATCGATGCAAAAGGAGGACCAACATCGTATTAATATGTGCCTCAGGACGCTCTAAGTCCATACCATTGGGTGTCCGTATACTTTTGGCCAGATAATGTATTACAATAGGCTAGCCCCGTATTATATTAGTGAGGATTAGATTACATTTCTAAGTAATTTCACTGCCCAGGACGTGCTGTCTTTAAGAAGGGAGAAGTTTTTCCTGTAAATAGTTTTGAATGGTGTTTCTTTCTTTTCGAAGTTCTATTATTTTTTTTATTTTTTTAATTATTTATTATGTTTGCAGACTAGAGGAGAGGATTGGCAAACCGCGGTCTAGTCGAGAAGTTTCGCGCCCTATTGTATCTTGTCATATTGCTGACTTTCCAACATGGGATGATATTCCATGGAATCATTTATTTCTGCAATAGATCCTGATGAATATGGAGCCGCCTCATGATCTCCCTAAACTTAACTATGGTCCAAAAACTGTGGAGCAATTAAAGTTGGACCAGGATAACAAATGAGATGCTCAACGGCGTAGAAATAATTTGATGATGTATGACAGGGAACAGGCCAGATTAGGAGACCTCTTCGACGCCCGCCTTTGGTTTACGGCGAATTCGTTCATTTTCTTCCCGCATTTGCATTTGGTGTAAATAACGAGTAAATCCGATTTCATCTTACTTTTGCTGTTGCCGCATGATCCTGTACGAATGCTTTTATTTATTGCCCTCACTCACATCCAGGCTCTTTGTAGTTCAAGATTGGTGTGTGAAGTGACCACTATCATATACGTCTGCTGTTAGTTTCTTAGCCATAGGGTTTATCGATAATTTTTTTTTGAATAACTAATGATATGTATTAGAGCATGTAAAAAATTATGCACTGCCAGTAAAGCAGATGCAATTTTTCTAAGTGCTTGACGCAACACACGAATTCCCTTGGTGCACCTTTAAATTTTGTACTCTGACCATTATATATTTTGGAACATAGACCTTTTCTTGAGGTAAACTGGCGGAACGCAGCCAAAAATGCATTTATAGAAGAAGTCCGTTACTACTTCGCAGACCAAACGGTATAGTGGTTAGCGTGCTAGCTTCTAGACCGCGAGGTTGCGGTTTCGAGTCCCGTGTTTGGCATGGGTGTTGGTAAATGTATGTTGACTTGTCTAATGACGAATGTTTCGGCGTATTATAGCCCTCGTGTTGCTGAAGGCGCCAGGTAATCTGAAAACAACCAACCGTTACTACTTCAAGATATATTCCTTTATAACAAGGCAAATGAAAAAAGCTACACATCCCTTACAGAAAGGAGACTTGCTTGTCTCATTGGCTCTTAACATTTGGTCCAAAGCAGTCTACCCCTGTATGTGAAAAGGTCTATACTAAACTTCAACTTGACATCACTAGACGGTAGTGCTCATAGGCATTTAATCCATTTTGGCGGCGTGAAAGCATAATGTTCGCCAAATCACAGCCCTGTAGAGAACAAAAGGCTATAAGGTTTGGCGAGAATTATGTCTTCACTCCGCTAAATTGGACTAATTACCTATGAGCACGGTAAAGATCTATCGTCTAGTGATGTCAAGTTAAGTTGGAGTTTAGTATAGAACAGTTGACCCGAAGGTAGGGAAGTTGTCCCATTTGTTCTTCATATTTGGCGCCAGCACTTAATACATTCGTGAAGAATATTTTTGACGGTGTTTTTACAACTTAAAATCCAGTACATTCTCCCAAGTATACTCGTGACTAACTATACGCCTCCATGAAGAGTTGCGGTGTAAAATTGCTGTTTCAGCAATTTACTCAAAGGACTAGATGACAGGATGCGTTTCTGAAAAGAGCAAATTAGCATTTTACAATCGACCTTCAAGTCTTAAAACGTCTTCATTGTCGAAAAATGGAGCCAAATTTAGTTATTTGATTTTTAGAAGATGGTTCCCTTTAAATTTCGAAGCAGCGATTTCGTTGTGAAAATCATGTGATTGATCCCATTTAATAACGGAAGATAAAGCTTCGTTTATTTCGGTTGGATTAAATAGCCACCCTCCATGTCAGCCTTTGAAGTTCTACAATTCTTGATGAATCTGAGACAAAATGCCTTAATCAAAATAAGCTTCGTAAAGGAGATTAGAAAAAATGTGTGCGTACCTCCAGTGTGCATTTGGTACCTTCTCGTAGATATCTGCTACACTATTAGATACAAATATCCTCCAACAACTTAGATGTCCTCTCAACCAGGCTAAAATTGGCTTGGTTTGGAACTTCCGGCTGTCTATTTCTGCCACCTATAAAGTACTTAACACAGTCATATACGTCTCGTAATTTTGAGCATCTAGAAGAATATGAGATCGAAATCTTCTAGTGTAAACCCCTCTCTCCGATCCCACCACACCGACGAGAGGACATTGAGGCCACGACAGATTTAATGGCCACCAGCCCTCATTGGGTACACACCGATCTTCAGCGGCAGTGGAGGATCGAACCCACAACCCTCCGATCATGAGCTCAATACTCTGACCACCAGGATAGCGGGGCACTTCAGGCATAAATGTTTGCAGGTTAAACATTGGTTTCTGAAAGAATCAAGACAATTAGTTCGGCCGCTAAAGAGGTGAGTATTGCGAATGCAGCGCATGATCCTTTTTTAATTTTTTTTTTCTTTCTCTAAACGAAGAAACTGATAAACTTCACCTTGCTTTGATTTATCTAACGCTTGTGAACTTGGTTTGAATAGCAACTCAACTTTGTAGCGCCCGTTTACTTTTAAGCGTGAGTTTCGGAATATATCTTCCCAGAGCTCATCATCGATCGGATATTTGGAACTTCTTCGAGTTCCCAAAATGCTTGAATTTGCCGATGAAGATCAATTAGAATGTGCATGCAGACAGATGTCACAGCTTCTAATGATAATTGAGCCGTATTCTACGGGACCCGATAAAACCCAACCAATCTTAGTGTTTTGGGTCTTGGGACTGTTCTTTGGACCTCGCAAACATCCATCCAACATTATAGATCGATATAGATCAGCGTCAATAACGGTATCAATTTTACTCTAGTCCAAGTAATATGGATCAACCAATGATAAACCTTTAATGTATTCCCAATTCGTATGTTTGTTGCTTAGCTTAGGGACATCGCTAGTAAGGTTATTCATTACCAATACCGTAACAATAGAAACGACGATTTCTGATTTACTTGACATTAAGGTAATAAAAGTAGATTTATAAAAGGGTTTAACGTTACGATTTCCTATCCCAACAATTTACGTGAAAACTTTGAGTCAAAAACTCTGTTATGAAAGTCAGCTGAAATCCTTGGTCCAGTAGGGCTTCAATTGTTTGTTCATTACCGAATGAATCGAACACTTTTACAATTGCCGTATTTAACAATACAGTAGAACCTCGATTAACCGTCCCTCTTTTATCCGGAACTCTCTGTTAACCGGCAATCATTTAGTCGACATCAAAATTCTCACAAATGAGTAATAAATAATTTGCTATTTTTTTTAAACCGGAATCTTTTCGCTTACTGTAAAGTTATATAAGTAATGGTGAGGCTTTTGACAGTTTTTCCAAAAGGACTGTCATGATTAAGCTACATTCAGATGCAGTTCAAACTGAACTATTACTTTAAAAAAATCTCCGCAATGGAGCTGCGAAACAACAATTATCAAGATTGCGACAACAAAAACTTATTTCCAACAATAAATGAAAACCATATACTTTTTATTATTTTTTTTACAACTCCCTATTATCCGGAATTTTAGCTTTTCCGACCTACCTTTGGTCCGAATTAGGTCGGTTAAGGCGTCTTCTCACTTTAGGCACCTCGAAAATAGGCTATTTTCGCGATTTTTTTTCGAGGATTTTTGCGAACAATTATGGGATAAAATGGATCCTATATAATAAACACATCTTTCAAGTACAAGAAAGAAAAAAAACATTATTTTTTTGAACAATTATTATAATAAAACAGTAGCATCGAAAAACCCGTGTAGAAATGTAATGTTCGTGGCTTGTTGATGAAATTTCGGAAACTATCTGGCCGATTGTCATGAAATTTGAATGACATATTCTTCATAGTCATGGCTATAGCGCATATCATCAGATTTTTGAAATTTTGATTTCAAGTATTTTTTTTTTACAAAAAACAGCAAAAAAAAGCGTTTTTTTTTTTACTTTTTCGAAAAACGTGCGCCATTTTGTTATTTTCGCGAATATCAAAAATCTGATGATATGCGCTATAGCCATAACTATGAAGAATATGTCATTCAAATTTCATAACAATCGGCCGGATAGTTTCCGAAATTTCATCAACAAGCCACGAACATTACATTTCTGCACGGGCTTTTCGATGCTACTGTTTTATTATAATAATTGTTAAAAAAAAATAAAAAATAAAAAAATTTCTTGTACTTGAAAGATGTGTTTATTATATAGGATCCATTTTATCCCATAATTGTTTGCAAAAATCCTCGAAAAAAAATCGCGAAAATAGCCTATTTTCGAGGTGCCTAAAGTGAGAAGACGCCTTAATCGAGGTTCTAGTGTACCGTGTTTACTAGCCGCTTTGTTTTGAGCAACCTGCGAACTAATTTCTAGTCTCTTGAGCGACGTTTTGGGTGTCACTTTTAGACGAACCGTCCGGGGACAACGCTTCTAGCTATAATAAGTATGGTGTTTTCGCTTGCATTGTCGGCAGGCATTTTTACTTCCGTACAGCATGTAACGACGAAAGACAAGTGAAACAGAGATTTTTACCTTTGGTTAGTTGCAGTTTTTGAGCGCTGAACTTTACGGTAAATTCTTAACATTGACTGGTGAGGTGGTCACTCTTGCACAGGCTGCACATAGTCCTTGTAACATGAAGGCTGGATTTAACCCTCCGTCGAGCGCAACCGGCCTGACAGGCTTTCGTTTCCCCCTCCTCTCATAGAGAGGTAGGAATCTGCCTCTCCTATAGTCCGACTGCAATTTTTGGACCCCATCGAACATCATTCTGAATTTTTTTTTATAGAAATTGGAGAAAAGTGAGTAGATTACGAATCCACTGGTCTGCTGTGGCAAAAATGGCCGAAACTGATCAAAAATCAACTTGGAATGAGTTGAATTAAAATCCGATTGCCAGATATGTCATAACTTGTCAAAAAGAAAACAAACTTTTTCGTCTGGCAAGCCACTGCATTTTGATTTTCAGAGTGAATATCGGCTTCTGAACTATGGCACTACAATGTATAAATTTTACCAAATTTTTTGTCTTTGTTACCCTGATAATAAGACACTTTAGTTTAAAGCTGAAAATTTCTTGTAATGTTTTCTAAACATAAAATGTGTTCTTTTTTTTTTAAAACAAATTTCATATTTTTTTCTTTAAATATTCCTATAGTAATCATTGATTACTTTTTGAATACTAAAATTAAAAATAATGATTATAAATTTGCGATTCTTTTTTATGCACATGTCAAGCATATTGCGCCCGAACTCATCGGGTTCAATATTGTGCCCGACTTAGGGTTAATACTGGATGTCTTTCAGGTCGTATGGGTAGTTTCTCGAACAGTGTCTAGGGTACGAAATCTGCAATACAAGAATGATGTTAGTTTATAAAAACCAATGACGTCAGTTACAGTAGAGCAGCTTTGCTCCCACGAGTATAGGCTTTCGGTAGATAACTTACGAGTTAAAATTGGTTTCCGGTATTGGTTTTCATATTATCTAATTATTCCTGGACCACACTGCAAAACATTCTTCAGTAACATCCAGTAAGCATTTAGCAGGTTGAGATTTATAATTTGGGATTTTTGTTTGAGAAAATAAACGCTTTAAATGACGTTAGTTAGGATTTGAGGATTTTCATATCAGTCTTGAAAAGTTTTCCATGTGCTCGCATAGTTTTTTTTTCTGTAATAGTAATAGTAAAGTGTTTGGTTGGTTGGTTGTTTTCAGATTATCTGGCGCCGTCAGAAACACGAGGGCTATAATGCGCCGAAACATTCGTCATTTGACAAGCCAACACACATTTACAAACACCCATGCCTAATACAGGACTCGAACCCGCAACCTCGCGGTCTAGAAGCTAGCACGCTAACCACTATACCGTTTGGTCGGCAGTAAAGTGTTTGATAAGCTTTGAGGGCTCGCCTGAAACTTACGATTTGAGATAAAACAACTATTGAACTTCCGATAAAGAAGCATTGCTATCTATCATTAAGAGCAAGATTCTGAGAGATTGAGCCACTTAACATTAGGGGGTGATTCACACCATCTCCGATTTTCCCCAAAAAATTACCAGTTCCTAATACCCTTATTAGAGGATAAAATCTGAAATTATTTGTTCCGTAGTTGCACCGCTCACATTGTATGACCTGTCAAAGATGACCTTTAAAAACGAAAAAATTGGTGTTTTTGTGACACATGAAAACTATTTTTATCCGTCTAAAACTTCACAAGCAACTTGCCATCTGCATTTCTTCTGTTATGGAATATACTAGAATAGATCTTTATAAAACATATAAAAAGTTCATTGCAAGTCAATTGCGTAAGGTCATTCAAGGTCATGAAATGTCTAGGTTTTCATGTTTTTTACCATTTTCAAGACTGAATTATATCTTGCGCATTTGATTTGTCACTTCAAACTAGGTGTCATTGGATAGAACTAAATTAGTACTATTTATTAATACATAAAACATTGAGGCAAGTTGAACACGTAGGAAATTATTTGGTTCTAAAATCAAAAAATCTCCGAATTTGACACAAATTTGAGCTCGTATATCTTGCTGCGGGAGCAATATATTGACACAACGCTGAGACTATTTAAACACTCTTTTATTATACTTAATGAGAAATTAAACTTTATTGAGGCAAGTTGAAGAGAAAAAAATAAATGTTTTTTTTTTTTTTTTGTTGCACCCCCTCCTTACATATTGATGCATTACTGTTTTCATTCATGTTTTCAAAAATCAATCGGTTTTCACTTCACTCTTCCTCATATTTGTAACAATTGCTTGTTGTATGTCTTTTAAGCTAGGAATTGTGACTGGATTGGCACCAGAAAGTTTCAAAATACGGGGGGGGAAAACGAATTTCGATGCACTGTGTCGATAACATCAAGCAGTGGCCACTTAAACTTAACAGCTCCTCTCTGGTGAAGAAATTCCATTTGAAACACGTCATCCCCACAATTTTCTAGCAGTTTACCAATATAAAATCGTTTATCGTACAGGACTGCGAATAAAAAATGGGGCTGAATCTCATATTCGCAGTCCTGATCAGCAATTAGCTTTTTCTCTTATATGATATTCTCCATTTGTTGGGGAACAGTAATTTCGATTTCAAATGTGAATTCACCATGCAGTCAGTTCCAGGCACAAGTCAGACCAAACCCTAAAGACAAAGATAATATCATTTAGCCGAAAATTTATAACTCTGATGTTTTGCCCAGAAGAAAATTGCACATCAACGTTTGAAACTGCAGAGGATTTGTCCCTACATATTGCTAGAGGAGAACACCAAATTCCTTAAACAATCACAGGTCAAGACAAATCCAGGAGTGCATTTTCAAAAAGAATGGAAGCAAGGACAAAAAAGACTAATTATGAAATTACTGCAGATTTTGAAGAACCCACTATAGAGAATAGAAATTGCATCGATTCATGCCATCTACATACCTGATTGTCTCCAATGATTACAAGATAAAATTAGTCATCTTGTTCAATGACTTCATCTTCAATAACACTGCATATTTCGATCGTACCTTTCATTCTGTGGAAATATGACATAACTTGTTCCCGTGTCAAATTTTCATTTGAACAAAATTTCTTCTTTTCATCAACTGTGAGATTTCTTATCATACTTACAACAGTTTGGGGTGTTAATTTATTTCCTGTTTTATTTCCTTTGTTGAAGTATTCTAAACTGTTTCTGATTTTGGTTCTTGAACTTTCCTTTTGGGTTTCAGTGCCTATCCTTCTTTGCGCACAAGACTTGATTAGATGTAATTTTTATTATCTGTAGTGGGTTCTTCAAAAGCTGCAGTAATTTCATAATTGGTCTGTTTTGTCACTGCTTCCATTCTTTTTGCAAATGCACTTCTGGTTTTGTCTTGACAAGTTATTATTTTAGAAATTTGATGTTCTTCTCTATAGCAATATGTAGTGACAAATCGTCTGCAGTTTCAAACGTTGATGTGCAATTTTTTTCTGGGCAAAACATCAGAGTTATAAATTTTCGGCTAAATGATATTATCTTCATCTTTAGGGTGTGGCCTGACTTGTGTCTGGAACTGATTGCATGATGAATTTGCAGTTGAAATCTAAATTACTGTCCCCTAACAAATGGAGGATATCATAAAAGAGATAAAGCTAATTCCAGATAAGAACTGCGGATATGAAATTCGGCCCCTTCTTTTTGCGCTGTCCTCTATACAATAAACGGATTTACATTAGTAAACTACTAGAAGATTGTGGGGATGACGTGTTTAAAATGAAATTTCTTCATCAGAGAGGAGCTGATGAGTTTAAGTGGCCATTGCGTGATCCGAAGCTCAGTTTTCTTTGGTACTTTTTGCAACTTTCTGGAGCCGATCCAGTCAAAGTTCCTAGCTTAAAAGACATACTACAAGCAATTGTTATAAACATGAGGAAGAGTGAAGTGAAAATCGATTGATTTTGGAAAACATGAATGAAAACAGTAATGCATCAATATGTAAGGATGGGGTGCAACAAAAAAAATCATTTATTTTTTTCTCTTCAACTTGCCTCAATAAAGTTTAATTTCTCATTAAGTATAATAAAAGAATGTTTAAATAGTCTCAGCGTTGTGTCAATGTTCCCGCAGCAAGATATACAAGCTCAAATTTGTGTTAAATTCGGAAATTTTTCGATTTTGGCGCCAAATAACTTCCAACGTGTTCAACTTGCCTCAATGTTTTATGTATTAATAAATAGTACTAATATAACTATCCAATGACACCTAGTTTGAAGTGACAAATCAAATGCGCAAGATATAATTCAGTCTTGAAAATGGTAAAAAACATGAAGACCTGGACATTTCATGACCTTGAATGACCTTACGCAATTGACTTGCCATGAACTTTTTATATGTTTTATAAAGATCTATTCTAGTACATTCCATAACAGAAGAAATGCAGATGGCAAGTTGCTTGTGAAGCTTTAGACGGATAAAAATAGTTTTCATGTGTCACAGAAACACCAATTTTTTCATTTTTAAAGGTGATCTTTGACACGTCACAGAATTTGAGCGGTGCAACTACGGCACAAATAATTTCAGATTTTATCATCTAATAAGGGTAGCAGCAACTGGTAATTTTTGGGGGGGGGCAATCGGAGATGGTGTGAATCAGAGGTGGTTCAACTTCTCAGAATCTTGCTCTTAAAGCGAAAAGGTTATGAAAAGAAAGGCAATCTTCAGATATACCACTAAAAATAGGTTTTTGCACTGAAGTCAGTTTTAATTCAGAAGTAGAATTTTTAAGTTTGACTAGCGTTTTAGTATTACTTTCTCGTTCCGTAGCGCTTGGCGGAAAACTTTGTTCCATAGCATCTTCTGTACACGAATAATTAGCGGTGGAATATTCTTAGACAGTATAAGACAAGTACACGATATATAGAGTTTCTTACATAAAGCACTGAAATCGGCACTGAAATCGTTGCTTATGACGTATTACTAAACAAGTCTCAACTCGCTCAGATCAGAAGTGCCCGCAGAGGATGGAAAACGAACTACACCTGCTCATATTTCATGTTAATCCGCATAAAATACAGTTCGCTTGCTTCAATATCAACTTCGTCATCCGCTCATGGATGTAGCTTTGTAAATTCACTAGAGCTTCGATATCCATGGTTTACTTTGAAGTACTTTGCATTGAAAGTAGGAATTGAACTTGTAACTGATCTGTTTAATCCAACGCAACGGACCAATTATGTGCAGACCGATGCTGCCCACGGTGTTTAAAGGTGGTTGGTTGTATTCAGATTATCTGGCGGCGTCAGCAACACGAGGGCTGTAATGCGCCGAAACATTCGTCATTTGACAAGCCAACATACATTTACAAACACCCATGCCAAACACGGAACTCCTCGGAACCCGCAGCCTCGCGGTCTAGAAGCTAGCACGCTAACCACTATACCGTTTGGTCGGCTGTTTAAAGGTCTTAAACAGATCGATTCAGATTGAAAACAAACCAACTTTTAATAACTCTGTAAAATTCTGGAATGACAAGAGCACCAACTGAGGGTTGGGCATTAAAAAAGTATAGTCTTTAAATCAAAAATGGGAAGCACATCTTTTCCTTTCAGTTCGATGTTGTGAATTGCAAATTGGTGCCAAACTGTGGCTTTCCATTTGGTGAACTTGAAAGACCGATAACAAACAAAGCCAACCATATGGATCAGATCTTGAATCGACAGTCCACGTCGGTTCCAAGTGGCCTTTGAACTTTAAACTCGGCAATTCATATGCCTAAGGATGTTTAGTATCCGAAAAATACCTGGAATTATTATTTACCAATTACTGCAAATAATTTGCTAGTTCTCAATATTTAAAAAAAAAGTAGTTAGATACACATAATTTTATATAGCTATTAAGATTCAACTGCCGGTACTCAGATGCTCATAGCTCCGGTTCTACTGAAAGGATCCGAATGAAGCCCCGACCAAACGGTATAGTGGTTAGCGTACTAGCTTCTAGACCGTGAGGTTGCGGGTTCGAGTCCCGTGTAAGGCATGGGTGTTTGTAAATGTATGTTGACTTGTCAAATGACGAATGTTTCGGCGCATTATAGCCCTCGTGTTGCTGACGGTGCTAAATAATCTGAAAACAACAACCAATCCGAGTAAAACTTTAGTTATGCCCGACATATAGAGCCAAAACTTCAATTAGCGCCCGAGGTTACCGTTGAAAAAAAAAATAGTTCAAAATTTTGCCAACAGATGGCGCTGAACGAAATAAAAATAATTATAACAGTACAAAAACCGAAGGATAGCAGATTGTTGTATTTATTTACACACCTGTATGCTCTATGTGCAGTCCGTCAACAATATGTTGAAACCATACCACCGCGATATAAACGGGTGCGTTCATAATGGGACCTGATTTTTCTATCTCCAGGCATTTCATCAGTTACCTACTCTGTTAGTTTTCAAGTTCTGAAGACATTTTTGTTTTGTTTTTGAATGACTTTGGTGTGACTCTGTAACGGGACATCAGTTCAGCTGGACATCTGGTCACATTTTACATACAACATATCAATAGGTTGTTTTGTTCGCTCAACACCTATATTTAAGCACAATGACGGTGAATCAGTCCGGAACCTATAGCTTAACGTAGATTCCGAACCACAACGAACATCCATGCCTAACCTAGGATTCGAACCCGGCACCTTTGACATGCGAAGTCAAAGTGCTAACCCCACAGCCATCAGGTGGACAACATATCAATAGGAATGAGGTAGACATAACTACACGTCCTTGATAAACGCGATCTTTGAGAAAACCGCCAGAAGTCACAAGGGTTTAAGCACACGGTTGCCCAAGAAGTGTCCAGTGCCTCGGGCTATTGAATGACCACTTCAGTAGCATTTGAAAAACTTGCAGATGCTTCCAGCTGTTTCTCCACAATTGCCTGCTCAGTCAGTTGCATGTCGTCTTCTTCCCGATGCAACCAGATTGGTTGGTTTGTCTTTTGGTTGGTTGTATTCAGATTATCTGGCGCCCTCAGCAACACGAGGGCTATAATTCGCCGAAACATTCGTCATTAGACAAGCCAACATACATTTACAAACACCCATCCCTAACACGGGACTCGGAACTCGCAACCTCGCGATCTAGAAGCCAGCACGCTAACCACTATACCGTTTAGTCTAATCAGACTGGGACCTACAGCTTAATGTAAATTCCGAACTGGTTTGTTCTGGTTTTCAAATCAGCTTCATTAACTACACGTCCTTGATAAACGCGTTCTTTGAGAAAACCTCTCCGCCAGAAGTCACAAGCGTTTAAGCACACTGTTGCCCAAGGAGTGTCCAGTGCTCGGGCTATTGAATGACCACTTCAGTAGCATTTGAAGAACTTGCAGATGCTTCCAGCTGTTTCTCCACAATTGCCTGCTCAGTTGCATGTCGTCTTCTTCCCGATGCAACCAGGACCGCAACTAGAATTTTTAGCACCCGGTATTTGGCGCCCTCTTCGCATGTTATTGATGTAGATATTAATGTCCTATCTATTATATTTTATTTAAAATTAGTTCAAGTTCAATTTTGTGAATGCGATAGTTTGCAAATTTAGGAGACGATTGGCTAAATAAAAACAGAATGTCTTGTGATATTATGTATTACCTACAGTAAAACCCCGATTATCCGAGCCCCGGTTATCCGAGTTTCCGCTTTAACCGAGCCAGATAATATTTCTTTAATTTTTCTTTTACGCCTGGTATTTTCGTTTGTCAAAACTAGTACCGAAAAAAATTGGTACTTGATCTCTCAAACACTCAAGAAAACAAAATGTTAACATTCCTTTTCATTGTATGACACTGCTCCTCCTATCGCGTCGCTCAAGGTCTGAAGGCTTAAGTAAGAGAACTCTTTAAGCATTACTATATATTATTAATTGCATGTGGTTTACCTATAGTATAACATTTGTACTTGTCAAAACATACATTTAAACCGATACGATTTATTTTATTTTTAATTTTCGCTTTAACCGAGTTTTTCGGTTATCCGAGTTGGTCTTGGTCCACATTAACTCGGATGATCAGGACTCTACTGTATTAAAGTAATATTAATACCTTATATATACAGTCAAACCCCGTTAACGCGGGGTCGATGGGGCAGATGAAATTGTTCACGTTAACCGAATTTCGTATTAAACGAATAAATTAACGTTAAGTTTTAAGTACGGGGAACTGCTTTTACTTCGCGCTAAGCGAGATTTCACGTTAACGGGGTTTGACTGTACTTCATGAATTTCATTATTTTTCTGTTCATAATTTCCGGTTTACTCTATTGCTAACTACAGAGTGATTAAGTTCAACTTTCTAAAAGCTTTAAAAAAATTAGAGGAGTGGGCATTGCACAACTTCAAATTACTTTATTATACTAAATGACGTGGATTTGTGTTATTTACTGTTTTTAAAGTTTTCATCATTCATTTAAAAAAAAATGGCCAGTTTGGCTTTAATTCTTATATGGGTCTTTTAAAAAAAATGGCGATTTTGGCGTTACGCTTTTGCATTATCAAGTTTTGGGGCCTCACACTGTCATTTAAAAGGTCGCTTTTACACACCTTCCTTTAAGGGGGTCAAGTACCGAAATTTCTTCAAAAATCCCAATTTTTTTTCTGATTTTAAAAAATAGTTCATACATTCCTGAAGAGAATGATGTTTTTATCTTATTCCTCCGGTGATTAGAATGCCACAAAATTACCTGTTATTTAAACATCACTAATGAGCGTAACACCTTGAAGCGTCTGCTTAAAGTGCGTTTTTCGAGCACTAGTGTTTTTCACAGATGTTACATATTCAAATAGATATATCTACAGAACCATTAACAATTGGCTATTCAAATTTTTGGAGCATTTAATTTATATAGTTTTAAATATTTTGTCTTCATAGAATTTTATTTTTTTAGTTCTGTTTTAAAATATAACATTTGGCGTACAAGATAACAAAAAAAAGCAAAATTTTCAATATTTTAACTTTGAGAATTTTTAATTTTTTTTTAATTCACCTATCAAAATTTTGTGAAGATAATATTTTCTTTATATAATTATGTATTACAGAAAGCTTTCACTTTGAAAAAAAAAGTATTTTTTCTTGACTTATATCAAAATACGCAAACATCAATTATTATGGATTTTTCTTGGTTTTTAATTTTTTTTAAAATAACTAAACACAATATTTAAAAAAACATTTTCTCAAAGATATATAAATAGTATCTCATACATAAAATAAATTTTTTACATAAAAATGTACATAAATAAAGTTTTTTTTATTTTCGGTACCGGACCCCCTTAATCGTTTTTGAAATACTAATAAAATCCCATTTAACCGTTCGTTCACATATCTTCAAAATTATTTTAATTAGAATAAATAAAAGATAATTGAACGTGAGAGCATAAATTTACTGTGGAGTGTGTTCAAATCAATTCAACGTAGCAACGCTATAAGTGAAATAATTTTAACCGATCATTGCTGAAACTCTTTCCTGTGGCCAAAATTGATTTAATCATAAAAAATATTTGGACGTGAATGAACAAATTCGCATTCATTTTTAATGAATAAATGTTGAAAAGTAAGTTTGCCGCATATTTTGCTGATAGAGATATTTTTAATATTCAAAATTAGATGTCAAACACCAAGCACAAGCTGACAACAGAGTCGTCGCTATGTCAATGAATATAAAAATTGGCAACGCATATTAACGATTTGTATTAAAAATTTCGTTTTTACGGGTTAAATTAATTCTTTTAAAACGTTCAACACCTGAACAAAAGAGTCAACGATCGTAAAGAGGACGTTGACTTGATATGGCTCCGAAACCTTTTCAACAATCCTCTTCCAGTTGTGTTTACTTTCTGATCATGCTTCAGCAAACAACGCCCATCAAACAGAATTTAATTAAAAATTAAACGACTGGTGCACATGCGGATGATGACTAATCAGGTTTCCTTGTGGGACAACCTGTGAGATCCTCAAAAGTGTTTCCCGTTTTTCCACAGCTGCGTTTAATTGAAATTACAATGAGGCACAGATCTTTTCCACAATTTTTTAAACAATTATCTGGATTTTCCCAGACGTGTTTTCATCCAGAAAATTGAAATGCAGTAGAAAAAAAAAAAAAAAAAGAAAAAAAAACCTAGAGGTGTGGAACATCGCATAACTTTTAGTTACATTATAATACTGGTCATTACATTTAAGCTTGAATGGAATTGGTGTAATTTACCGTTTTCATTTTTATTAATTTTGTCTTGGCGATAATTATTGGATTGCCAAAAAAAAAAGCATCGCCAAATTGGCGATAATTATTAAATTATTCCTTTCGAATAAGTGAAACGGAGGAGGTTTGGTTTGTACGCTCAACGATTATTATGCACAATGTCGGCTAATCGGGCCGGGACCTACAGCTTAACGTGGATTCCGAACCACAACGACCATATCTAACCTAGGATTCGAACCCGGCAACCTTTAGTATGCGAGGCCAGAGCACTAACCTCACAGCCACCAGGTTAACGAAACGGAGGAGGAGCAATAAAATTAGAGGGAAGAGAACTTTATGTTAAAGATATTAATTTTTCAAATTTTTACGTCTTAGTCGAATTTCTACGGGAATTTTAGAGGCCAGGGATATTTTTTAATCCAAATCGTTAAAGTTTATTTATTTATTTATTTATTTATTTATTTATTTATTTATTTATTTATTTATTTATTTATTTATTTATTTATTATTTTGGCAATTGCAGAAAATACAGAACTTTTTTTTTTCAATAACAGCTGCTTTATGCGCACGCGCTATTTTGACGATAACCTTAATAACAGGTCTCATGCCAGAGGTCTCCAGTGAACTGTATTCAAAAGTCGAGCATCGTAGGTCATTCCATTCGGGAGTTATCCTAAACTTGGGGGGGGGGGGGGGGATTCTAACCACTTTTTTGGTCTCAGAACGCTCTGAAACGTGTAAAAATGCAAAACCAAAATAGGCTTTTATTTGTTTTATGATAGCCATGCCATTTGGCGATAATTTTACAGTCGGTGATATCGTTTCATTATCTTGATGGGGATAAAATATCTTGCGACTTCAAAATGTGCCGAAATAGCTCATTTGGGTTTAGGTTTGTGGGTTCTCTTTCAAACAACGTAGCAAGTGTCTTACTGAAAAGTACAAAAAAAAAGCTTTATTTTAGTGTCCCTTTGAATTTTATTACATTAACGTGTAATGCTGTTTTCTTGTGTAAAAAAAAAAAAAAATCAAATGTTTTGATGGGATATTTTGGCTTTCATTGTGTGTTTGAGCATGGGTCATTCCATGTCAAATCAACACGGCTCCCAACCGACCCCTTTAGAATTTCATAAAATTTGGTTCACTTATTAGATTCATAAAGAAAAGAAAAAATGCCAAATATTAGGTTTGAATCTCGTTTGGTTTCCAAAATATAGAGTTTCAAAAATGGACCAAAAAGTATGATACCTCCAAGTACCAAAGGTATGGTTTTATGGTACCTCCAATGCCATCTGAAACTCCTTTACCATGGGCAGTGGCAAAAAAATTCCATTCTGCTTGAATTACAAAATCGTTTTTATGGAAACGCACGTTTATAAAAAAAATTCGGTTTTTGTAGTGAGAAGCTGCACCATCAGAAAAGCACAAAAGTTTGTTAGGTTTCACATTGAATTTTTTCCCGATGAATTCGATCAAATGCCTTTGGAATAAATGAACTGCTGTTACGTCATGGTGGAGACAGTCAGAAACTACTACGAAATTAAAATTGTCCACGACTTGGTCAGTGTCTCTTCTATAATAAACCATAAATGGATGTATAGTCAATTGCGAATTATTCCAGTGGAATCCTTGAATTGCATCTTGAAGAATAAAGGAGTAATTTTCAGAAAAATCACATCATTGTAATCCTATTAGTTAGTAATGCGAAGTATGCTTAGTAATTCATATAACAGGTATTTTTTTTCTACATATGTTTAAAAATTTAAAAACCTTTGAAATAAATTTACCATTTAAAAAACAATCCTTTGATTTTTGCGTTCTAATATCTAACAGAAAACTTCGGGTGGGGATATATTCCCATTTATTTTCCCCTGGCTACGCCACTGAATAAAAGAACCAAGATGAAAATCGTCACCATTTCCTTTCTTTTGAAAACTAGTCAAATTACACTCGATTCCCTGTATATTCGACTGCATTAGGATATGCGAATATGGGATTCTTCAGTTCACACTCAAAGACGATTATTGCGTGAAATTAAGGACAAGAGTTCACATTTGAATTTATATTTTGGCATCCCATTGCTGTCCCATTATGAAACTAACGTATTTGTGTAGAGAATTAATGTAAAAATGACATATATTTTTTTGAAAAAAAATAAAAATACCCTTTTTTGAGATATTCAATGTCAAAGGTTCAATTGTTTGACCTTAAAATGAAAATTTAAAAAAATATCCATAAATAATACATGATTAGAAATATCAAATCTTTATCTTTTTTTTTGACACCAAAATCAATGTGTTATGGTAATTAGGGACACAATTATAACCAGATATATAAAGAAAGAACTGCGAAATTTTGACTTTTTGGACCATTTTGGAAGCTCCGTATTTCAGAAACCAAACGATATTCAAACCTAATATTGGCCATTTTTTCTTTTCTCTATAAACCTAAGTGAGCAAAATGTTATTAAATTCTGAAGGGGTCGGGTTGAAAATGTCACTTTTTTGTGTTGATTTGACATGGAATGACCCTCATGTAATATGTACCAAAGTTATGTATCTACCAATCTTCCTAGGACCCCTGTTTCTGTAGGTTTACTCGCAGTATTCTGTTTCAAGTCCAAGAGAATATGAAGAAACAATATTCATTTCCAGCCGTTCAGTCTCGATAAGCATGGTATAAAACAAAAAATAATCTCGTATAGAAAATCAGTTATGCTTTTTATAAGCATGCCAAACTAGCTTAATCACATCTCACCATACAGCTTTCCATACTGACTTCAGAAGCATCTGCTTTTTTACACACACATCTCAGTAGCATCTGCTTTTTACACACACATCTCAGTAGCATCTGCTTTTTACACACACATTTTCAGTAGCATCTTCTTTTTTACACACACATCTCAGTAGCATCTGCTTTTTACACACACATCTCAGTAGCATCTGCTTTTTTTACACACACATCTCAGTAGCATCTGCTTTTTTACACACACATCTCAGTAGCATCTGCTTTTTTACACACACATCTCAGTAGCATCTGCTTTTTTACACACACATCTCAGTAGCATCTGCTTTTTTACACACACATCTCAGTAGCATCTGCTTTTTTACACACACATCTCAGTAGCATATGCTTTTTTACACACGCATCTCAGTAGCATCTGCTTTTTTACACACACATCTCAGTAGCATCTGCTTTTTTACACACACATCTCAGTAGCATCTGCTTTTTTTACACACACATCTCAGTAGCATCTGCTTTTTTACACACACATCTCAGTAGCATCGGCTTTTTTACACACACATCTCAGTAGCATCGTCTTTTTTACACACACGTCTCAGTAGCATCTGCTTTTTTACACACACATCTCAGTAGCATCTGCTTTTTTACACACACATCTCAGTAGCATCTGCTTTTTTACACACACATCTCAGTAGCATCTGCTTTTTTACACACACATCTCAGTAGCATCTGCTTTTTACACACACATCTCAGTAGCATCTTCTTTTTTACACACACATCTCAGTAGCATCTGCTTTTTTACACACACATTTTCAGTAGCATCTTCTTTTTTACACACACATCTCAGTAGCATCTGCTTTTTTACACACACATCTCAGTAGCATCTGCTTTTTGCACACACATTTTCAGTAGCATCTGCTTTTTTACACACACATCTCAGTAGCATCTTCTTTTTTACACACACATCTCAGTAGCATCTCCTTTTTTACACACACATCTCAGTAGCATCTGCTTTTTTACACACACATCTCAGTAGCATCTGCTTTTTTACACACACATCTCAGTAGCATCTGCTTTTTTACACACACATCTCAGTAGCATCTGCTTTTTACACACACATTTTCAGTAGCATCTTCTTTTTTACACACACATCTCAGTAGCATCTGCTTTTTTACACACACATCTCAGTAGCATCTTCTTTTTTACACACACATCTCAGTAGCATCTTCTTTTTTACACACACATCTCAGTAGCATCTGCTTTTTTACACACACATCTCAGTAGCATCTGCTTTTTTACACACACATCTCAGTAGCATCTGCTTTTTTACACACACATCTCAGTAGCATCTGCTTTTTTACACACACATCTCAGTAGCATCTGCTTTTTTACACACACATCTTCAGTAGCATCTGCTTTTTGGTTGGTTGGTTGTATTCAGATTATCTGGCGCCGTCAGCAACACGAGGACTATAATGCGCCGAAACATTCGTCATTAGACGATCCAACATACATTGACAAACACCCATGCCTAACACGGGACTCGGAGCCCGCAACCTCGCGGTCTAGAAGCCAGCCCGCTAACCACTATACCGTTTGGTCGGCGCATCTGCTTTTTGCACACACATTTTCAGTAGCATCTGCTTTTTTTTACCCACACAAACACACAAGGGAAAACCAGAATGAAATTAGTCACTCGTGAAACGAAATGAGGACTAACTTGGGGGGTGGAACATCGCACAACTTTCAATTTCACTATAACACTGACGTGGATTTGTGTCGTTTGTATATTTTCATCCTTCATTTAGAATAAATGGCCAGTTTGGTGATATTTTTTTTTTGATAGTTCTTGTATGGGTCTAAGAAAAAAAGAAAGAAAAAAAAACTTTGGCTCACCCGGAGCAAGCATTGAAATGGCAACATCACAAAATTCCTTCTGCACCGAAATGATTTTCTAGTCCTCAAATGTTGCCACTCATAGAAATTATAACTAAGGATTAATTTCTCCGTTATGGCACTTGCTTGTGTTACTAAAGAAAGATTTTATTGCAGCGAACGAGCCACCTGTAAATTTTACCAACAGTTCCGACATAGGCCAATACCACTAACCATGATAAAGCACAATACAGGCAGCCTAATACAAAACATGTGGTTTATTATTAAAAATTTATTATTAAAAATTCTTCATCTCAAAATGAAGATTAATGGACTTGCTATCACTTAGACTTTCACCCTGTCACTGTGCAATGGACGATTTCCGCATTTTTTAAAAACGAGTGAAATTAGTTTATATTTAGGAAGAATTTATTTCTGATTCCAAATATTTAGACAAAAGTTCTTTAAAAAAAAAAATAGTTATTTAATTATTAAGAAAAGAAAATGCCTCAAAACCGAGGCAAAATCTGTGACGTCAATGGTTCCCACAGTTTATATGGTTATCGTGAGGTTTCTGCCAAATAGTTGGCGTTGGTAGACCATTGCCATATTCCGTACAGGTTGGCTTGATTTGCGAGAAACTTGCAAATCTGGTTTCTGCTGCCGCATTTCAAGCCAATATGTTTGGAAAGCCGTGACGTCACATTCAATGCCAGCGGATTGAATCGTTTTCTCGCCAACGTCTAACAAGATAACTTTGATAGCAAATATAAAAAAAAAAAAAAAAGCGCATTGAGCAGAAATTTTTGTGTTTATGGCCTTTTCGAAACATTTAGAACTGAAATAAAAATAATACAAAAATAAAAAATGCGGGAATCGTCCATTGCATTTAAGTTCTAACCCCCGTTAGAACAAGATCTACTTTTGGTCCTAGTGACTTTTTAGGTTGGTTGTTTTCAGATTATCTGGCGCCGTCAGCAACACGAGGGCTATAATGCGCCGAAACATTCGTCATTTGACAAGCCAACATACATTTACAAACACCCTTGCCTTACACGGGACTCGAACCCGCAACCTCGCGGTCTCAAAGCTAGCACGCTAACCACTATACCGTTTGGTCGGCTGACTTTTCGGGAGTTAGGCCCTTCTTTCATTTAGTTCTTTTGTTAATTGACGTGTACAGACTGTTCAATTGGACACGTCAACACACATCAACAAGGCCATCGCATCAACACAAACAGTCCTCCCGACGCTATGAAACGCGCCTTTCGACGCCACTAGCCCCCAGTGGCGCACTCACCCAACGCCCCTGCAGTTTCGACGACATTCCGATGCAATTTCCGTCCCGATGGATTTGCGCAACCTTCTTCGCGAAGGTTGCGCAAACGCGGGTGGTTATAAAAAGGTAAATAAGGACATATCAAGCGACAAACCCTCATTTTTCCAAACATTAAAATAACAAATCAACTTCTTCATGATCAAGGCTCAGTAAGGTTGGTGCAAGTTTTAGAGGAAGTCCTATACTAAACTTCAACTTAACTAGACATCACTTAGACGGTAGATCGTCACAGTGCTCATAGGTATTTAATCCATTTTGGCGGAGTGAAGACATAATTCTCGCCAAACCACAACCCTGTAGAGCAGGGGTTCCCAACTGGTGGTAGGCGGGAACGTTTCAGGTGGTACGGTGGTTTCAGGTGAACTAAAAAAAAGGTTTATCGATCTTACAGAAGATAGTTCCATGAAAGATTATTTTAAAGAGAAATCTTTAATTAACTTCTGGATCGGATGTAAAACCGAGTACCCTTTGATCTTCCGGCAAGCTCTGCTATTTTTTATGCCATTTGTTACGAGTTACTTGTGTGAGAGTGGATTTTCTCAACTCTTGTACATAAAAAATAAACATAGAAGCAGAATAAGTGTTGAAGAAGACTTAAGATTGAAGATAAGTTCCATTACTCCTAATGTTGATATTTTAATCACAGGCAAACAACAAGTTTCGCACTAAAGACTATAAAAGTATATTTTGTATGATGATTAATTTTTTGCTGAGTTTGTACTAATTTTTTATTTGTATGTTTTTAGACCTATGGGTAATAAATAAAACTGTAAATTAATACCATTTTAATCTTTTTATTTCTCCTTTATTATAAGCATGTTATAAATAAACAAATATCTAACCATTAAATAAGAAATTTTCTCAGGAATTGAATTCAAAAAGCCTTTGAATACTTTTAGAAGAGTAAATATTATACGTTTATTAAAATATTTAGGTCTGGGTGTACGCCAAAATTTCTCAAAAAGTCGAGTGGTACGCAGGTGCAAAAAGGTTGGGAACCCCTGCTGTAGAGAACAAAAGGCTCTAAGGTTTGGCGAGAATTATGTCTTCACTCCGCCAAAATGGATTAAATACCTATGAGCACTGTGGAGATCTATCGTCTAAGTGATGTCTAGTTAAGTTGAAGTTTAGTATAGTAAGGATCATTCCCTATTACTCGCTATTAGACTGAGAGGCGACTGCAATTTTTGGACCCCATCGAACATCATTCAGATTTTTTTATAGAAATTGGAGAAAAATGAGTAGATTACGAATCCACTGGTCTGCCTTGGCAAAAATGGCCGAAACTAATCAAAAATCGACTTGGAATGAGTTCAACTAAATCCAATTGCCAAATGTGCCATAACTTGCTAAATAATGAGCATTTTCTTTTATTTGGTAACCCTCACTCTTTAATTTTCAATTAAGAAGGTTGCAGGCGATCCAGATGTGTGGCTATGGCTTACTTTGCATCTTTCACAAATGAGCCAAATTGGCAATAAACATTGCGTCACTGATGACGTAACTGATGTCGCCAATTTGGCTTACTTTTAAAAGATACAAGTTTTCCGAGCCAGAGATCAGAAATCGTTTGCGCTTTTTTTCTCATTGAAAATCAAAATGTAGTGGGTTGCCAGAATAAAAAGTTTGTTCTCTTTTTGGCAAGTTATGACATATTTGGCAATCGGATTTTAGTTCAACTCATTCCAAGTCGATATTTGATCAGTTTCGGCCATTTTTGCCACGGCAGACCAGTGGATTCGTAATCTACTCACTTTTCTCCAATTTCTATAAAAAAAAATTCGGAATGATGTTCGATGGGGTTCAAAAATTGCAGTCGCCTCTCGGACTAAAAGGATCACTCCCTATTACTCTCTATGTTACAACCTTCTAGTCCAGTGCATTTAGAAACTACTTTGTACGAAACCTTGAATTATGGTGAGTAGATACCAAAGTGATCACCTTAACGAAATGACATAAATTAAAAACTCGAGTTTTTAATTTGAACTGCCCAGACCGAGAGATTCAAACCGGAGGGGCCGACCAAACGGTATAGTGGTTAGCGTGCTAGCTTCTAGACCGCGAGGTTGCGGGTTCCGAGTCCCGTGTTAGAAGGCATGGGTGTTTGTAAATGTATGTTGGCTTGTCTAATGACGAATGTTTCGGCGCATTATAGCCCTCGTGTTGCTGACGGCGCCAGATAATCTGAAAACAACCAACCAACCAACCCGGAGGGTTTAGAGCAGCGTTAGCCACTACGCGGCTCTCGACATATTTTTCTGCGGTCCGTTGGCATCACAGAAGATAAAAAAAAAAAATCAAAATGTTATGATATGGATTTTTTATTACATAATTGTAATTTACTCGAAATAATATATGTTAATTATGAAGAACAGAGTTCTCTACTACGTGCTCGAAGAAACTATATATAGAAGCTTTCAGCAAGGTGGTTTTCATCAAGAATACAGGAATAACTTAACTGAATCTCATTTGGCCAATTTATTAAAATTGATTGCAACAAATACTTCGAAAGACATCGACTCTGTCATAAAATAAACAGAACAATTTCAATAGTCATCGTCTCACAATTGATATCGATTAAAACGGATTAATTTGGAAGTACTGTTTAAATACTTTTATCAAAAGTTAGGTCAAGTCGCATTGTCACGTTGAAACAAAAGATTCACTTCTTTTTAATACGCTTTTATTAGCTTCAGACGTATGTATGTTAGTATGTAACGGAATCTTTGAACATGATTTTGACCCCCTTCAAAACGTCGGATTAACTCGAAATTTGGCATACTTATTAAGGACCGATGACAATTCAATAATTCAATAAGTTTGTCGCTTTATCACAAGGATTAACTCGTGTTGCCCTTGCGCCGTTAAATTCCTACCAACCAACCTTCTTCGGAATCGAACCCTGGTGTGCCGTTTGAAAGATTTGTCGTTTGAACGACAGTTATACAAAGCGTGTTTTTTTTAGTCGCATTATCCTTACCAGGATCATCAGGATTAGTGATTTTTCATATTCAGAGACACGGTAGTGTTGTGTGCCAAGTAATACGGCGTGTACTAAGGCATACACATGACTTAAAGTTGAGACAAGCATGTGACTATTGGCAGAAACAACTGGAGAGTTTTGTACACTAACTAAAAAAAAATTATAGTTTACAGAAAAAATAATTAATAGTTTAAAAACTAAAAAAACACACTTTAATAGAAAACCAAACTAAAAAGTAGAAAATAATTAATAGTTTAAAAAACTAAAAAATAGGCTTTAATAGAAAAGTGAACTAAAAAGTAGAAAATAATTTAAAATAAGTTTGAAATAAGAATAGAGTGATTAACGAGAAATATTTATTTTATCGTAAAAAAGCGTGGGGTGCTTTTTAAGATATTTTCAACAATTGACATCAAGCACCCCACGCTTTTTTACGATAAAATAAATATTTCTTGTTAATCACTCTATTCTTATTTCAAACTTATTTCAAATTATTTTCCACTTTTTAGTTCACTTTTCTATAAAAGCTTATTTTTTTAGTTTTTTTAAACTATTAATTTTTTAGACATTGATTTACCACTGATAAAAGTTATTATCTTTTTAATTATTTGAAGAAAAAAAAATCAAATATCATTTGCTATTTTATTAAGGTACAAAAAATATTTTTATTTTTTTCCAGTTTTCAGAAATGCTGTATATTGTTAAATCGATAATAATTAACGATGCATATTTTGGTGCATTCGGCCCGCGAAAAGCTCCAACATAAGTGACACGGCCCGCCTCTAAAAGTTAGTGGCGAACACTGGTTTAGAGCTTTTCACCTCCCGGTCGGAAGAAAGGTGATACCCCAGCCCGAGAGGACATCCCCCGAGCGTCCAGCACTGCCAAAACAGCAGATGACAAAATCGTCTGCGTATCAGCAGATGACAAAATCGTCTGCGTATCAGCAGATGACAAAATCGTCTGCGTATCATCAGATGACAAAATCGTCTGTGTATCATCAGATGACAAAATCGTCTGCGTATCATCAGATGACAAAATCGTCTGTGTATCATCAGATGACAAAATCGTCTGCGTATCAGCAGATGACAAAATCGTCTGCGTATCAGCAGATGACAAAATCGTCTGCGTATCATCAGATGACAAAATCGTCTTGCGCTCGACGGAGCATATTTATTTAAGAGTAAGTCCTCGTAAGGATCATTCCCTATACTCGCCATGTTACAATCTTCTAGCCTAGTGCATTTAGAAACTACTTCCTAGAAAACCTTGACATTTGGTGAGTAGGTACGAAAAGAATCACTTAATCAAATGACATGAATTAAAAACTCGAAAATAGAGTTTAATATATTTTATTTTATATTTGAAATCCTTACTTTAATGCATATGCAGTGGCTCCACCTGGTTTTGCCTTATGCTATTTTAATTTTCACTTATAATAGATAAATATGAAATGAAAACAATTTATGTCATTTCATTAAGTGATCTTTTGCGTACCTACTCACAAAATTTCAACGTCTGATAGAAAGTAGTTTCTAAATGCACTGGGCTAGAAGATTGTAACATAGTAAGTATTAGGGAATGATCTATACTATACTAAACTCCAACTTAACTTGACATCACTAGACGATAGATCTTCACCGTGCTCATATACAGTAAATCCATTTTAGCGGAGAGAAGACATAATTCTCGCCAAACGCCTTTTGTTCTCTACAGGGTTGTGGTTTGGCGAACATTATGCTTTCACGCCGCCAAAATGAATTAAATGCCTATGAGCACTGTGACGATCTACCGTCTAGTGATGTCAAGTTAGGTTGAAGTTTAGTATAGGACTTCCTCTGTATGGCAATTCAAAAGTTTTGAATTCCAAACCAAATCAAGTAATGAAATATTTTTCAGTTTTCACCAAAAACGGTGATGCCATGGTTTTCGACTAAGAAATCAATTATTATACAACTAGCTGAATACCCGTGCTTCGCTACTAAATTTTACAGCGTGCAATTTTTTAGCTATAGTTGCGTGGCCCAGAGTTGCGGAGACCACCTGAAGGTTCATTGCTACGCAAGCCCAAGCTCGCCTCTCTCGGTGAAAAGTTCATAATAAGTTCAAGCTTACTTCACTCGTTGCGTAAGTACACTGTTAAAAATTTGGTTCCACCCTGCACCAAAATTTGGTGCCCATTTAGCTGCCACCAACATTTGGTGCTTAGTTTCACGAAATAATGGTGCTACCTCGGACACCATATTATGGTGATAGGTTGCACCAAAATTCGCGTTTTCGCTACACCACTTTATGGTGCATGGTTGCACCAAGATTCCCGTTTTCGCTACCCCATTTTATGGTGCATGGTTGCACCAAGATTCCCGTTTTCGCTACCCCATTTTATGGTGCATGGTTGCACCAAAATTAGTGTTTTCGCTACTCCATTTTATGGTGAAACGTTGAACCAATATTTGCGTTTTGTTATACCATTTTATGGTGATAGTTTAAACCCCCTTTTATATTTTTTGTACCGCATTTTGAAGTTAAGGATGAATCAATATTTATGATTTCTGTCCTCAACTTAAAGGTGCATTAAATGTTGAATAATGCGTTTTCCCCCCCCCCCCCTGCTTGTTATAGCTGTGGATAGAATATATATTTTTAAATTAAATATTGTTTGTATTAAATAATTTTTTTTGTTTTAAATTATTACTTTTTCATATATTATATAGTTTTATAAATAATATTTTGTATATAAATTATTTTAATGTATTATAAATAAAAAATATTTATCATTTCAACATTCAATGAGGATATAACTGCATGGGTTCTTCAGCTAGGGCAATGAAGTAGTATAATCATGCATTAATTAAAAATATATCCATTTGGAAACAACCAATATTAAAGTTATTTTTTTTTTCAACAAATAAAATATCCACATATTAAGTAGAAAATATAATTAAAAAAAATTCTATTTCTAATAAGCATTACTATTTATTTAAAAACTGAATACCTTTATTTATTGTTACCAACAATAACCCTTTTAAATAATTAAAATTATGATCAGATCAACAATTCTCATATTTTAGCAAACTATTTTTATAGCCCTGTATATTTCACACAGAATACTTGAACAGGAAAACATTGTTTACTTATTTAATCAGATCTCAAATGCAATAAAAATGAGTCACATGACACCCTCAATTTCATATATATATTCAAATTTAAATAGCAGCTTCACATTATAAATGAAAATACAAAATCAAAATATTTTATTAATTGCACATTACAAAAAAGCAAACTGAACAGATGTAATTACAAAACATTTTATGAATAACAATACGGTTGGTAAAATTAGCATCCCACTTTCTACACCACAACTTGTGTTAAGGAAACCACAGCTTCAGAATACCATTATATTTTGCCCTGTTGGACATGTGTATCTAAATTATACTATCAAACAAATTCTGTTTAAATATATTTGTAAAAAAGTAATATATTATAAACATACATTTTTAATACAGAAGAGACAGTACTTTTCCCTTAAAGGGTGCTATTGGCAAAAAATATCCAAGTACAGTACGGATTCTGCGTTAAGAACTGTTTACGTAAAACCAAGCCAAATCATGGCAACCATAGGCAGTTAACTTATTAAAAAATGGCAGTTGCTGCCATTTATTGGCAAAAATTATCTTGGCGCAGAATCCGTACCACACTTGGATTTTGCCAATGGCCTCCTTTAACCAGGGATGAGAGTGATCAGAGAGCAAAAAGGAGGAAATTCAAAAATTCGTTGAAAAAGCTCGCGGATGGAATAAACATAATTTCAACAAAAGAGTATGCAGGAAGGATGATTCAATAATTTTAAAGAAACAATGAAATTTCTCATACTATATAATAATTACATTTCAAATATTAGGAGTTAGTGAAGTAATTTGGGAGGAAAGGGGAGCCAAGAGGGAAAAGTATACTTTTTGCAGGAAAAACTTTATCATATTACAGCAACCTTTCATTATGCAATGGTATCATGTAGCTTAAAATAGAATATATTTTTAAAAAAATTATTTAAAGTCACCTTCAGAGGAAGTCATTTTACTGTTATTTGTACTAAATGCAAGTTTTTCATGTTGAAATAGGGGAATTCTTAATAAAGAATAATTAAAAAAAGCTGAGGGACAACCAATAATACCACAAACATACCGAAAAAGATAGCTCATGTTTATGTTTATTACGAGCAGGGTAGAAATGAAACTTTTGAAAGTCTACTTTATTTAGCACACAAAAACATTGTTTTTAATCAGGGTTCCCACACTTTTCATACAATAAGAAGCTACTAAACACCTTTAATATTTTTCATAAGAACTAACCTTAACTTGCATACATGAATTAAAAATCAAACCTGAACAAGATTTTGTATGATAATTAGCATAAACTATCTTATTTAAAAATAAACAACACATTTCAAACCATTAATACCACAAAATATCGAAAATGAGTCAAATCTAGTTAGCTGTAATAAATAAGCTGGAATTTTAAATTACTATTAGAGAAAAATAAGAATTATTAAAGGTTTTTATAAATGAAAACTAAAAGTAAGGATTTCTTAAAGAGCAAGACCTAGTAGAAACATTGTTTATACATAAATTAAATATAAAACATGTACTAGATTATTTAAGGTTTTCTTAGAATAAAACTTGTAATAAGTTCTAGTCTTCTTGAACGGAGCATCAGGTTACTTATCCAGATCATATACGAACCACGTTCTGGTGCAGCATAGTCTTCAATTGTGTACTCATTTGACTTAGATCCATTCCTGCTGCTACAATGATAGGTTATCAAAATTTAATGGACTTTGAACGTGGCATTATAGTCAGCGCTTGAAAGATGGACATAGTATCTCCGAGGTGGTAAATAAACCGTGTATCTATTACCCGGTAAAACATCAAATCTCAGAGAAATCGATGCGGTTAGGAAAATACCTTGAAAGACAGGGACCATCAACAACTAAGGAGAATCCTTAAACAAGATGGAAATGCACCACTTCTACAAATTGCCACAAATTTCAATGCTGGGGCATCAACAAGTGTCAATGTGCAAACAGTTCAAAGAACCATCAATGATGTGAGGCGGAATCCCACACATGACGTTGTTGACTACATGACACAAGGATTTACGATTCGCCTGGGCCCACCAATATCGCTATTGAACTGTTGATGACAAGAAACTGTTGCCTGGTCTGATGAGTCTCCTTTACAATTGTATTGGGCAGATGGACAAGCAGGGTTTGGAGACAACCTTATGAATCCAAGGATCCTACATGTCTACAGGGAACTGTTTAACTTAGTGGAGCCTCTGCGATGATATGTGGCATATGCTGTTGGAGCGATATGTGACACCTGATAAGTCTAAAGACGACTCTGACAGGTATGTAAGCATCTTCTCCCATCACCTGCACTTATTCAAGTCCATGGCGCATTCGGCTGGACTTGGGCAATTCTAGCAGGACAATGGGACACTCCACATGCCACGAGTAGCTACAAACTGGCTCCAGGGACACTCTTTTGACTTTGGACATCTTCGTTGACCAACTAAACCCCCAGACAGGAATATTAGTATATCTGGGATGCCTTGCAACGTGATGATCAGAAGAGATCTCCACCACCTCGCACTCCTATGGATTTGTGAGCTGAGTAGAGCATCATCATCGGGAAACTGAAATATACAAAAGAGCATGATTAAGTCCCGAGTTTATTATTATTATTATTATGTATATAATTGTGTTTACTTTACTGCAATTTCATTGAAATATCACTGGTCGCTCTACACAGAATAATTTTTTTTATTATTTAATGGATAACTATCCGAGACGATTTATTATTTATGCAATTTATTTCTCAATTAAACTCTTATAGTCCGAAGGAGGGCTGCATGTTAAGGTACTCCATCGGACATCATTATAATTTTTTTTTACAGAATGTGGAGAAAAGTTAGATTATGAGTCCACTGGTCTGCCGTGGCAAAAATGGCCGAAACTGGTCAAAAATCGATATGGAATGAGTTAAACTAAATCCGATTGCCAAATAATGAGCATTCTTTTTTTATTTTATAACCCTTAGTTCTTTAATTTTCAATTAAAGGCTGCAGAAGGTTCAGATATCAGGCGACGGCTTACTTGTATCTTTTAAAAATGAATCAAGTACACAATATATATTATGTCCCTAATGACGTAACTGATGTTGCCAATTAAGCACACTTTTGAAATATGCTAGTTTTCTGACCCAGAAATCAGAAATCATTTGCCTCCTTCTTCATTGAAAATCAAAGTGCGTTGGCTGACCAGAAGAAAAAGTGAGTTAATATACTAGCAAGTTACGACATATTTGGCAGTCGGATTTAGTTCAAGTCATTAAATGTAAATTTTCGAGCAGTTTTGGCCATTTTTGCCACATTTACATTCTTCGCATTCTATAAAAAATACAGAATGATGTTCGATGATGTACCTCAACATGCAGTCGTCTCTTAGTCTATTAGTGATACAGGTAGAATTGAAATAAAGGATATATAAAAAGACAATAAACTACGCGTGAAAAAAATACATTTAAAATAGCATTAATTGAAAACGTATAATTTGAACGAAAGGGGCCTTAAACATTCTTTTTCAGAAAACATGTTTAGATGAAAATGCATTGAATTGTTCGAGAAATTGATTAAATTGAACTTTTGAATATTTTGTATGATTATACTTTCAACTGCAGTTGCATAAACTGTTACATAATTCATATGAGCGGCCTCTCAAACCATTCTTCCATAAGCGTGATTAAAAGTTGACGGAAAATTAATAAAATATTATTTAAGTACTATTATTTATTTGAAAAGAGGAGGGACCATTGTTCACTTTCAAGGGTGGAAACATTTCATGAAAAATGACTCGGGTCTGAAACTGCATACAACAGTTAAAGCTTATAAACTTTAGGATAATGCTAATAATTATTGAATAAAAGAATTTTTTATTCATACATATGTCATTTTTGTAGAAAGGGTGCAATATAAGTCAAAATTTATCATTTTGAGTAAAAAATCCGAGACTGCATGTACTTGAGGCTAGTTGAATGGCACAAGATTGTTTTCATATTAAATTCAAGCTGAAACAGACTTAAGCGTCCTTCCAGCCCATATAATCTATGATTATGTATACACTTTAACTTAAAAAAAAAAGAATTTTGGGTTGTGTCACTTTTGTAGCAAGAGTGCGATAAAACATCGCGAAATCAGAAATTTTAATGTAATTTCACTGGTAATGCATTGCTGCGAATTTGTCAACATCACTTAAGCCTAACTGAACACAGGGCAAATCAGTTTCTGCATCGATAAATAATTTACAGTAAGCAAAAAACATTTACCATATATGTAAAATAAAGCATTTTACTTACCTTGATATTCGATTAATGATTTAAATACTCTGTGCTAGATATTGGCTTTCGGTCTTGATGCGGTTGTTGTCGATTTCAATCGGTTACGGTTGCGGTGATCCGAGGTTGCACCATATTTTCGTGCAACCTCCTCATCAGTATTTTTCGTTGATGGAAGTTGCACCACTTTTTGGTGCAACTGCCTGCCGGCCATGAAATTGCACCAAAATTTGGTTCAACGTTGAACTGAATTTTTTAACAGTGTATAAGCTCGCTTCATTCACTAAAAACTAATTGCTGCGTAAACTCTTAGTATTAGAAACCTCTCTCCTGTCGAGAAATAAAATGAAAATTTCCCGTTAATACAATAATGCAACTCCCCTTTAAAAATATTTTATCACGCGTTTGTGAAAAGTAAAATTAGAAGGCCAGAACTACTTACGTTGAAATTTTCACAGCTCTAGGCCTATTAGAAGTCGCTTTTGTGAAAATATTAATTAAAAAAGTTAATTAAAACCACATTTTTTTTTCTTGTCAAAAGTCCAATTAGAAGGACAAAACTACATATATGTTGAAAATTTCAGAACTGTAGCCCTATTGGGATTCGTTTTGTAAAATATGTGTTAATTAATTAAAAAAATTATTTAAAAAAATTAAAATTGTAACTATCTTTTTGTCAAAAGTACAATTAGAAGGCCAAAACCACTTATGTTGAAAATTTCAGAGATGTAGCCCAATTAGAAATCGTTTTCTAAAATATTTGTTAATTAAATAAAAAAAAAAAAATAACAAAAAACCAATCAAGATTTTAAAATTCTGTTTTTCAAAACTACAATTATAAGGCTAAAACTATTTATGTTGAAAATTTCAGAGCTGTACCATTATTTAAAACCACTTATGTTGAAAATTTCAGAGATGTAGCCCAATTAGAAATCGTTTTCTAAAATATTTGTTAATTAAATAAAAAAAAAAATAAAAAAAAAAAAATCAAGATTTTAAAATTCTGTTTTTCAAAACTACAATTATAAGGCTAAAACTATTTATGTTGAAAATTTCAGAGCTGTACCATTATTTAAAACCACTTATGTTGAAAATTTCAGAGATGTAGCCCAATTAGAAATCGTTTTCTAAAATATTTGTTAATTAAATAAAAAAAAAAAATAACAAAAAACCAATCAAGATTTTAAAATTCTGTTTTTCAAAACTACAATTATAAGGCTAAAACTATTTATGTTGAAAATTTCAGAGCTGTACCATTATTTAAAACCACTTATGTTGAAAATTTCAGAGATGTAGCCCAATTAGAAATCGTTTTCTAAAATATTTGTTAATTAAATAAAAAAAAAAAATAACAAAAAACCAATCAAGATTTTAAAATTCTGTTTTTCAAAACTACAATTATAAGGCTAAAACTATTTATGTTGAAAATTTCAGAGCTGTACCATTATTTAAAACCACTTATGTTGAAAATTTCAGAGATGTAGCCCAATTAGAAATCGTTTTCTAAAATATTTGTTAATTAAATAAAAAAAAAAATAACAAAAAACCAATCAAGATTTTAAAATTCTGTTTTTCAAAACTACAATTATAAGGCTAAAACTATTTATGTTGAAAATTTCAGAGCTGTACCATTATTTGAAGTCATTTTGTAAAAAAAAAAAAAAAAAAAAAAATTAAAAAAGAACTAAGAAAATTTTAACATTCTGTTTATCATAGGCACAATTAGAAGACCAAAACTACTTATGTTGAAAATTTCAGAGCTCGACTAGAAATTTTAAATAGCTTTCTCATCGATCCACAGACAGACACACAGACCAGCTTGTTTTATTATTATACAATTAAAATAAACGAGTCAGACTTTATTTCCCTATTATAATTTCGTTGCTTGGCTTTTGATATTTCTGCCTTATCAAGAACACAAAACTCCAAAAGGAACACTTGAGCCGCGTTAATGTGTTGCAGAAAATATTGCATGACGTTTACGGGGGAAGAGGGGGAAGACTGACTAACACTCTTAAAATGACAAGCATCATCCTTCCTTATCCCCATCATCGTTTAAATGGATGATGTCTGTCTCGTGAGTTTACGGTCAAGGCTTGGAAAGGAATGCGGCTTCTGGGGTTAATTATAAGGTTGATTGAAGGAAGAGTTTATTGCCTCGTAATTTTTCTGCTGAGACCATGTGAAATTATCTCTTTAAGATTTTTTTTAAAAAAACCCAGGGGTGTGGAACATTGCACGACTTTCAATTACACTATAATACTGACGTGGATTTGTGTCATTTACCGTTTTTATATTTTCTTCGTTCATTTAATACAAATGGCCTGTTTGGCGATATTTTTTGCGATAACTCTTGTATGGATCTTAACTGCACTTCCAGATTACTGCACTTAAAACTGCAATCGTTCTGTTTAGTTCATGCTAGAGTCGATGCCTGCAGCAGTATTTGTTACTGCTAATCTTAGTAAATTGTCCAAATGAGATTCAGTTTAGTTGTCCTTCTGTATTTACTCTTGAGAAAGTCATCTTGCTGAAAACTTCTTCGTATAGTTTCTTTTGGCACGAAGTGGAGAACTTTGTTCTACACATCGATATAGATAAACAACTGGATAGACTGCTCCATTGTCAATGCAAAGAGAAAAACGCGCCGGGGATTGCGAAGCTGGTGGGAAGATTAACCAATCACAGTTCACTTTTATAGTTGGATGGGAATGCGAAAAATCTTGTAAAGTGTTAGAGTATATATTTTTTTGCACATTATTACTAATTAATGTCTACTATTGACATTTCTGCTGTGTACAAACCAAAATTTTATTTTCAATCCTCGGCAATCCGTATTTTTTATCCCACCAATTGCATCTGGCAACGGCTTCATTTCCCCAGCGTTAAGCAGTCTATCCAGTTGTTTATTTATATCGATGGTTCTACATAGTAAACACGCACTATTCTAGACAAATTACAATTATGTATAAAAAAAAAGTCCAGCGGTGAAATTTAATTTTTTAATTTTCTGTGCTGCCGGCGAGCAGCAGAAAATCTGTCGCGGGCCGCGTAGCTGCTTTAGAGGCAACGTCTTTGCACTCTAGTAACCTTATGGGTTAACAGAAAGAGAGGAACTTAACCTTCTCAAGGTAGGCCATGAATGAAAGAGAAGGTAGAACAGTCGCCTACTTTCAGGAACGTGGAAGAAGGCGACGTGGTGGTTTTTTTTTTAATGTCTTTTTCTGCCCATTAGGTCTTATCGGATGGTCATATATCTTGCTGAGTGTGTTTGCAAACACCTTGGAGAGGCGTCATGCGTAATCCTTATATAGCGATAATTTCCGATGGAGTAGAAAAAAGGCGAAAAGTTAAGGCCCATGTGCCTGAAATGCCAGCCGGTAAATTGACTGAAAGATGGTTGTCACGCGGTGATTGGAATGCCAGCTGGAACATAGCTCCAGCGCTGGAATCAGTGATTCAGCACACACTTTAACTCATATATAACGAAGCTGTGTGACCAGGCGCGCATACAGAGGGGGGGGGGTAGGGTCGAGGACATGTGACAAATATTGGATGTAGTCCGGCAGCCAAATAGGGTTTTTTCATTTAACCCTTTTTTGAGCTTATAAGGTTCTTTTAGCTCTCAGAATTCAAGATGGCGGCCATCCAAGTATCAACTATTTTTTTTCCCACAATTTTTTATATTTTTTTTGCCGAAAAATATGTTTTTCGTATATTTTTAGTTTATTTTGCTTGGAATTATGAACAGATTTCAAACTAGTCTGTATTTATATGTTAAAAATTTCAGTTAGTGTATACAGCCATTTTGAATATGTAGTTTTAGTCAATTTATAGGAAATTCGTTATAACAAAATAAATTATCACTTTGCTCTACTTTTAAATTTATATCGTAACACTCACATTGTTAAATTATTTTTAAAACATACATTGATTTATGCATGCAGTGAATTAAAAAAAAAAAAGTAAAGTTTTTTAATTTTTCAAAATTACATTCACAAGAAAACTACGATAATTCAGTTAGATTTTCAAATTCACTAATTTAAGGCAATTCAAATCTAAAAAAAATTCTAGTCACTCATAATTCTCATCTTCTTGTTATCGTGTATTTCTTTTAAAACAACTGTTATGTGCGCAAAGTTTTGTAGCAAGGTCGTCGATGTGTTTCTTGATTAATCCAAACTTAACAATTTTACACATTTTTGTCACAATTTTATTCCGAAGATGGTGAAATCGAGGGTGAGTGAAAAGAGGTGGGATCATAATTTAAGGTCTACTGAACCAATTTTAACGTCCTTCCAAAAATTATCAATACGATAACCTTTTTATTTTGTGAGGTAGGTTAAAAAAACAAAAGACTTAACAAGTTTTTAAAAAATAAAAAACACCTTTTGCAATGTCAAATTATTGGACACCTTTTCGGTATTTTGAAACTAATTCGCGAAACATTTCTTCCCGTAAATCATCAGGTTCCAATTATTTCTCGAGCCAAACCAAAATCGTCTGGTTTTTGATCACGCAGAAAAATACTCACATCGGAAAAAATGGCGAAAGCGAAGGCCTTCAACCTTGGCCGATCCAAAATGACTACTTCCTACTCCTAATAAAACTTGCACCGGGTGTCATCCTAAAACGATCCGAAAAACAGTAAATTACGGCCAGAATTCGAGATCTCTTGCAGCAACAAGGACTCTTGCCGAGCCACGTCAGCCATAAATCACGGTCGAATTTCAGAACACCTTCGGGAACGAACAGATTACGAATTGGATCGCGGAACACGAATTGATTATCGGCGTGAAGGTTATTTGGATGGATTCTTCATTGAACGAAATGCGTCGAAGGGTTCTAAATCAAACAAGCATTTAATCATTTTTCTTTTAAAAGAGTTGCACGTTTTAAGTGCGTCGCACTCAATCCAAGTGATCCAGTTTCGAAAGTGTGTAATTGAATGAGTTGTTGTTGTTGAAAGAGCTTCTCGTCCAATTTTTGGCACTCCATTCTGCTTAAGTTAGTGGCGGCGCCAGTGGTTAAGAATATTAGTGCAGCCGGTACAGTGACCCCCCCCCCCCCACAAACGCACTTCCCACATTCATTCATGCATGGAAATTCTAAAATCTTAATTACTCAAACTCAGTGTGTTACCTTGTAGACTGAGAGGCGACTGCAATTTTTGGACCTCATCGAACATCATTCTGATTTTTGTATAGAAATTAGAGAAAAGTTAGTAGATTACGAATCCACTGGTCTGCCGTGGCAAAAATGGCCGAAACTGGTCAAAAATCGACTTTTAATAAGTTGAACTAAATCCAATTGCCAAATGCGCCATAACTTGCCAAATAATGAGCATTTTTTTTTTTATTTGGTAACCATCATTCTT
Source organism: Linyphia triangularis (assembly GCA_963978545.1). Lineage (NCBI taxonomy): Eukaryota > Metazoa > Arthropoda > Arachnida > Araneae > Linyphiidae > Linyphia > Linyphia triangularis. The sequence continues at coordinate 10,319,816 of OZ021726.1, forward strand.
TAATTATCAATTAAGAAGGTTGCAGACGATTCAGATATCTGGCAACGATCTACTTCCATCTATTAAAAGGGAGCCAAGTTGGCAAAAAATATTACATCACTTATGACGTAACTGATGTCGCCAATTTGGCTTACTTTTAAAAGATATAAGTTTTCCGAGACAAAGATCAGAAATCGTTTGCCTTTTTCTCATTGAAATCAAAATGAAGTGGGTTGCCAGACGAAAAAGTTTGTTCTCTTTTTGGCAAGTTATGACATATTTGGCAATCGGATTTTTGTTCAACTCATTCCAAGTCGATTTTTGATCAGTTTCGGCCATTTTTGCCACGGCAGACAAGTGAATTCCTAATCAACTCACTTTTCTCCAATCTCTATAAAAAATTCAGATGATGTTCGATGAGGTCCAAAAATTGCAGTCGCCTCTCGGACTATTGAAAAAAAACAAAAAAAAAAACACGTGTGTAAACTTATCATGGTTACTCCATTTGGTGGAGAAAATGAGGAGCTTGCACAAGTGAGGAAAATGAATATTTTTTTTTTTGTTTTTTCTAGTGTTATCCAATTAATATATTTGAGCAGTGCGATTATTTTTTCATCTTTATGCTTTCAACTAATCAAAAATCGAGTTTGAAATCAAAGCAAAGGTCACGTGACCAAAAACGCATAAAAAAAAACGCGACGTAGTTACGCATAGACTCCGTTGAAAATCCAAGGAGAAACCTGGTCTAAAACAGGTTTTAACTCATTCACCATCTGCCTGCGCGTTGACGTCACACGCAAAAGTAGTTTTTTCTCGCCAAATCGCAAAGTGAAAAACTAAATTATTTTTTTTTAACTATCTATCCGATCTCAAATTTTTGAAAGAATGGTATAATGCTTCATGATTTTTTCTCTACTTTTATTTAAAAATAAAACCAAAAACCGTGAAAGTTTCTCATTCTAAAATGTATCCCACCCACTCATCCTTCCCCACTCACATGCCAGCCAATCAGAACAGTCGAAGCCGCGAAATTCGTAAGGGCTGCATTTGGCACCACGCCAATTACATTTAACGTAGAGGGAGATTCCATACTAGCAGTGGTTTCCATGGCAACAGTGCAGCCCTTTCGGAAATTTCACTCTCTTACTGTAGTCGCACGACTATCGTCAGATTTAGTTGATTTTAGCGGAGTTCTTTTTTCTTCAATTGTGCATTGCGCAACTCGTTTGCTATTTATACGACATTTTTTTTTTTTTACTTACAGTAGAAATTCCATCTTCATTTGCGATTTTAATCTACTTTTAAGAAAATTAGTAAAATAATTGATAAAAGTCACAAGAAACACTTATAGTTTGATCTCGTAGTCTTCTAGATGTTCAAAATTACGATACGTATTTGACTGTTTTAAACACTTGACAGTGGCAGAAATAGGCAGCCGAAATCTTGCTAACAAACAAACACATACAGAAATCACATAACCACTTACATGTTAAGCCTGATTTACACGCTACCGGTCGGGCCTCCAGTTTAGATCGCCAGTTCTGTGACGTCAGCTAAGCGACCGTTGCGCCTTCTATCGGTGATCACGGGAGAGCGCACGTGATTGGTTGATCGGAGTTGCCGGCGCCAGTAAATAGAAAATGTTTGGTTTACTGGAACAAGTAGCTTGATGACGTCACATGACGTCACTTAGTGGCGATCTAAACTGGAACCTCGACTGGTAGCGTGTAAATCAGGCTTTAGTCTGTTTGTTGGAAACAGAAGTTGAAATTGTTGCATGATGGTTCGAATGAATTTCGACACGCAGATAATACAAACATAGGAGATTTTTTTTTTTTTACAATTACTTTGTGTTTTGTGACAAATTCTACAGATGAGAAGATTTCATAAATACGTTTCAATTCTGGTAAAAGTTATCAGCAAATTATCTAACTGTCAAAAAGACGTTTTTCGTTTGCGATAAAACATTTTTTATATTCAATCTTACTATTTTGTTAAAATTGGTACACATGCACTTTAGGTACCCGGCGGTTTTTAACTTGTTTTAAAAGATACATTTTTGTAACACAAAATCATCCCTTTTTCCCTTTTGAAATAGTTTTTAAAAACATTATATGTACGGCTCTAACATTTTGAATCTAAGGGGATTTTTTTATCGCTTGTTTTCACAAAATGTTTTTAAAAGATTGATTTTCTATTTTTTGCGTGTTTATAAACTTTGAAACCTTCTTATTATGACAAGTTTATGAGCTGATTCGATAACTGCAATTGTATAAAAAAAAATTATATTTTTTATATTTATTTTTTTATAGAGAATTCTATGTTCCGAGTATATTTTTCTCAGTTCGTGTTTGAGATAATTCCCACCATACTCAAAATGCTAAAACTCCACAAATAAATTGACTTAAATTTTTTTTGTTTTTTTCTTGTTTTGTTCTTGTTGTTATTCCGTTGATCTATATTGAACAAAAAGCAATACAAATTTGAATGTTGAAAGATATTCTTCTTTTACGATTTTTTTTACTTAGTTTTTATTACTTTTTTCCAAAACTATTTTACTTATTTAAAATCCAATGAATAAAAGTTTAGTGTATATTACTAGAAACATCCACTTTTTTTTAATAAAATTTAATTACTGCCTAGTAAAAATTTCAAATATGTAAAAATTATAATTTTAAAATGCTTAAATTAAAAAAATAGCTCTAAGGTTGCCAAGTCCCCTTATACTAAGTTAGCAAAAGTAATACATACGTAGCAACATATCTTTTTGTACTTTTTACAGCATTTTAAATGGAATCCAACTCTTTTATGAGAAAATTTGAAATATCAGAGAAAGATAAACGATCGTGATATTCTTATATACAACAGTTTTCTAGTATAACGTACTGCCGTATCATTTTATTATATTGTGGGATGAAGATAATGATTAACTATCGAGATTTAATATTTTATGAACTAATTAAAAATTAATCCATAATAACAATGTCCATAAATTAAAAATGAACAAAATCCATAAATTAAAAATAAATATAGTCCATCAATTAAAAATGAACAAAATCCATAAATTAAAAATAAATATAGTCCATAAATTAAAAATTAACAAAAAATCCATGAATTAAAAATTAACAAAGTCCATAAATTAAAAATTAACATAGTCCATAAATTATAAATTAACAAAAAATCCATGAATTATAAATTAACAAAAAATCCATGAATTAAAAATTAACAAAAAATCTATGAATTAAAAATTAACAAAAAATCCATGAATTAAAAATTAACATAGTCCATAAATTAAAAATTAACAAAAAAATCCATGAATTAAAAATTAACAAAGTTTTTACCGTAAATCCTTTTTCTGCATTGCCAACTTTTATGTGCAATTGGAACTTATTAAAGCAGCGATTTTGAGTTCAGATCGAACATCGACCATTTCCAACAAAATATCCATTCCGTAACATTAACATTTATTTGCTCCCAAAACTTGACAGAATGCATTGTCATCGAAACCGAGTCCATCAGCCATGTTTAAGCTCGATTGTATGACTGCAAGTGGGTTCCGATGATTTTACCGGCCACGAATTAAAAACGAAACTAATAAAAAAATATTAGAAAAAAGCATCAAAATGGTATGTTTCTTTTACCATAGGTCGTCAACCTTAATAGAGGAAACTTTCAGTCATTAAATATCGTGTCAAAACGATTTTACTGATAAACAAACAGGCGGAAGCAAACAAACAAACAGATAAAACCGAAATTAGTGTAAAGAGTTTAAAAGAGCCGACTCGTATTGAGAAAAGCAAAACTTTTTAACATTTGAGCTCGTTTCGTTTTATTTTAATGCGGTTTCGAATTCTGAACTCATATTTTCCAATAACAGGTAAAACTTCGATTCCTTCTAAGTATTTTTTTTTTAAGACGAATAATAGCTTTTTCGGCAATTACAAAGCCCTCAATTTTATTAATAACTCGTTTTATAATAGAAATAGTGTGATTAAAAAAAAAAAAAAAAACACGAAACTTTTATACTTGAGCGTACGCTTGCAATGCGAGTCATTATACTTGAAAAGATATTTAGGGCGAGTAATTTTCCGACAAATAAATAGTTTATAAACAAATTATATTTAAAGTTGGCCACTCAAGGAATTCCGATTATTGAAAATGCCTACTTTCATTTCCGTGTTTCAAAGTAATCAGGCCAACCAAGAAATGTTTCTGGTAATCTAATCTTGGATAAAATCTCTCATATATTTTAGCACGAGTTTTTTTTTTTTTAAATATTTTTTTTACTTTCAATTACCCATATGTATACACTAGCTGAATACCCGTGCTGCGCTACGAAATTTTACCATTAGCATTTTAGCGATCAAAAGACATTCATGTATTCTACACTTCAGACGTTTGCTCCCATTTCGATCCCGACAAATTGATTTATCAAAATAGGAACTTTCCTTTGTTGACATTTTAAACGAAATTTATAATTGTGAATAGTAAACTGGAATAGTTTATTGTGTTTATGTTTGCTCTTAGTTCTAAATTTCAAAGTAGTAGCTGTATTGAAATTAAGTTAATTAGACATTAAGTTAATCCTCGTATAGTTTCAATGTTGCGTCGTCTTTTCATCCCTTAAAAATTCGTTAATCGATATTGGAATGACTTATTTTTTTAACATTTGCAAAAAAATATCAGAAAAATGACTACACTGGAAGAGGAACATTCGGATATCCCTCGTTTGGAACATTTAACCCCTTTTCCACCCCTTAAAGTTGGTTAATCGAGAACAGAATAGCTTACTTTTTCTATGTTTAATCTTTTTTGACATTTGTACCAAATTTCCGAGTTGTGACCATATGAAAAGTGGTACATTCGAATATTCCTCGTTTGGAACGTTTAACCCCTTTTCCACCCCTTGATCCACACGAGATCGGAATAGTTTACTTTTTCTGCGTTTGTCTTTATTGATATTCACACCAGTTTTCAGAATTGTGAAAATATGAGAAGTAGGACATTCGAATATATCGCTCGTTTGGAACGTTTAACCCATTTTGACCTCTTAAAGTGGGTTAATCGAGATCGGAATAGCTTACTTTTTCTATGTTTACCATTGTTGACATTTGTACCAATTTTTAGAGTTGTGACCATATGGGAAGTGGTACATTCGAATATCCCTCGTTTGGAACGTTTAACCCTTTTTTGACCTCTTAGAGTGGGTAAATAGAGATCGGAATAGCTTACTTTTTATACGTTTGTTTTTGTTGATACTTGCACCAGATTTCAGAGTTGTGACGAAAGGGGAAGTAGGACATTCGAATATCCCTCGTTTGGAACGTTTAACCCCTGTTCCACCCCTTAAAGTGGGTTAATCGAGATCGGAATAGCTTACTTTTTCTATGTTTACTATTGTTAATATTTGTACCAATTTTTAGAGTTGTGACCAAATGGGAAGTAGGATATTCGAATGTCCCCCGTTTGGAACGTTTAACCTCTTTTCGACCCCTTAAAGTGGGTTAATCGAGATCGGAATAGTTTACTTTTTCTATTTTTACCATTGTTGATATTTGTGCCAATTTTCAGAGTTGTGACTATGTGGGAAGTAGGATTTTCGAATGTCCCCAGTTTGGACCGTTTAACCCCTTTTCTACCCCTTAAAGTGGGTTAATCGAGATCGGAATAGTTTACTTTTTCTATTTTTACCATTGTTGATATTTGTGCCGATTTTCAGAGTTGTGACTTTGTGGGAAGTAGGATTTTCTAATGTCCCCCGTTTGAAACGTTTAACCCCTTTTCGACCCCTTAAAGTGGGTTAATCGAGATCGGAATAGTTTACTTTTTCTATTTTTACCATTGTTGATATTTGTGCCGATTTTCAGAGTTGTGACTATGTGGGAAGTAGGATTTTCGAATGTCCCCCGTTTGGAACGTTTAACCCCTTTTCGACCTCTTAAAGTGGGTTAATCGAGATCGGAATAGTTTATTTTTTCTATTTTTACCATTGTTGATATTTGTGCCGATTTTCAGAGTTGTGACTATGTGGGAAGTAGGATTTTCGAATGTCCCCCGTTTGGAATGTTTAACCCCTTTTTGACCCCTTAAAGTGGGTTAATCGAGATCGGAATAGTTTACTTTTTCTATTTTTACCATTGTTGATATTTGTGCCGATTTTCAGAGTTGTGACTATGTGGGAAGTAGGATTTTCGAATGTCCCCCGTTTGGAACGTTTAACCCCTTTTCGACCCCTTAAAGTGGGTTAATCGAGATCGGAATAGTTTACTTTTTCTATTTTTACCATTGTTGATATTTGTGCCGATTTTCAGAGTTGTGACTATGTGGGAAGTAGGATTTTCGAATGTCCCCCGTTTGGAACGTTTAACCCCTTTTCGACCCCTTAAAGTGGGTTAATCGAGATCGGAATAGTTTACTTTTTCTATTTTTACCATTGTTGATATTTGTGCCGATTTTCAGAGTTGTGACTATGTGGGAAGTAGGATTTTCGAATGTCCCCCGTTTGGAACGTTTAACCCCTTTTCGACCCCTTAAAGTGGGTTAATCGAGATCGGAATAGTTTACTTTTTCTATTTTTACCATTGTTGATATTTGTGCCGATTTTCAGAGTTGTGACTATGTGGGAAGTGGGAGAATTAGTGATGAGTGAGTCAGTGAGTCAGTGAGGGTTTTGCCTTATATATATAGAGATAGGGAAATGAAAGTATAGTACTCGGCCAAAAAAAAATTCAATTTTTTTCCTTTCTCCATGTTTTGGATTGTTGGTTGTATTCAGATTATCTGGCGCCGTCAGTAACACGAGGGCTATAATGCGCCGAAACATTCGTCATTAGACAAGCCAACATACATTTACAAACACCCATGCCTACGGGACTCGAACCCACAACCTCGCGGTCTAGAAGCTAGCATGCTAACCACTATACCGTTTGGTCGGCCTCCATGTTTTGGAACATCCTGATTTCAAAAAAGTAATCTAGACAAAAAGTCTGTCTGTGGTCAACCTAACTCCCGAAAAAATTGACCTACGATGCTCAAATTTGGTGTGCAGATTGGTGGTGGCCATAGAGCCTACCATTAAGGTTTTCGTCGAAATCGCGCATGCGCGTAAGGTAGCTGCCATTGAAAAAATCATGTTTTTCAGTAATTCCTAAAAAACGACTCTAACGATTTTGTTTAAAATTTTTGTGGTAATGTCTCTTAAGGTTTTATAAACATTGCCACCTCTGAAATTCCCCTAAAAATGACTTAATGGAGTGAAAAGTTGAAAAACGAATACCTTTTAAACAGAGTTCTCTTTCTTTGAGCTTACCTTATCAACGATCGTTTTTGCTTCGTTGCTCAGTTTCACATACAAGAAAGGAAAATATAAGAATTATTTTTACTAAATGAATGATGAAAATATAAATACTGTTGCTTGGATGGGTTCGAAAGACTTGAACCCAAAGCAGATCAAAACTTGCAGAAATTTATTCCAATATAACTCTTCGCAGATTCCTTTACAACTCCAGAACTTCTCGTTCTAGTAGACACAATACAGCTCTTTACACAGCAATAGAGCACAAAACAGCAGTTAAAAACTAGATAAGCAACTGCTACAAATCACTACAAAAGACAATGCAATACAGTTCGCTTTTAGAACTACTCTGAATGCTCACTGAGAGGCAGCTAACTCAGTAACTCCAGTCAACTAACTCCACTCAGTCAGTAACTCAATTCAACTAACTCTTGGCCGGACTTATATAGGAAAGGCGAATCTCCTCGAAACTTCCAGAGATAGAAATTTGGAGAACTTTCCAGATCGTAGTCGAAAAGTCCTATACATGTACATGGGGATCGAAAATGTCGCCAAATTTGACGACAAAAATTAGTCGCCAACTTGGCTCTATCTCGCCAATTTGGCGAGATTGCCATCACCATAATGTTAAATGGCCTTCTCTTTGTAAAACTCGCTTCCCAGCATTATCTCTGTAAAACTCGTTTTCAAGCAATAAGACACACATTGCAGAAAAGCGAACTCTTGCTCTGCCTTTATGCGAAATGTACATACATTTTCCTATTTACATAATCAATACTACGAAATATTTACAGAAATTCGTAACAATACGGTAGATGACACAAATCCACATCGGTATTGTAGTGTAATTGAAAGCTGTGCGATGTTCCACATCCCTAGTTTTTAAATCCTTTGTATTAACTTTGATTTTATTTGTGTTTTACAGGGCAAATCTGCGGTGCGACCTTATTTCCATCGTCAAATCTGGCTGAAACTTGACAGATAGATTCGCTGTCTATGTCAATGCATTCTATTAAGTTTTAGGGGCTATCACTGTCACTAAGAGACCGCTTTTACACACACTTACGTTGCCTTACGTCAGACTTATCAACTTTTAGTTATGCTTTATTATCCAGATACCAAGCTTAATTCAAAAATGTACAATTTGGCGACTGCTTAACTTTAACAGGGGAAGATCATTAACGAGGCAAAATCTTCGAATGGCTATTTAACCCCCTTGTCGCCAAGCACTTTAGATGAATCTTGGCAGATAGACTCGTTGTGGATGACAATGTATTAAATCAAGTTTCAGGGACAAAAAAAGAAAAAAATTAAAAAAAAAAAAAAAAAAAAAATATTAAAAAAATATTTAAAAAAAAAAATAATTAATTTATTTTTTTTAAATTTAAATTTAAAAAAAAAAAAAAAAAAAATTACGAAAGAAAAAAAAATAGTAAATATAGTTCGGAATGAATATCTTCTCCTTAGTGGTCAAACACATTGAAAACACGATATGCGCTAAAACAGTTGTGATAAAAATTGTCACTGCATTTAAAATAATTTATATTAAAAACCTTATTTTTATGGGTTACATTGTTATTCTTAATCTTTCAAATTTAAACTGCTAGTTTTCAACATTAAGATAACTGAGGACCACTTATTCAAAATTTATGTTTATATGACATGCTTTGAATTAAATTACATAATCTTTTTATAAAAATTAATTGCTAGTTAAAATAAAATTGAATTTGATTGAATATTTTATGGCACAAGAACTACAGAAGAGGCTAAGCTGCAGAGATTTTTTTTTTTTTTTTTTGGCAACGTGTACCCTACTAAGTAAGGTGCGCCCAAATGAAAAGGATGTCTTTTAGTTGTAGCGTCGCTGCATCATGTACCAGTTAGTTAATCGATATATTGCTTAGTAACGTACCCAGTTGTCAGGGCCGTCGCGAACGGGGGACGGAGGGGGCGTCTCGCCCTCCCAAATTCTTTTGACAGTTGAACAGTCGGCAAATTTTCGAAATTTCATCGAGTTATTTTTTTTTTATGAAGTACAAAAACAAATATCGAACAAAAATATTAAAAAACTAGAATACGTAGCGTCCTAAGTTTGACGAATCGCCAATTTTATACTATAGTCCGAGAGGCGACTGCAATGTTTGGACCCCATCGAACATCATTCTGAATTTTTTTATAGAAATTGGAGAAAAGTGAGTAGATTACGTATCCACTGGTCTGCCGTGGCAAAAATGGCCGAAACTGATCAATAATAGACTTGGAATGAGTTGAACTAAAATCCGATTGCCAAATGTGTCATAACTTGCCAAAAATAGAACAAACTTATTCGTCTGGCAACCCACTTCATTTTGATTTTCAATGAGAAAAAGCGCAAACGATTTCTGATCTATGGCTAGGAAAACTTATATCTTTTAAAAGTAAGCCAAATTGGCGACATCAGTTACGTCATAAGTGACGTAATATTTTTTGCCAACTTGGCTCCCTTTTAATAGAGGGAAGTAGATCGTCGCCAGATATCTGAATCGTCTGCATCCTTCTTAATTGAAAATTAAAGAGTGAGGGTTACCAAATAAATAAAAATGCTCATTATTTGGCAAGTTATGGCGCATTTGGCAATTGGATTTAGTTCAACTTATTAAAAGTCGATTTTTGACCAGTTTCGGCCATTTTTGCCACGGCAGACCAGTGGATTCGTAATCTACTCACTTTTCTCTAATTTCTATAAAAAAATTCAGAATGATGTTCGATGGGGTCCAAAAATTGCAGTCGCCTCTCAGTCTACTAGCTAAATGTCTGGTGTCTTTTCCCCTGTCTACATTGATGGACTGCGATCGCAAATATAACTGTAGATATTTTCATTATATCACCCCGTAAAAGTTTTTATTAAGACGATAGTCGGCAAATTTCCCAAATTTCATCCCTTTGTTTTTTAAAAGTGCCTAGTGGTGGATGTTTCAAAACATATTGAATGGGAAAAAAAAATAATAATTAAAGTCGTCAACAGTATTGAATAATCTTGATCACAATACAGCCTAAGTTGATGGTCGGCAATTTTGAATTGGAGTAAGTGCATCTTTTTTTTAAAAAAATCTCTGCATTTTTTTTTTAAATCTCTGCATTTTTTTTTTTTTTTTTTTTTACATTTTTTTTTAAAGATCTGACTTTTCTTGTTTCGGAGATCAAATGTGTAATTTGTAGGAGGTCGGAAATATCGATCAAAATAAATATCGATACTATATCGTTGCATAGAAAAAAATATCGATTTATCGATACATGATTATTTTTTTTTAATTTGATTTTCAGTTTTGCCAGAAACAAAGTTTTTCGGGGTAAATTTCTATTTTTCATTAATTCATGCCAAAATTGTTTTAATAAATAAATTATGAAAATTGTTTAATAAATAAATTATATTATCAATCAGAATAAATAAAATACATTTGGATGTTAATGACATTCACATAACATAAGTAAATTCACATTTATTTTCAAAGAAGAAGTTTTGAAAAGTAGTTTATCACATATTTTGCTGATAGAGATGTTTTTAAAATTTAAAATTAGATGCAAATTCCAGGCACACGCTGGCAACAGAAACGGCGCTATGTTAATGACAACTAATTAATGATCTTATCTTTCCATTACATTATGTTTTCTTTTTGGTTACTGTGCAATTTTAACTGTCTGAGAGACAAGTCCAAACTTTAGTTTTGAAGTTTTTGAAAAGGGAATAAAGAAAATCGAAAAAACATATGAAACTACAAAACGATCATCAAAAAACTAAAAATGTTTATAAATATCGATATATCGGTGACTTGTATCGATATTTTTTTAATATCGATATTTTTAAAAAATATATAGTCGTATCGATATATTGCTGACCTCAAGTAATTTGTCTCTTTTCAAAATAACCAACTGCCAATGATAAATGTCTCTCCCTCACCCACCCCAAAAAAAAAAGCGCTTTCAAAAATTATCCCTTTTGTTCGGGGGAGGGGAATTTATTAAAATGAAATGAAAATTTAAATGAATTGAAGGTACTTTAATTAAAATGTGACGGGAATTTACTTAAAATTTGACATTAATTACGTAGTTATAAAATGCCATAAAATAATAAAAATTGTTTAGACGATAATTTAAAACTAGTTAAACATTAATTAAAACTAGGGGGCTTCACCCCCTGCTCACTAACGCTCGCCAACCTCCAAACGCCTCGCTGCGTGGTTAAAACATCTTGCTGCGCTCGAATAGGTTTGCCAGCCATAAAAAATGTAACCAAATTTTTATAAATTTAATGTAAGGCCTAATAGAGAAAACACCCAAATTGCAAGTTTCATAATAGAAAGTTAAATATACTATCCGCCAACATACGTATTACGCCGAGAGTGATTGTTTCGTTCACGTCGCCCCGTTAGAGAACGACGTCCAACGCGAGGTATTTTCTGGATAGAAATACTTCAAAATAATAATTACTGTAATACAAAAATGCTTCAGAAAAACAGAAAAAATCAACTTTGAAACGAAGAGTTTAAAAAGAGCTTTAAAATTAGCAATGGGTTTGTTGTTTACATACGTAAGGATGTTGCCATTCATATATTCAAAATCATTGAGGCTTTGTAGTAGCTTAATGATGGAAAATATTGAAATTTAACTAATTAATAAAATGTTAATAAATTATTTTGGGACGTTTTGGCAAATCTACAGCTTATTTCCTTTAAAATGACACCTTGATCATTGAAATTGGTTGAGCAGTTTAGGCGGACGGACTAACCCCAAAAAACGTATTGCCTATTAAATATATAGACTAGGGGGCTTCGCCCCCAGCTCGCTAACGCTCGCCAACCCCCAAACGCCTCGCTGCGCTCGGATTGAGCGTCTTTGCCGCTCGAATTTGTGGTTAAAACATCTTGCTGCTCTCGAATAGGTTTGCCAGCCATAAAAAATGTAACCAAATTTTTATAAATTTAATGTAAGGCCTAATATAGAAAACACCCAAATTGCAAGTTTCATAATAGAAAGTTAAATATACTATCCGCCAACATTCTGACTTAAAACTTCATTAGCTATGCCCTAACATTGAAGTCTCAATATCTTTTATTTATTCTGATAAGTCGCCCCGTTAGAGAACGACGTCCAACGCGAAGCATTTTCTGGATAGAAATACTTCAAAATAATAACTACTCTAATACAAAAATGCTTCAGAAAAACAGAAAAAAAAAAAATCAACTTTGAAACGAAGAGTTTAAAAAGAGCTTTAAAATTAGCAATGGGTTTGTTGTTTACATATAGCTTTAAAATTAGCAACGGTTGGTTGGTTGAACCCCCGAGCAGCCGGTTTGTTGTTTACATACGTAAGGATGTTGCCAATCATATATTCATAATCATTGAGGCTTTGTAGTAGCTTAATGATGAAAAATATTGAAATTTAACTAATTAATAAAGTGTTAATAAATTATTTTGGCACGTTTTGGCAAATCTACAGCTTATTTCCTTTAAAATGACACCTTGATCATTGAAATTGGTTGAGCAGTTTAGGCGGACGGACTAACCCCAAAAAACGTATTGCCTATTAAATATATAGATTAATTACATATTAAATAAAATTAGCAATTATTAGCAATTAAGTATGCAATAATTAATTACGAATTATATATTATAAGTTATATTTTAATATATTAAAAATAGTTATAGTAAAAATATTAACTAACAATCTATTAACTTCATCGATATTTTCAACTTTTATTGATTTCAGTATTGCCTTGATTTCAGTCCTTAAAAAGATGTCTAATGAGAGGAGAAAAGATTGAAGAGCCATGCTCATGGAAAGAGAACTCTGTTGAAGGCATTCCTTTCCAACTGTTTAGGTCATTAAAGCATTTTTATGGGAATTTAAGAGGTGGGGATGTTTAGAACACTTTATGAGGCATTACCACAGAGATTTTGATCAAAATCGTTAGAGCCGTTTTGTAGCAATTACTGGAAAACATGTTTTTTTTCAATGACAGCTAACCTTATGCGCATGCGCGATTTTGACAAAAACCTTAATGGCAGGGCTCATGATCACCACTAACCCGCACACCAAATTTGAACATCCAAGGTCAATTTATTCGGGAATTATGCTGACCACAGACAGACATTTTTTCTAAACAACTATTAACAACTAACTTTTTTTGAAATCAGGATGTGTTCCAAAACGTAATAAGATGCAAAAAAAAAAAAAAAAAAAAAAAAAAAAAAATTTTAACCGTATGCTATACTTTCCTTTCTTTATGTATACATATGGGTAATTGAAAGTAAAAATCTCCGTCAGCAATGGACAATTCCCGCATTTTTTAAAAACGAGTGAAATTAGTCCATATATTTATGAAGAATTTCTTTCCGATTCCAAATATTTAAACAAAAGTTCTTTAAAGAAATTAGTTATTCAAATAATTAAAAGAAAAAAAAAAATGCCTCAAAACCGAGCCAAAACCAGTCTGATCAAAACAGACAACAAAATCTGTGACGTCAAGGGTTTCTACTGTTTCTATGTTTATCGTAAGGTTTCTGCCAAATAGTTGACGTTGAAAAATAGTTGGCGCTGGTAGACCATTTCCAAATCACATACAGGTTGGCGCGATTTCTGAGAAATTTGCAAAACTGGTATCCGACGCCGCATTTCAAGCCATGACGTTTGGGAAGCCATGACGTCACATTCAATTCGAGCCGATTGAATCGTTTTCTAAACAACGCCTAACAACGGAACTTTAAAAAAAAAAAAAAAATGCATTGAGCTGACATTTTTCGGTTTATGGTTTTTTGGAAACATTTATAATTGAATAAAAAAATAAAAATGTGGGAATTGTCAATTCTGGAGTTTCTAAACTGAAGCCATCCTTTCCCTTTTTACGTGATTGGATCAGTGTTTCAATATCAAAAAGCGATTATTTATTGTTTTACTTTTCCACACGAGCTGTAATTCTAATATTGTTATTAAATTTTTATACACATGATCACCTTTGCATTAGGGCACCCCTTATCATACGAAATACATCGAATGGTAGAAGACCTACTAATTAAGATGCTGAAATTACAAATTCCGAAAATGATGTTTGTTTCCTTAATTTAGATCTTCATTGGTTGGTTGTATTCAGATTATCTGGCACCGTCAGCAACACGAGGGCTATAATGCGCCGAAACATTCGTCATTAGACAAGCCAACATACATTTACAAACACCCATGCCTAACACTGGACTCGGAACCCGCAACCTCGCGGTCTAGAAGCTAGCACTCTAACCACTATACCATTTGGTCGGCTAGTTCTTCATTGGATTATCTTCGGGCATGTACCCTGTCCCATAGACCTAATGCTTAAATTATTAGTAATACTATAACCTTTAAAAACAAAGTTTTAACTATATTAGTAATACTATAACCTTTAAAAACAAAGTTTTAACTATATTAGTAATACTATAACCTATAAAAACAAAGTTTTAAATATAAATCCTTTATTATGAAATGCCAATTTTTATATTTATTAACACAGCATTGATTCTGTAAACAGCACGTGCTTGGTGTTGGCATCTAATTTCAAACATCAAAAACATTTCAATCAGCAAAATGTATGGCAAACTACGTTTCAAAATTTATTTACTAAAATGAACGTCCCACTCGCATCCACATCCTAATATCTTTAATTTATTCCGATTAAAACAATTTTATTATTTTTTTATTAAAAAAAGTTTTTCAAAAGTAAAGAGTTTCAACAATGGTCGGTTCAATGCTATTTTAACACGTATGGATGGTGGCAAGTTGGTTTACTAGTATTCCGTAAAAGCGACTTTTTAGTGACAGTAACAGCCCCAAAATTTAATAGAATGCATTGTCATCGATATCGAATGTATCTGCCAAGTTTCAGGCCGATTGGATGGTGGCAAGGGGATTAATTTGATTTGCCCTCCACCCACAAACACACACACAAAATCTAAGTTAATATAAAGGAATTAAATTATCTGTATTAATTTTTTTTAAAGTTTGCGCAAAATCCTACAGATGGCAGCACCAAAATCTATGTAGTACGTTCTAAATTCTTTTGTGAACTTGGATTTTCATTTTTCCAACAGGGTTTTTATGTGTTAGTTTTTAATTTTTCTTTAAAGTATACTAAAAAATATATCTGGTTATTTTTATTTTCTAATTTTCTTAATAATATTCTTTTATTGCTGTTATTATACCTGTTTACAACCCCTCTGAAGTACTTGTAGTTTAGAGCTAATACTTTAATGTTTTACAAATAATAATGCTATCTCGTACGTAGTCAAACCCCGATAACGCGAAGTCGATGGAGCCGCCGAAATTGTTCGCGTTAACCGAATTTCATGTTAAACTTATAAATGAACGTTAAGTTTTAAGTACGGAGAACTGCTTTTACTACCCCCCTGAATATGACTATGTTACACCAAAAAACTTTTGTAACAAAATGTTTTCCCCAAGCTAGCCTGGCTTCAATAGACCCTAAATTCAGTTTACCATCATCTTTTGTCTATTACAGTCTAATATCACTTAGTGATCTTCAGTCTATCACAGTACTCAGACTTATTGTACACTTTTCGCACACACACAAAGAGTGCCGATGTATTGCATCAAAACATATGGAAAAAAAAAATTCTTACAAAAAGAAAAGGTGCATTCAATTTTAATACTTTTTTAATGACAATTCAAATTTTGATTTCAAAAGTTAAAATTGAAAAAATAGCAGTTATTTTCTTCCAAAAGGTCGCACTACTGAAAAAAGAGAGAAAAAAGGTCGTGACCTGAAATTCGATGGGCAAAAAATAAAATCCACATTTTCACTTCTAATTTCATCAATCGCCTGTTATATTCGAAAAAATAATAATTTGTTAAACATGGTACACAATTTTAAGTTTTAAAGCCACATTTTAGCCCGTAATGTAATTTGAGGAAAAAAAGAAAGAAAAACTGCGCTGTAGAACTAAATGAAATAAAAATAGATTTGCTATCAATCACACCATGAAATAGTGTCGCCATCTAGCATATCATTAGAAAACGAAAATCCAATTTCACAAAATAGTTTAGTATATATACTTCATATATTTTGGTGCTGCCCTCTTTAGGATTTTGTATAAACTAAATACTTAATAATAATAATACTCAAGTATAGGATTGTATTAAATTCGTAAACGTCTTTTATTATATTATTAATTAGAATAGCTTCCAAAAAATATATAAACATTTATTTAATAATGGGAAAAAAATCGTAGGTTAAAGTTAAATTACGATTGAGTTTGTCTTTTTACACTGCAGATATTTGAAGAAATTTAAATTTACTATTTTTTTGTGAATGGTTCTAAATAGATAAGCGTAGACATTTATAATTTAAATAAAATAATAATTGATCTTTCTGACTGAAGTCAAAATAAAATTGAAGCCTACAAATATCAGTGGCCTCTATAGTCAGCATACTCACATAAATGATATTTTAATTAAACTAACTATTAATTTACTACATATTTTGTATGCTGTAACGACTCGGCAAGGAACAGAACAAGATCTTTATTCAAACTCATAATAACACGAGCTATTATATACATAACAACACGAGCTATTATATACAGGTCACGGGCTTGGTGCGTTAACAAGAGTATGTAAACTATGGGGAATTAAATAGGCATTTTACTGTGACGTCATATATATATATATATATATATATATATATATATATATATATATATATATATATATATATATATATATATATATATATATATATATATATATATATATATATATATATATATATATATATATATATATATATATATATATATATATATAATCAAATATATATATATATATATATATATATATATATATATATATATATATATATATATAATCAAATATACATATATATATATATATATATATATATATATATATATATATATATAATCAAATATACATATATATATATATATATATATATATATATATATATATATATATATATATATATATATATATATATATATATATATATATATATATATATATATATATATATATATATATATATATATATATATGTATATTTGATTATATATATATATATATATATGTATATTTGATTATATATATATATATATATATATATATATATATATATATGTATATTTGATTATATATATATATATATATATATATATATATGTATACTTGATTATATATATATATATATGTATATTTGATTATATATATATATATATATATGTATACTTGATTATATATATATATATATGTATATTTGATTATATATATATATATATATATATATATATATATATATATATATATATATATATATATATATATATATATATATATATATATATATATATATATATATATATATGACATATGCTAAACCTGAATGTTTGCACTTTATTGTTGTCCGATCGGTTTGTTATTCTAAAATGAATCAACTTTGGTGAAAGATTTTTTTGAGCAACAATTGCGATTGTATGTTAAAACTTTCATTTTACTACATCTATTTTTTCATCTTGAGTGTATAGTAGGAATTATTTTATGCAATCAGCTGACCACAATTATTCGCCATTACTTTCGATGAGGCATGAAGCTAGTAAAAACCATCAGTAATAATAGTCTGAGAGGCGACCTCAAGTTTAGGTACATCATCGAACATCATTCTGAAATTTATTTTATAGAATGTAGAGAAAAGTGAGTAGATTACGAATCCACTGGTCTGTCGTGGCAAAAATGGCCGAAACTGGTCAAAAACCAACTTTGAATGAGTTGAATTAAATCCGATTGCCAAATACGTAATCACTTGCCAAAAAGTGAACACTTTTTGTGTCTAGTACAACCCACCCCATTTTGATTTTCAATGAGAAAGAGCGCAGACGATTTCTGAAGCTCTCTTTTGCATAAGCCAAATTGGCGGTATCAGTTACGTCATTAGTGACGTAATATATATTGCCAACTTGGCTCAGTTTTAAAAGATGCAAGTAAGCTGTCGTCAGAGACCTGAATCGTCTGCAATCTTCTTAATTGAAAGTTAAAGAAGGCTCATTATTTTGCAAGTTAGAGCGTATTTGGCAGTAGGATTTAATTCAACTCATTCAAAGTCAATTTTCGACCAGTTTCGGCCATTTTTACCAAGGAAGACCAGGGGATTCATGATCTACTTACTTTTCTCTGTATTCGATATAAAAATTCAGAATGATGTTCGATGGGATATCTAAACTTGCAGTCGCCTCTCAGTGTATAAGAAGATTTTGAATATCATTAGTACATTTAGTTAACATTTAGTTAACCATCTAACATACCTGATTGTCTCCAATGGTTCCAAGATAAAGTTCGTCATCTTGTTCAATGACTTTATCTTCAATAATACTGCATGTTTCAGTCGTACCTTTCATTCTGTGGAAATGTGACATAACTTGTTCCCGTGTCAAATATTCATTCGAACAAAATTTCTTCTTTCCATCAACTGTGAGATTTCTCATCATATTTACAAAAGATTGGGTTGTTGATTTACTTCTTCTTTTATTTCCTTTGTTGAAGTATTCTAAACAGTTTTTGATTTCGGTTCTTGAACATTCCTTTTGGGTTTCAGTGCTTATCCTTCTTTGCGCACAAGACTTGATTAGATGTAATTTTTATTATCTGTAGTGGGTTCTTCAAAAGTTGCAGTAATTTCATAATTGGTCTGTTCTGTCACTGTTTCCATTCTTATTGAAAATGCACTTCTGGTTTTGTCTTGACCAGTGATTATTTTAGAAATTTGATGTTCTTCTTTAGCAATATGTAGGGACAAATCCTCTGCAGTTTCAAACGCTTATGAGCAATTTTCTTCTGGGCAAAGCATCTGTGCAAAACAAAAAGCGCAACATCTTTATTTAGAATTTTAATGAACTTTAAACTTTAAATGTCGCATAAAATATACTCATGATCATGACTGATTTTGCCAAATGTTTTTAATATTCAAATAACTAATTTTTTTAAAGAAATTTTGTTCAAATATTTGGAATCGGAAAGAAATTCTGCATATATATAAATTAATTTCACTCGTTTTTAAAAATTGCGGGAATTGTCCATTGTCTCATGGGCGGACAAACGTTTGAGCTCATTCTAGTGGTAATCAGATGAACAGCCTTGCAGTACTCAAGTAAATTGTGTCAGTGGATGCATCTGACCCATTTCCAACCCTTTGAATTAAGAAGTAAATAATTCAAGAAAATATACCCCATAAAAACAAAGTTTTTGGTATGAATCCTATATGCATTACCAATTTTCATGTACAATTACAATTTCTTGACCTCAGATTGAGTTTTCATAATGTTTGACCACTAAAAACAAACGATTCCTTCCAAACTATTTACTAACTTTTTTTGCCCCCCAAAACTTGATTCAATACATTGTCATTCATTAAGAGTCTATCTGCCAAGATTCAGTTCGATCGGATGAGGGAAAGTGGGTTAATTAGTCCTCCAAGGATTTTCTCAAGTCAACCTTAATAGGCGAACGTTTTATTCCTTACTTATCACCAAATCGGACATGTTTGAATTGAGCTTGGTATCTTGATAATAGAACTTGAATATGATAAGTCTGACTTGAGGCGATAGAAACGTGTGTAAAAGCTGCCTTTGTGTGACAGTCCCAAATCACGATAGAAAACATTATCATCGGCAACGATACCAGCCAAGTTCCAAAGTTTCAGTTCGATAGCGGGAAGTAGGTTTATTAGTACAGTAGAACCTCAATTAACCGTCCCTCCTTTATCCAGAACTCTTTGTTAACCGGCAATCATTTAGTCGACATCAAAAATCTCCCAAATGAGTAATAAATCATTTGTTCCTTTTTAAACCGTAATCTTTTCCCTTGCTCTAAAGCTACATAGGTAATGGTGAGGCTTTGGTCTGTTTTTCTAAACAACTGACATGGTCAGAGCGACCTTCGGATGCAGATCAAACTGAACTATTGCCTTCAAAAAGACTCCGGGATAGAGCAGCGAAACAAAGATTATCAAGATTATTGTAACAAAAACTCATTTCCAACAATTATGTCATAAAAAAAAAACATTAAAAGTCCTGTATTCAATAAACGAAAATCATTTACTTTTTTATTGTTTTTTACGACTCTCTTTTATCCGGAATTTTCGCTTAACCGACCTACCTTTGGTCCGAATTAGGTCGGTTAATCGAGATTCTACTGTAATTCCAAGCTCCAATTGAAGCGTGAGTAAAAGTGGAATTTTAATGACAGTTGAGAGAATTTATTCTTATGGACAAAGAATCTAGCTGTCAAATTTTGGAGCGATTTGATGATGGCAAGTTGCTTTATTAGTATTCCGAAGCGCGTGTAAAAGCACCCTTTTAGTGATAGTGACAGACTCCAAAATTTAATAGAATGCATTGTCAACGACATCGAATCTGCTAAGTTTCAGCCCGATCGGATGCCGGCAAGTGGTAGCAAAATAATCAACTGGATTATTGAGAATAAATTATCCTCTGCAAGTATTCAAACCCACTTGGAACCATAACGGATTAATCTCACGTTATTTTAGCACATTACCATAGCACATATTTATAAAAGTCCATATACAAACTAATTCGTTCATTCAGATTCATATCAAAGTGATTATCTTCAGGTCGAAATTCTCATCAACTCTTAAATTACTTCTGATTTCAAAATTGGGGGAAAATATCACCTGATCATAGACTTATTATTATCGATAGACTGCGTGTTCCCACTTCAATCATACAACTAGAATGAAACCAAAATGAATCACAAAATTCGTCTATCAGTCACGTGGTTTTTAATTTGGCTATGTCGTAAAATTAATCCTTTACTAGGGGGCTTCGCCCCCTGCTCGCTAACGCTCGCCAACCCCCAAACGCCTCGCTGCGCTTGGTGCCGCTCGAATTTGTGGTTAAAACATCTTGCTGCGCTCGAATAGGTTTGCCAGCCATAAAAAATTTCATAAAAATTTTATAAATTTAATGTAAGGCCTAATAAAGAAAACACCCAAATTGTAAGTTTCATAATAGAAAGTTAAATATACTATCCGCCGACATTCTGACTTAAAACTTCATTAGCTATGCCTTTACATTGAAGTCCTAATATTTTTTTATTTATTCGGATAAGTTGCCCCGTTAGAGAACGACGTCTAACGTGAAGCATTTTCTGGATAGAAATACTTCAAAATAATAATTACTCTAATAAAAAAATGCTTCAGAAAAACAGAAAAAATCAACTTTGAAACGAAGAGTTTAAAAAGAGCTTTAAAATTAGCAACGGTTGGTTGGTTGGTTGAACCCCCGAGCAGCCGGTTTGTTGTTTACATACGTAAGGATGTTGCCAATCATATATTCAAAATCATTGAGGCTTTGTAGTAGCTTAATGATGAAAAATATTGAAATTTAACTAATTAATAAAGTGTTAATAAATTATTTTGGCACGTTTTGGCAAATCTACAGCTTATTTCCTTTAAAATGACACCTTGATCATTGAAATTGGTTGAGCAGTTTAGGCGGACGGACTAACCCCAAAAAAACGTATTGCCTATTAAATATATAGATCTAATAATCTTACTATCCTTTATCGCCTGAGTGAAGAGAAACCCGCCAAATCTGCAACCCTGCTCCCAAAAAGTCCCTACTCATGTGATTCACTTTGGTTTCATTCTCGTTGTATAATTGAAGTGGGAACGCGCAGTCTATTGATAATAATAAGTCTATGCACCTGGTGGATCATAGCTTCTTCACTTAAAGATAAAGAAATTAGAAAATTTTATAATATTAATGAGTTTTAAACTTTTGTTATCCTTTTGCTTAATAACAAATAATTTCAAGTTAATTTTTGAAGTCAAATGCGTTATATTTTTCGTTAGAGTTTCAGCCCTAGAAAGAATAAATAGTAAATGCAGCTATCTTCTTGGAAAAAGCGTATCAAAAGAGCACAGGACATACAATTCCATAAAATTTATTCACAACTTAGAAAACTCCTAAAACTCATCACAGTTTCCGAAACTCCAAAAAACTTTCGTGGGTCAATGAATTCGTCTTGGCATATCATCACATATTTGCAAAATCATCAACGACAATAATAATAGAAATTATATTTTTTTCAAAGTTGAAAATCTTATTACTTTCAAATTACTTTATCTGTAATAAATGAAAATGAAAATATTGTATCCGGTCGATTTTTACACATTTTGAAACGTTCGGAATTCAAAACAGTGGTTTAAAAAAAATATCTGTGTGTCTGTCAGTAATCAGCATAATTCCCAAACGAAATGACCTACCACAGTCAACTTTTTCATACGGGTTAGGGGTGGCCATGGAACTTCGCATTAAGGTTTTCGTCAAAATAACGCATGTACAAAAGGTATCTACAATTAAAAAATTTGCTTTTCGGCAATAGCCAAAAAACGACTCTTAACTCTTTTAATCAAATTTGCAGTGACAATGTTTTTCAAGGTATTTTAAACATCCCCTCCGGATTTCTCGTAGAAATACGATAAAGACTTAAAAAATTTAAAAATGAGCATCTTTAGCATATTCTCTTTTCTTCAGCATTGTCCATCAACAGTTGTTTCTGCTCTGTTCACATATCTGAAAATCATCTTCACATCATTCATCGAAAGACTTATCACTAATATTTTGGGGAGGGGGGTGCCAATACAATAATTATCATAAAAAAATAGCGCCAAACTGGCGATTTTATCAAATTAAAGAAAATATGAAAACGATAACTGTAAATTACACCAATTCATGTTAAATGTAAATTACACCAATTCGTGTCCAATGTAATGTTAACTGTAAATTACATCAATTTATATCAAAAGTAATGTTAACTGTAAATTACACCAATTTATGTCAAATGTAATGTTGATTGTAAATTACACCAATTCATGTCAAATGTAATGCTAACTGTAAATTACACCAATTCATGTCAGATGTAATGTTAACTGTAAATTATACCAATTCATGTCATATGTAATGTTAACTGTAAATTACTCAAATTCATGTCAAATGTAATGTTAACAGTAAATTACATCAATTCATGTCCATTATAATAGTGTAACTGAAAGTTGTGCGATGTTCCACACCCATGGTTTATTATAAAGGGATTTATATAGAGTTAGAGATTATATATCATTACTTAAATGTTAGGAATAGGGTTAGTAAGAACACAATAATGCTGTTACTTTTAAAAATTTAAAATTCTTGCATGTTGGCCATTGATTTATAATACAACTCTATTTGATAGAATTTTCTAATTATTTTTGTAGTATTAATAATAATAATAATAATAATAAAACTACAAAATTCACTAATAATTTTTTAAACAATTTTTTTTTCTGATAGACACATGTAACAATTAAAAATACTAAAGAGGTTTAATAAGAATATATGTTTGTAAATAATTTTTATTATTGAAAGCATGGACATGAAAAATAAATCATATTCCTCTAGTAGAAAATCAAAATATTATGCAGACAGGTAGTCAAAGTATCATTCATAGACCAGTAATTATAAGTAGATAAAAACATCTTTTAAAATGTTTCACAAGGATACCAACAGAAAATACAAGGTCCGGCTATTAATTTCCAGGACTGACGTAACTGTAGGAGAACAAATAGCCGGAAGATAGCACTAATGATTGCATATTGAAGAGCGTTTTCTTGCGCATATGCAGTGCAATCGGCGCCATTCTGAAGTAAGTGGTTCTCGTGGAAAGGCGCATTAAAACGTAGCTCTTATATTCCTGTTGTCGAAGTGAAAATGGAGCAAAGAATTAACATTAAATTTTGCTTCAAATTGGGTATCCTATCCAGGTACGCAGGGTCAGTATCAGCGTTGTCGATAAGTTTCGCCACATGCATCCAGTCTCAATTGCTTTTGTTCGTCCCTTAAATGGTGAGGAACGAATCTGGGACAAATCTTGCGTTTGCCTAGGTCTTGATTCGCCGAACCGTCTCTTTGTCCATGTTCAATTCATTGGCGAGTACTCGAATAGTCAATCGACGATCACATTTCACCATATCGCGAACTTTTTCAAATGCTTCCGGCTTGCGTACGGACTGCTGCCAACCTGCGTGTGGATCATCTTCGACGCTTTTGCGCCAGTCCCGAAAGCGTTTAAACCATTCAAAAGTTCTTGAGCGGGATAATGCTTCCTCGCTGTAAACTTGTTTTAACATTTCGTAGGTTTCCACAGCTGTCTTGCCCAATTTGAAGCAAAATTTAATGTTAATTCTTTGCTCCATTTTCACTTCAACAACAGGAATTTAAGAGCTACGTTTTAATGCGCCTTTCCACGAGAACCACTTACTTCAGAATGGCGCCGATTGCACTGCATATGCGCAAGAAAACGCTCTTCAATATGCAATCATTAGTGCTATCTTCCGGCTATTTGTTCTCCTACAGTTACGTCAGTCCTGGAAATTAATAGCCGGACCTTGTATGTTGTATGTGTGTAATCATCTTCCTGATTATACAGTTCAATGCGGATCGAAATTCAAAATTTGGTGCTGCCATCTAACGGATTATTTACTAACTTATCTTTCAATCAAAAATTTTAACTCTTCAATTTTTAACTTTCACATACTGATATTTACGATATGTACTCGTTCATGATGATCGCCATTTTTAGGGAGGTGGAGGAGATATTTAACTGCATATAGAAATCATGTTTTAAATTTTGTTGTACCTATTGTATCGCACTGAGTTTAAATATGGCATTAATTTTTGATTATGTTTTGTTTAGAGCTCTCTCTCTGGATTTTACTCCAACTTAGAACTCAACTTATAGCTGACTTACTGAATAATAAGAATTCTATTTTACTATTAGATGCCCATAATTATTCACCATGAAACATAATTATTCATCAAAATCATGAAACGGGCCAAAGCGTGTCCAAAGTGTTTTTATATTTGAAATTAAAGAAAATGCTCATGGAAAATAAAAGAAATCCAAACCTAATGCTTTTTTTTATCAATAAACTTCAAAAAATAATTGTATGAGTGCAAAAAATTTGATGAAAAATAATTTTCAATTTCGAAAACGTCATTTCGGTGACTGTCTTCGGAGAGTTTCAAGCGCAATCATTTGCTGTATGGGACAATTATTTTCATTTCTTTTTCAAATGTTTGCTAATTACTAACTCTGAATATTCTATAATAGTAAGAAACGAACTAGTAAAAACTAGTCTTGTTTTTTATTTATTCGGTCTCTTTACTTTATCCCCAACTTTTGCGTCATTTCGATGACGTCACCATTTTTCATTGTGAAACCGTACCATACAAAGTAAACAGCTGAACTTCTCGCATTTTAGTTAAAAACTAGTAATTAGCTAGAACTAGTAATTAGCTAGAACTAGTAGTTAACTTAGTACGTGATCATGTTAAAGAAAGTGGACATAATTTTATTTTTCACATTGAAATCGCTTGATATTCAGTCTTTTCTTAACTTTTGGTTGGTTGGTTGTTTTCAGATTATCTGGCGTCGTCAGTAACACGAGGGCTATAATTCGCCGAATCATTCGTCATTAGGCATGCCAACATGCATTTACAAACACCCATTCCTAACACGGGACTCGAACCCGCAACCTCGTGGTCTAGAAGCTAGCACGCTAACCACTATACCGTTTGGTCGGCCTTAACTTTTGGCTTACATCTATTATCCATCATTTCGGAGACAGTCAATTTTTAATGTTTTAATATGCTGAATATTAAACTGCTGACATTAATGATTACACTGACATGTGGCTTTATTTATGAACGCTCATGATCCTCGTATTCAGTTAAGCCTAATCGCAACATGATGTAGAAAGTAAGTTCATCATTCCGAAGACGATCATTTCGGTGACGTCACCGGAAGGAGCACCATCGTCGAAATGACGTGAAGCGTGCGAGATGCAACTTTTCTATTAATTTCTTATACTATTGCGAGTTTTTGATGATTTTAAGAAAAAAAGAAAATGAAAAGAAAGAAAAGGCTCAAAAATTTTGAACAAAATCCATTAATTTCAAAATTCGTTAGCCGTTTATTAATTGTTCAAAATAACGGTAATGAAAATTCAAAATTCATAAGAAATATTGTCCTACTCATAATATAATGCTATAATACTATTAAAATCTTTTAAAAAATAGTACTAAGAAATTTCTTTATGGAGTAATATTTATTTACCATCACTCCACTTTTGACTGGATTACAGCAAAAAAAAAATACTTAGTATTAAAATGTAACGTGCAAACTTTGAATTCTTATAGAAAATAAGTTTACTGAAAGAAATAAGGAATAACAAACTTGTTTGCATGAAGTTTCAAAATCAAAGTCTTAATGAGCCATATTTTCACGCTGTGTGATTTTAACCAGTGTAATCTTTCATCTAATTTATACAGTCCGACTCGTGATTGAAATTTCAAATTTGGTGCTGCCATCTAGTGGATTATTTATTAAACTATCTTTCAATCAAAATTTATAACACTTAAATTTTAACTTTCACATTTACGATGTGTACTCATTAATGATGCTTACTTTGTATTTTAGGTTTTTTAATTGCATATATATATATGTAGTTTTTTCTGTTTTAAATTTTGTTTTGAGTATTGTATCTCACTGAGTTTAATTATATGGCTTTTAATTTCTAGCAGTTATGTTACATTTTGGCTATAGATGTTGCTTTCGACTCTCTCCCGAAATTTACTCCAACTTATCTGGATAGGAGAAATTCTTTTTTAAAATTAGCTGACCATAATTATTCACCATTACTTTCTATGAGACATGAAGGATGATTATTAATAATGTGGTAAATATTAGTAAATTTAGTTAGTTAACTATAATTTTGCAACTTTTTCTTACCATATTAATCCTCCATAAGATTATGATAAACTGTCACTATAAATTAAAGAATTAATTGCTACTTTATGTGCAGCGAAATTTTGCAGTAAAATTTATTTGTGTATTCATATAGGAATAAAAAATCTTATGTTTCTTATACAGTTTTTAAGTTGGTTCTCAAACAGTCTCTCCTGGAAAAAATTATTATTTTATTTTAAAAGCTTCTTTGAACCATTAACACTTATTTAAAGTATTCATACAACGTTACAGAACTTATAAATATGCCTACATTTAGAGACTACAAAAAAGAGAAAACCACAGAACGCCAATGTTTTTTTAATTACATTAAAACCTGACCAAGTATGCGCTCTTTATACATAGATAAGTTTAAAAAAATCCTTTACTAAATGAAATAAATTTTATTTTGATCATGTTCACAATAATCATTCTCATTAACTCCAATAAACTTTAAGCTAAGCAAATTAAATTTTTCAAATTGAAATCATCACAGTATAGCATTTCCAATCACTATGGATACTGAATAATTTAGATTCCAAATTCTTATTTCTTTCTGGTTTAATAATTTTTGTAGTGCCGCCATCTATAGACAAAAAAGAGAAGTTCTTTCTTATCGTAACAACTGTTGATGCGGCTAGCTCACACAAAAGAAAACAGTTCATGAATATTTTATTAAAATATTTAATCCTTTTGCCAAAAATAAAATTCAAAATTTGAGCTAAAAGTAAGTTTTTTATAAGTTTATGGAGTAGAAATACCTATTTCATCGTTTTTACTTAATTTATCTATTTATTATTTTCTTTTTAATCACCAATACTTATAAGACAATATTGGAAATTTTTTACCCCCCCCCCCTTCTCCTTTTCTCCCCTTTTGGCGACTTTGCAAAATGCCGCCAAGTTGCATACTACTGAGACTACTACTGAATTGAACTAAAGATTTGCCAAAATGGATGCCAAGTTGTAATGGAACCATATAGGCACTGCGTTACCGTACTTGGCGCGAAATCACACAAAAAAGAAGTGTGGGAGGGGGTGGGGGAAGGGGCGTATAACACATTCTAACTATATTTTGTGCGAGCATGTAACTTTCAATTGTCGGATCTTGATCGAGAAATTTTCTTCGAAATATGAAGCAAAATAATTTGAACACATTTTTTCACTTTCTCACGTGTTTTAAAATGTTACTATACTAATTTTGGAAGTTTTGCAATTCGAATTTGAGATAAAAATTCTTATTTTAACAATGAAGTTTTTTTTTTTTCCTTCTTCTTTTGTACGAAGTAAAATCGACAAACCTGGGGAGGGGGGGGGGGGGTAGTATACAATGTCTATTATATACTTTTGCACGTTATAAAAAAAATAAAAAATAACCAATAAATAATCTAGAGTCTAATGTTGGAAAAAACTTGTAATTTCCCTTAATTCTGTAACTGGAAAATGAGGAATTTCTCGATGGCATTAAACAATTTCCAGGAAAATTATTTTAGCTTATTAAAATATCCTCGTTTAAAAATGAGTTTAATATTCAAGATAGTAAAAATAGTTACTGTTTAAAAATAAGCGGTGTATTAATATTTTGTTACGCATCATGGGCTAATTATTACGGTGATGGTCTGACAATAAAATGAGTTGGGTTCGAATCACGGGCAGTCTATTTGAAGCTGAAAATAAGTTGTGTGTCAACTTCCTTTCGCACCAGGTTTATGGGTTTGAGGATAGGGCATTGAGTTGGAACTCGTGCTCATGATCATGGGAAACTTCACTGCTCTAAGATTAATTATTATCATATAATGATCGTTGGGTTAAAACTCCAAGTCTGGTACGGATTTTGCGCCAAAAATTATTGACATAAAATCGCGCCAAATTATGGTAACAATAGGCAGTTAACATGTCATTAATAAAAAGTGGTGGAGCTGCAATTTTTTGGCGAAAATCACCTTGGCGCAGAATCCGTACCGGACTTGGAATTTTAACCGATCGTTACACACAATAATTGCATTTAAGTTTAGTTGGATATGTGTGTTTAAAAGTACATAAGGATGTGGGGAGGGGCAAATTGCAAAATTAAACAGCTTTTTTTCAGCTTGGTCTTTAACAAAGCTTTACATTTTCATCCTTCTATTGTTTCTACTTTTTCTTCCAACAATGAGAATCGTTATGAATCAGCAGCAATAATAACTGAAAGACAACAATGTTTAATGACAAAGATTGATTGTCATTGTTGGGGTAGAAGTTGTGATAGCTGAAGAATACAGTGTTGAATTAAAAGTGCTGAGACTTGAAGCAGAAAGTTGTTGAGTTAATTTCAGCGCTTATATACCTGGTTCTACTTGATTTAATGATGAAAGACGACGACGAGTTCATGGATTGTGAATGCTACGTGTAGCGATTTTCTCTAACGGTAGTCGAACCCGGGTCTCCTAGATCAGAAGACAGACGCTCTAACCACTAGACAGAAGTGATCACTTGTGCCTAGGTGTTGTATCAGTTATATATACACGAGACCACCACATGGTCAATGAGCGAATGGACAGGGAAGATAGTCCCTCTGCATATCCGTTTGTGGCAGTTGTGGTCGCTCCCCCTCACAGATCTGAAGATCGTCGTCGCCCCCAGATGGATGGCCAAAGAGACTCCCTTGCCCAATAAAGCTTAAGGGGACTTAACAGTCTTCGACGAAATTTAAAAGCAGTATTTACATCCAACTTCAATGTCCTATAAATTATTTAATTTTCAATATATATGCATATTTTTTGCACAGGATTTATTGTTGAATATTTGTTAATATAGTAATTGTGTAAAAATAATTAAAAAATTGAATAATTTAATTTTATAAACATTTTTTGGACGATGAAATTTTTTTAGATTGAAAAAATAGTCATTTGCCTTGGTACACTTTAAAAAAAATCTATTTTATATTTCATATTAATTTTTGTGTAACATATTATACAGAAGTGAGTTTTATATTGTAGACCTAAAATATTTACTATAAATATGTATATATATATTTTATTATGGATTTTATGTCGAAGAAAAAGTTATTTTTAGTGCTTACAAAATGAATAATTTTTTTAATAAATTTCAAAAGCACTATTGCTTTAAAAATTAGGTCAGCAAATTAATTCCAAATGTTTACTTAACATTGGTATTTTTTAAATAAATATTTATAGATTATTTTCTTTATAAAGTGTACCAAGGCAAATGACTATTTTTTAAATCTAAAAAATTTCATCGTTCAAAAAATGTTTATAAAATTAAATTATTCAATTTTTTGATTATTTTTACACAATTACTATATTAACAAATATTCAACAATAAATCCTGTGCAAAAAATGTGCATATATATTGAAAATTAAATAATTTATAGTACATTGAAGTTGGATGTAAATACTGCTTTTAAATTTCGTCGAAGACTGTTACGTCCCCTTAATAGTCCGAGAGGCGACTGCAATTTTTGGACCTCATCGAACATCATTCTGAATTTTTTATAGAGATTGGAGAAAAGTGAGTACATTACGAATCTACTGTTCTGCAGAGGCAAAAATGGCCGAAATTGATCAAAAATCGACTTGGAATGAGTTGAACTAAAATCCAATTGCCAAATATGTCATAACTTGCCAAAGAGAGAACAAACTTTTTCGTCTGCAACCCACTTCATTTTGATTTTCAATGAGAAAAAGCGCAAACGATTTTTGATCTCTGGCTTGGAAAATGTGTATCTTTTAAAAGTAAGCCAAATTGGCGACATCAGTTACGTCATCCGTGACGTAATGTTTATTACCAACTTGGCTCCCTTTTAATAGATGCAAGTAGACCGTCGCCAGATATCTGAATCGTCTGCAACCTTCTTAATTGATAATTAAAGAGTGAGGATTACCAAATAAAAAAAATGCTCATTATTTGGCAAGTTATGGCTCATTTGGCAATTGGATTTAGTTCAACTTATTAAAAGTCGATTTTTGACCAGTTTCGGCCATTTTTGCCACAGCAGACCAGTGAATTCGTAATCTACTAACTTTTCTCTAATTTCTATGATGTTCGATAGGGTCCAAAAATTGTAGTCGCCTCTCAGTCTATAAGAAATGGTAGTAAAAAAGGGAATGGTGATGGTAAGTGAGACGAAGTAAAAGGTAGTGTGCTGAAAGGGATAGTGAAAAAATGGGTTAGAATGCGTTATACACACTCCCCCTCCCCCCCTTTTTTTTTGGGGGGGGGGGATTTTGCGCCAAGTATGGCAAGCCGACCCCTATATGGTTCCATGACAACTTGGCATCCATTTTGACAAACCTGTCGTTCAATTCAGTAGTAGTATCAATGCAACTTGGCGGCATTTTGCAAAGTCGCCAAAAAGGGTGGGTGGGGCGTGTAGCGCATTTTAACCTAAAAATGTCTCATACAAGAACTGATATGACACTATACCCCTGTGTTGTAAAAGAATTTTGAAGATATGCATTTGAAAAACGTTTGGTCTTTTCCTAGTTTACTTTAAAGTATCGCCTAGCCGATTTTGCGCATTTTTGTAGACAATAAAGTTCCACATTTGGCAATCTTATTTTTTATCGCGCATGCCCAACAGCGATTTTATGGTAACCATAATTGGAATGCGTAGGGAGATAGAAAATTTTTTGGTGGCAATTTTGAAAATTTGCTCTCGGCAAACGGTGTACCGCCCGAACGTTTTGGCCTTGTCGCCAACTTTTCAAAATTGCGTACACGTAAACTAGGAATTTACCAAACTTTTGAAGGCGAGGATTGGAATAGGATTCGTGTGTTTGAAAAGTTGCTTCATACGAAAAGGTAATGGTGAGTGTCTTTCTGGAGAAAGTAAATATTGACTGCCCTATAACTCGAGGATTGACTTATTTGGTTGCTGATTTCGAAAAGAGTCACTCGTTCATCTTGAAACCAAACAGCCGACCAAACGGTATAGTGGTTAGCGTGCTAAGCTTCTAGACCGCGAGGTTGCGGGTTCGAGTCCCGTGTTAGACATGGGTGTTTGTAAATGTATGTTGGCTTGTCTAATGACGAATGTTTCGGCGCATTATAGCCCTCGTGTTGCTGACGGCGCCAGATAATCTGATAAACAACCAACCAACCAACTTGAAACCAAACAAAAATGGGACGAGACTCAAGAAAGTTTGGAAAATGACAGTCACAAACTCTAGAAATTTCTAGAGGTAAAAGGTTTTTCTTGCTATCGAAAAGAGGAAAAAATGAATTTCAAAAGAGATCAAATGTAAAGCTTTGGTAATTCCATTTTCAAATGGACACCGATTCAATTTAGAACCTATAGGAACCGGTGAATATAGTGTAGGAGAAAGTGAAAATATTTTCCTTATAATTCTAGAAGTAAAAAATTTGATCTTACACTTGAAAAAAGACTTTGAATCAAGCTGGAACAAAAAACAAATTTCCAAAGATTTTAAAGGGGAAAGCAGAACATGAGTTTCATAACATTAAAGTAAAAGACATTATTATTTTTCAATATACGATAATACATGAATATAAATTTGGGTGTTATGGACCACGAAAGAATATAAATGAGTTTTAACTCTTTATTCAAAGGTAAAAAATAATTTGTTAAAAAAAAAACACTTTCCGAAATATTTTCTTGTATAATATTTAAAAGAATTGCAAATAAAATAAATGTACTGATAACTATTGCGCAAATTTCAAGGGTACGTCCATACATGCTTTAACGCATTTTTAATTAAATTTAAACTAATTGTAATTTTAAGGAACCGAAAAATATAAAATGATACCATAAGTTTTATAACTAGAGATAATTTTTTAAGCGTCCTAGAGGGTAGGTATAAATTTTGGTTTTGATATACACTCATAGATGGCAGCACCATAATAAGTCTGTTGGCATTTTTTAATTTTATTTATTATACTCATAAAACTTGATTACTAATCTGGAAAAGTTCATAAAAGAATAAAAGTATGATATTTGTTGGGATTAAATGGTCTTATGCTATTTTAATTTTCGTTTATAATAAATAGACATTAAATTAAAAGAATTTGTGTCATTTCATTAAGTGATCTTGTTCGTACCTTATCACCAAATGTCAAGGTTTTGTACAAAGTGGTTTCTAAATGCAGTGTGCCAGAAGATTGTAACATAGAGAACATAAGGTAGTGCTTGATCTTTAAATATGCTCTAATCGCAAGTTATTGCCGTCTTAAGACTTTTTGCAGTAATTTAGCCAGTTATTCTAATAGTCAAAGAGGCGACTGCAATTTTTGGACCCCATCGAACATCATTCTG
This sequence comes from Linyphia triangularis, assembly GCA_963978545.1. Lineage (NCBI taxonomy): Eukaryota > Metazoa > Arthropoda > Arachnida > Araneae > Linyphiidae > Linyphia > Linyphia triangularis. The sequence continues at coordinate 10,353,241 of OZ021726.1, forward strand.
AATTTTATATAGAAATTGGAGAAAAGTGAGTAGATTACGAATCCACTGGTCTGCCGTGGCAAAAATAGCCGAAACTGATCAATAATCGACTTGTAATGAGTTGCTTGGAACGATTGCCAAATATGTGATAACTTACTAAAAATAAAACAAACTTATTCGTCTGGCAACCCACTTCATTTTGATTTTTAATGAGAAAAAGCGCAAACGATTTCTGATCTCTGACTCGGAAAACTTATATCTTTTAAAAGTAAGCCAAATTGGTGACATCAGTTACGTCATAAGTGACGTAATATTTTTTGCCAACTTGGCTCTCTTTTAATAGATGCAAGTAGCCCGTCACCAGATATCTGAATCGTCTGCAACCTTCTTAATTGAAAATTAAAGAGTGATGGTTACCAAATAAAAAAAAAATGCTCATTATTTGGCAAGTTATGGTGCATTTGGCAATTGGATTTAGTTCAACTTAATAAAAGTCGATTTTTGACCAGTTTCGGCCATTTTTGCCACGGCAGACCAGTGGATTCGTAATCTACTCCCTTTTCTCTAATTTCTATAAAAAATTCAGAATGATGTTCGATGGGGTCCAAAATTTTCAGTCGCCTCTCAGTCTATAAGCAACTGTCCCAATGACAAACATACGTTAACCCATTGTGTTAATTGGTTGAAAAATTTAATTTAAACATGGATTTTGGTACTTTATAAAAGAGGGTGTGTATATTCGGTGTGGAAATAATTCCTTCTTTGCCCGTCGTAATTTAAACTACAACATATAAAGGTTTTACTATTTTAAAGATTCCTTTTCAGCAGTTTTCTTCATTATTTGTTGATAAAAAAAGTTCAATTGGATCCTGTATGGAAGATGAAGAGTGTACAATTTACCAGAGCGTTCAGCTACACCAACCATACCATACCAAGTTCTGCTTTCCAAGTCAAATTTCATTATATCTCTCAACAATAAAATACAATAACTAACTCTGATGAACTTCCAAAAAAAAGTCATTCTTTTAAGCAATCTTAAATTCTTGAGGCACAGGCTGAGCGTGGGTCCTTTAGTTTTTATTAATTTTATATGAAAAGTATGTGGCGACCTCAAATAACAGATAAAGTTTCTGTGCACAGGAGTACTCTTTTGCACAGCGGTAAAGCATCTGCCTCGAGATCCAATGGTCTCGGGATCGAGGCCCGTCGCACAAGGAGAAAGCTTTCTTACGCTTTAATGATGACCCGGACTAAAACGCATCATGCTGCCATCTATCGGCGCTTCTGAAAGGAGACACTACATCGCAACAAGCGATCACATACGCAACTCGCGTGCAACACTGCAACAAGCCGTGATGGGAGGAGGCTGTGGTCTCGGGATCGAGGCCCGTCGTACAAGGAGAAAGCTTTCTTACGCTTTAATGGATCACGTCCGGGTCACCATTAAAGCGTAAGAAAGCTTTCTCTGTGGATGACGGGCCTCGATCCCGAGACCATTGGATGTCGAGGCAGTTGCTTTACCGCTGTGCAAAAGAGTACTCCTGTGAACAGAAACTTTATCTGTTATTTGAGGTCACCACAAGTATAATTAAGTAGAGTTATAGTATGTGACGCTATGCACCCTCTCTTGGTATCACTATTACTAGCATAAAAATGAGATTATGGATTACTTCAAACTATTATTGAGTTAGCCATTAGTTAATTATGTTTAAAACTTTGAGGCTAAATTGTTGGTTGCTACTTTTTACCCAATTGCCCTATTACCCAGTGATTAATCGTAAAAATTTATTAAATCAAGCTCAAAATAACAGTGATTTCACCCTTTAAAATGTAAAAACTATGGAAACTGTACTTTCAAGAGCAATGACAGTCATACATAGTTAGTGTTTATCACTACCTCACGTTGTCCACTTACAACTCTCGATTCTCTATCTGTCATTGGACATATTGTTCATATTCGTTATAACTGCCAATAACTGCACTTAGAAATGTTATGAACACATTTCAAGAGTGTTTAGCTATTACAGAAAAATCCGGCCCATGTCCAAAAATTAAGACTAAAGTGTCTTAAATCTTTTTAAGAAAGAAGTTTTAGGCTTTTAATAATATATTTAGAAGCAAACATGGAAGGATATAAATCTAAAAGAATTATGTATTAAAAACTTCGAAGGGCAGTATGAGGAGAAATTAACTGAAACCAGTTTCTGTACTTATTATGATGTTATTATACGTAACTGATTATATGTTAACCGATTAATTAGCAAAATCAGATGAGAGAACTGCAAACTGTTAAAAGTGTGCCTCAAGATCAAAATCCCACATATCAACACATATTTTGTAACTGTTCAAGTATAAACTTTGTTGGGAAAAGAATGACTTTCTGTTATAAAAGCGTTTAAAAACTTGAGAAACCAGTTTTTTTTTTTTTTTTTTTTTTTTTTTTTTTAATTCATCAACATAAGAATGCATATAAACTAAAGTTTCTTATACTTTTATTATAATATTATTTTTTACCACTCTGTTTTGAAATTAAATTAAAATCAAACACGCATCCTTTTTATTAAAAATATGTGTGTTTAAATATAATTCAATAACAGTTCGAAGTAATTTAACCACTAATTAAAGTAAGAAAAATAATTCAATAATTTGAAAATAGTTATCCAATTTTATTTTTTAATAATTAATTCAATAGAATTTGAAACTAAAATCTTTCTATTTTAGAACATGGACAATGTAATCATTTTTCTTTTAAGTAGTTTGGAAAACTGAATTTAAAAGATTTGAGAACCGAATTTATCCATCTACATAAGAAAATGCCAATAAGTTTTTGCAAAAAATTTAAAAGTGCATCAATTTTGAAATACTCAAAAGTATTTTAAGTTAGGAATGTTATTTAAAAATTCACGCAATAAACGTTCTAAATCAAAAAGGAAGAAAATTAGGAAAAACTTTTGATGCTGCCATCTATATTGGAATATGAGAACTATAAGTTTAATGTTCGTTATTTTTATTTCTCCGCTTTTAAGCTTATAAAGTATTATTTAAAATAGTATTTATTAAAAATTAAACAAGTCCTTAAGAAATGTTAACATAAAATATTAAAGAATTAATTTCTTTTATACTTTATAGTTAAAAAATACCACCATGAAAAATCAATCAAGAAAACTCAAAATGTGGTGCTGCCATCTATTTAGTAGAATGTGAACATTAAGTTCAAATAAATTCGCTAAGACTAAATTCGAGAAATAATTGTTTCTAATAAGTTTATAAAACATTAGTTATTATAAATTATAACTTTTGATAACAATAATAGTTAGCATATTAAATTTATTATTAACTTCTGTTAAATGTTTTTTCTTTATAAATTTGGATATAAAAACTTTTACCAAAATAAGTTAATTTTTAAGCAAGTGTGTACATTGTAACTGATTATAAAATACATTTATATAATAAATAAATTTGGTAATAAAATGCATTTGTATCGTTTTGTTCAGGAACAATTTCATTGTTTTAAAAATTAAGAATTCAACGAAATATTTAATACACATTTATAATAATATATAAATATACACATTATTTATACAGATTTACATTTATTTTATACAGATTTACATTTATTTTATACAGATTTACATTTATTTTATACAGATTTTTTTTAGAAGTATCAATAGAATGAAACGTTATGAATCTATTATAATAATTATTCAATTACAGCCATGTTTGAAAAAATATATTTTTGATTCTTACAAGTACTTGTTATGGCTAAGTTAAATATTTTTAAATGATTGTGTCAAAACTTTTCATAAAAAATATACATTAAAGCAAATGAGCCAGCGTATTGCTTATTTTATACTCTCCGATTTTCGCTTCTTTATGATTATTTACATATATGCTTTCGATTTATTAGGATAACTTACTTTATGAGTACTTCTCTGTATGTTGCTATTGAATTTTAATTTTAATCACAATACAAAACAATTGGTTGGTTGTTTTGTGAAGGAGTTTATAATGAAGCAACGTGATCGATGATGAGTTAGATTTTCATTATAACATTGTGCAGTTGATTTTTGCAGTTTTTTATAATGGGAATTCTGTTAAAATAAAAAATAAAAAAATTAAACTGAAAAAGGATTCTTTAGCTATTTTTTTAAAATTGTTTCTACGATAAAGAATAGGAGCTACTAGGTTACCTATTAACTCTCCGAATATTTTAAACACTGATTCTAAGAAGAGGGTTATTTTAAGAACTTAAATTCTTTTGTCCATATTAGTCTCGGAAAAAATTCACATTTTTTTTTTTTTTTTTTTTATAAACTTTCCAACGAAAATTAACATTTTGCAAAATAGTTTTGCATTGCGACTTTTTTTTTAGAAAGCTTATCCACTGATCTTGAAACTTAGGATACCTTTGTGCAAATATTAAAAAAGTTCATGTATCAATAAATAACAAACACAAAAATTTAGAAAATTGACTAAAACTGCTTGATTTTAGTGCGATTTTTCTATTTATATATATTTAAAATTATTATCATCTAAAAAATCAACCTATCTTCACTAAAACTACAATTAACTATAAAAAAGCAGAAAACCTATTAAGAAAGTTGTACAAAGTTTTTGCATGAAATTATTAATAAACGCATTTATGACTTTTAAGATTTAAAAGCATTACCGTTATTACCGTTGATAGTGTTTGATTTTATCGTTATTCATTCGGTCGTCATCCAATTTATTTTTCTAATTATCTTTTGAGATTCTTGCTTTGTTGAGGTAATATCGGATTCGGTCATTCTATGTCTATAAAATGTTGGACGCATTTTGATGTTGAATAACTCATAAAATAATGAAGATGAATTTAAATTGATTACACTAATGATTATATAGCCTTAAAAAGTTTTATGGTCCTTATTAATAGACTTCCATATGAGCGCCATACGTTGCAAGGAGAATATCAAGACGGTAGTCAATTTCGCGCCTGGTATGGACAAGCATGTCGACATCCACAGACGCTATTGCGGCTGTAATCTTGGCCTTTAAGCTATCAACATTGAACACTTTCCTCCTGTAAACGATGCCCTTTACGAATCCCCAAAGGAAAAAGTCCAGTGGCGCTATATCAGGTGATCAGGGTGTTCAAGAGAGAAAAACATAAAATTAATAACACGTGCAGACGATATTTACAAAAGAAAGGATATTCAAATGGGAAAAGGAAATTTTCTATGGCAACACTCACTATAAATGAAAATATACGAGTTATTCTATGTATAAATTCCATAAGTTTGTTTATATCTTCATTATTTTATGAATGATTCAACATCAAAATGTATCCAATATTTTATAGACACCCAACTAACAGCGGAAGCGATAGAGAGGTGAGTAAAACAACTACCTTTTCGGAAATTTTTTATGTTTCTGAAGCAGGTGTCTGAAAAAAGTTTCTTCATAGTGGCCAAACACTGTAAAAAAACGATCCGAGCTCAAAATTATTTAAACAAGGCACAATTGCACCCAAAAGTCGACAATGCATTTAACGGATATATAATAAAAAGTTGTTACTGGTGTAATTTTTTTCGATTTCCATGTTATATTTGTGACATTGTGTGTGTTGTGTGTTCTTTTAAGAGTTGTATAAGACTATCTCAATCAAGGCTTCACATTGGGAACCTTTTAGAGCGTTTCCCAACCCATGGGCTGCGGCCCACAAGTGGGTCACGAGTAGCGTGATACTGGGCAGTTGATACTGGTTGAGTATCCAAGCTGAGACAAATATTATAGAGCTTCAGGGGTAGAGATTGGAATAATCGAGCCACTCGATTGTTAGCAACAATCGAATTACTCGATTGTACTCTTCAATGGTGTAGCGAGTGAATAATTCGTGAATTCAACAGCATGGCTAAAATCTATCTATACTAAACTCCAACTTAACTTGACATCACTAGACGATAGATCTTCACCGTGCTCATAGGCAATTAATCCATTTTAGCGGAGTGAAGACATAATTCTCGCCAAACCTTAGAGCCTTTTGTTCTCTACAGGGTTGTGGTTTGGCGAACATTATGCTTTCATGCCGCCAAAATGGATTAAATGCCTATAAGCACTGTGATGATCTACTGTCTAGTAATATCAAGTTAAGTTGAAGTTTAGTATAGCAGTAATCCAGATATTGACGCTCTCGTGGGAGACAAATAACGTAAAAAATACTTCCCTTACTTTACATAAGAAAAATATTGTTTAATCCTTTTTGTACAGTATGTTTACTAATTACTGAAGCTCACACGCACATATTATATTATCTAGTGGGCCGACCAAACGGTATAGTGGTTAGCGTGCTAGCTTCTAGACCCGGAGGTTGCGGGTTCGAGTCCCGTGTTCTTCTTCTTCTTATCAAGGCCTATGGGGACTAAGGCACCTCTGCTTAAGCATTTTGTACCAACCCCATATCCCGTACATATCGGTAGTGGGCAGTACTGCACAGGATGTAAGCGCACACTCGCAAGAGGGAGTGCACAAGTCTACCTATAGCCACCGAAGAGTTCATTTCTACCTCTTTCGGTAGCTACCCGATAGATGGCAGCACTACCGTATGTGGAACTTCTTAATTTAGAGGCAGTACCAAGCAGAAGATTCCACCAGAAGACTTGGCTTTGCCACCCCCAGAGGTATTGATTTGTATGGGAACTTGGAGGACTTTGCGACCATGACTGATTTAACGTGCTCCAGTCACCATTAGCGAACACGGCGGTCTTTAGTCGGTCCCAGGCCCGAACTCGCAACCTCAGGGCTCGCAACCTTCTAGTTGCGAGAACGATACTCTCCCGACTGGGCTACGCGGCCCCAGAGTCCCGTGTTAGGCATGGGTGTTTGTAAATGTATTTTGGCTTGTCTAATGACGAATGTTTCGGCGCATAATAGCCCTCGTGTTGCTGACGGTGCCAGATAATCTGAAAACAACCAATCTATTATCTAGTGGAACTCAATGTCTTTTAATTACAAAATAGGAGGTCCACACAACTAAAGAGGTTGGGAACCGCTGTGCTAAAGTGATTAGCAAGGACTGACATTTTTGTCAACTCTCTTGCCTGCAATAATAGCAATATTGTATAGTCTTTCACCTCTGATAGAACCATCGGTATAGATAAACAACTGGATAGACTGCTCCATTGTCAATGCAAAGAGAAAAACGCGCCGGGGATTGCGAAGCTGGTGGGATGATTAACCAATCACAGTTCACTTTTATAGTTGGATGGGAATGCGAAAAACCTTGTAAAGTGTTAGAGTATAAATTTTTTTGCTCATTATTACTAATTAAGGTCTACTATTGACATTTCTGCTGTGTACAACCCAAAATTTTGTTTTCAATCCTCGGCAATCAGTATTTTTTATCTCACCACTTGCATCTGGCAACGGCTTCATTTTCCCAGCGTTAAGCAGACTATCCAGTTGTTTATCTATATCGATGGATAGAACACACAAAAGGCACATTCACTTCGTCTAATGCAGCGTTAGCCACTAACTTTTAGAGGAGCCGTTTGACTTCTATTGGAGCTTTTCGCTGGCCGTAGATTTATACCGAATACATCAATATATGTATCGTTAATTATGATTGATTGAACAATATAGAGCGTATCTGAAAAGAGGGGGAGGGGGGAATTATCTTAATAAAATTGGGGGGCAATCAATATTTGATTCTTTTCTCCAAATAATAAAAAATATATATAATTTTTATTATTATGTATATCAAAGTCCAAAAAAAGAAGTTGATCTGTTGTGTTCCAACATGACAATGTGAATTGACCTAAACTTTAATAAGGGTATTTAAACTATTCCTCCAGATTCACCAATTTCAATCGATATGATGTAGCATTTGTTATAGCCAATCTTAATAAATTATTCAAATAAGAATCAGTTAAGTTATTCCTGTATTTATTCTTAAGGTATACATATACAATTGAGATGATTTTCTTTGATTTTTAGGTAATAATTTCAAACTTTTTGGCAGTATATTAGAATTAAAAATGATGCATTTTTATATATAAACTTTTTTTTCAGTTAATTTTTTTAATCAGCTAACTCCAATTAAAATGACTAATTAGGACATTATTAGAGCAGACATAAATGCACTTGCAATTAACTTAGAGGCATGATTTTTATTGCAAATAAGAGATATTATATTGACGCATGTTCCTATGAGGAATTTTGAATTTGGCTTCAATATTTATTTAATTATACATTTTTAAATAAAAAGTTAAAAAAAATACATAGTTTTTAACAGAAAATTAAGATTAAATTATGCATAAAAAATGTGTTTATAACTATATATATTAGATTCTCAATAGGAAACACATTCACAACTATTGTCTACAAATCAAAATTAGAATTTTGTAAATCGGACCATTTATTATGAAGTTACGACCGTTGGCTTAAAGTCATATTAACACCAAAATGTCATTCTTCAGAAAACGCGTTTAAAGTTTACTACACTAATGAATGAGATACCAAACAGGTTCGCAAAACCCACTGTAATTTAAAAAGTAATTTGAGTCTCAGAAAGAAAATGGTATCATTTTAATGGTAATGAATTGGGGAATATTTTAAAACAAAACCATCTTGCTGAAAGTTTCTTCATCTAGTTTCATCGGGCCACGTAGTGGAAAACTCTGTTCTACATCGTAAAAACACTATTTTGGATAAATTCAAATTATGTAAAAAAAAAAAAAATATCGGTGAAGTTTGATTTTTGTTCTTCTGTGCTGAAGAAAAATCTGTCGCAAGCCATATAATGGCTAACGCCAATGACGTACTGGCCATAGTGCTGTCCGGTTCAATCACCGGACTGGTCAGTGGCTGACTAAATGGGCTGGTCCGGTACGGCGTTTTATTTTGATTTTAATTTTCTTTTTTTAATATAAGTAGCTACCTTCTTTAAGTTTTTTTTTTTTTTTTTTTTTTTTTTTAATGCCTGATGCATTGCAATCCCAATTTTTTTTTTTTTTTTTTAAATGTGTTATTGTTTTACAAATATTATTATTCAAATTCTATTATTCTGTGATTCATAATTGTTACAAAAAAATATTCAAATAATAAAGTATATTAATTGAACTAATTCATTATTAATATAAACTGTTTGATTATTAAAATAAATTAATTATTAAAATAAATTAATTATTAAAATAAATTAATTATTAAAATAAATTAATTATTAAAATAAATTAATTATTAAAATAAATTAATTATTAAAATAAATTAATTATTAAAATAAATTAATTATTAAAATAAATTAATTATTAAAATAAATTAATTATTAAAATAAATTAATTATTAAAATAAATTAATTATTAAAATAAATTAATTATTAAAATAAATTCATTATTAAAATAAATTAATTATTAAAATAAATTAATTATTAAAATAAATTAATTATTAAAATAAATTAATTATTAAAATAAATTAATTATTAAAATAAATTCATTATTAAAATAAATTCATTATTAAAATAAATTAATTATTAAAATAAATTAATTATTAAAATAAATTAATTATTAAAATAAATTAATTATTAAAATAAATTAATTATTAAAATAAATTAATTATTAAAATAAATTAATTATTAAAATAAATTAATTATTAAAATAAATTAATTATTAAAATAAATTAATTATTAAAATAAATTAATTATTAAAATAAATTAATTATTAAAATAAATTCATTATTAAAATAAATTAATTATTAAAATAAATTAATTATTAAAATAAATTAATTATTAAAATAAATTAATTATTAAAATAAATTAATTATTAAAATAAACTATTCAATTATGAAAAAAAAAAATATTTAATTAATTAATGGAATTATTTCATTATTAAAAATAATTATCAAAATTTGATTAACTAATTTTATCCAACATTTGGGCCTGCGTAAATCTAAAAATACCGGGCCGATTACATGTCCCAGTACGCCCCTGGCTAACGCTGATCTAATGGCTATGAAGGCGAAAAAAAAAGGAAAAAAGATAATACAGAGTTGCTTCGATTACAGAACATTTCTGGATGTCAAGGTCATACGTTTTTATGCCACTCCTGGACGGGTTATTCTTGAAGGGTCACGTGAGCCAAAGAAGCGTCGGCTATTACATTCTGCCTCTTCTATGTACACGCAGTGAAGGGGGGGGGGGGGAGAGATAAATCGCTTGGGGAGGAGAAGCTATCTTTTAAGGGGCGGGGGCGTAGTTGGGTCGTCTTTTTCTTTTTGTATCTCATTCAAAACCCTACTAGTACTGCTACCATGCTAGATTACCTGTTATTTGCAACAATGTTGTTTTGTGTCGTTAGCTCTCATTTAGACCCCGTCCACTAATGGGGATGAATTATGGTACTCGTTCATTGGCGGCGAAAATGTTAGTGCAGCAGGAAACATGAGACTTCCAAACAACAACTTCCTCCCCCTCCCCCCCCCCCAACTACACACATTTAGTACAATCATGTACAATCACACTTGAACTTTTTTTTTTTTTTTTTAATTATTTTAAAAATCGGATTATTTTTGCACTTAAAAGTCCATAATTAGTAATGATGTTTAAATGAAGGGGGGAAAAATCAGTTTTACTCAAAAATTAATTGACTAATTATCATTTAACTCGTTATAATTAGCATGTTTTTGAACAGTGATTACTCGAGTTTTTATGAAGACAAGAAATGAAATTATGGTTGAAAATTGTTCGTGATATCATTCTTCGAGTTATATATCTCCATCTAGTTTCTAGAATATATATAGTTTTTCTAATAGAATTTTTTTAACAGTGAAAGTAAAAGAAAAATCGCAATTTTTCTAAAAACTTTTGCATTTAAAAATCTAGCAAAATTCATTTTCTTTTCCAATCAATTTTACTGATGTTCAAAACATCTAATAATTAATGCATATTTGAATTCTCCAATAATTTTTCAAAAAGGTTATATCAGACTTCTGTTATCATTGTTTAAATGAAGTTTTACGTGCCAAAAACACGATTTTTTTAGATAATGAGTTTAAAATATTCAAATTTATTTTCAGAACAAAATAGTACTTCAAACTAATAAAATAACTTTCTAGTCATCAGATGATACCATTATCTGGCAAAAATTCCATGTAGAGATTATTTTAAAGCAGGAATTCTCAAAGGCAGCTGAGGTCAGAAAATCTGTGATCTGGCTGCCTCTCTACACATTACTTGGAGAGAAGGCTCTATTGGATTTCATTGGTTACCATGGCAATGTCGTAGCCGAAACACGTTTCAGGAACACATGACAGCCTTTCGGAGGATGATCACCTTGATTGGAAACCTCTTTCCCTCGTGAATTGAGGAAAGAAGTTTGCTATTTATCGGATTTTTTTACATTTACTGTAGAAATTTTATTTTCATTTTAGAAAATTGTAAAATATATCATTTTAGTTTTGAACTAATAGATTTAGATGCAGCCCGGCTGCACTGGCTGTAGTGCACGAGCAGCCACTGTACTTGTTGCCATTTTGTAAAAGAACTTATATGAGATAATGTTTATTTTTTTGGAGGGATCTCAAACACCTCCACTCCCACCCCCCTACCCTTCTCCAAAAATAATAATAATAATAATATTATTATTATTAATAATAATAATAATAATAATAATAATAATAATAATAATAATAATAATAATAATAATAATAATAATAATAATAATAATAATAATAATAATAATAATAATAATAATAATAATAATAATAATAATAATAATAATAATAATAATAATAATAATAATAATAATAATAATAATAATAAACAAAGGTGGACAGTAGCTCGTATTAGAAAATTTCTAATGCTCTTGTCCTTTGGAAAATATCTTATCCATAAAACCAAACCGAAAATATTTCCCAGTGGCATGTAACACTTAATACCATAGAAAAGCCTCATTTTGAGAAGGATTAATTCCGAAAAAGAAGACGACTTAAAGACTGATTACGAAGTTAACGCCATGATTCACTGCTAATAGTGTCATCAATTGATAAGTATCTGGCAACCGGTATGATATCGTTTGCTTCTTGTGGAGGAATCCATTCTCTTTTTCTGGAGATAAAAGTTTATCTTTCCCCCCTTAACGATGCTTGAGAAAGAGTTCGTTCTGTTCGTTTGGAACAATCGAATTAGGAAGTTAGCCCACACCCTTCATTCGATTGTTCTAACGTATTAAAAGAAGAAGAAATTGTGTAGTGCCCTCGAGATAAAACGAACAAGTAGAAACCCATCGATATCGACCATTGGTATTATTTAAAAGAATATGCCGGAAACAAGCGCCAACATGTTTACAAAAGTTATGCAGACGCAGTTATGATAAATTGTTCCTCATTTTAATTTAAATTATACTAAACTCTAACTTAACTTGACATCACTAGACGATAGATCATCAAAGTGCTCATAGGCAATTAATCCATTTTAGCGGAGGGAAGACATAATTCTCGCCAAACCTTATAGCCTTTTGTTCTCTACAGGGTTTTGGTTTGGCGAACATTATGCTTTCACGCCGCCAAAATGGATTAAATACCTATGAGCACTGTGACGATCTACCGTCTAAGTGATGTCAAGTTAAGTTGAAGTTTAGTATAGGACGAATTGCGTGTTTTTGATGTTAAAGTATATTTTAATTTTATATTATTATTTTGAGTGTAAAAATTAATGACTCTAAAAGAATAACTGAGACTATTGTAAATACTGACAGGCGCAAAATCAGATTAGCTTACGTGATTTAATATCCCATGCAAAGAAGGAAAAATGTAATTTACTGTATCACAAAGCGAGTAAGCGTCTTATGTATATTTCATTGTAGTTTCTTGTAGAATGCAAATTATTGACAGGATGGGGGGGGGGGGGTAGTTGCCTCCTTACTTTCGGAAGTCTTAGTGATTTTGATGGCATTATACTTTTCATTTTGGGGCTTTTAATTTGATGACATTGTAAGAGCACAATTCCCTTCACTGATTCGTACTATGATACTCAGCCGTCAAATAATCAGCCTCAATAATCTTTCTTCAAAATGCACTGGTACAGAACTCTGTCTTGATCCCTAAATTGCACTTTTAAATTCAGACCATTGTAAATTTACAAGTCATAAAACCTTATGGAATACATTTTTAGACCGTTGTCAAAATTTCATCTCCTTCTTCTAAAAAATATATATATATATATTTTTTAATTTTTTTTTTTAGAAGAAGATATACATTGTATATATATATATATATATATATATATATATATATATATATATATATATATATATATATATATATATATATATATATATATATATATATATATATATATATATATATATATATATATATATATATATATATATATATATATATATATATATATATATATGTACGGTGCTTGTTCAGAAAATGTTTTTCAAAACCATCTAAAACCAATAACGTTACTCAATATTGAACTGGACACTTCATTGTATCATTTTGTTTTTTCGAAAATTAGTTTATATTTTGCATTGTTTTCTTTTAAGAAATCAACGCAAAATATAAAATAATTTTCACAAAAAAAAAATCACTCTTGGTACCTTAAGTTTATGGGTCCGATTGAGAATTCTGGGATTAAAGTTAAGTACGAAGGTATTCCTGCGCATGCGTTAGGAAGATATATTTTCCATTATTGATGACGCGCGTCAACTGTCAGTCTGATCAGGCCTTTAAAACATGGCAGTAACTCCGTGGGAATATGACTCTACCACCCGAGGCCACAATACCAAAAACAAAAGTAGGTTGCTTATTTAGAGATTTTGGACTCGCATGGGTGGCTACTTAGTGATAGTGTTCGTCCAATGAGTTTGTGAGTAGATGTACAATGCCCACCTGTGCTGGGCGGCTGTCAAGCATGGCGGCGGAACCATGTGTTGTGATTTGACATTGTGCAACAAGTTTAAAATCTTTCACAACAGTGTTTCATACACATGAAATTATAAACATGTTTAAGTGTTGAAAGCCATGTTTATTAGTTCAGTTATGTATGGATTCCATTCCATAACTGTTCAAGATGATGACTGATTTGAATTTGTGTATTCGAATGTGAATAAATTCCCATTTACAGATTTATTTCACCAAACAGACTGTAGGTGTTTTTTTAGAGCTGAGCTCTAAAGATTTTTTTTTTTTTTACAAAAATGTTATTTATTGCATGATAGTATAGTAATCTAAATTGCGCTCCCAAGTTTTGAAAGTATTTTAATTTTCACCAAACGATAAACCATATTTACCATTTTGCTCTAATTTCGTTTATATATTTTTTTTCCTACATTTTGTTTTCCGCCTACGTTTCAATCACTTTCCGCGATCCATTCAAACGTATTAATATCACAAAATTTATTAATTTATTATTTCTAAAATATGCATTACCAAACAGTGTTTGCGGTAATTTAGAACACTATTTATTTAATTTTGCTTATTAGTAAAAACCATGTGGCAACGGATTTTCGAATTCGGAAGGCATGTTCTAAGTTAGGTGGTTATATTTTGTTTTCTAAACGAGTGTTGACAATGTCTTCTAAGGCAACTGCCAGCCACAATCAGTTCCTTATTATATAGAATTCTGATGCTACAAACTAAAAGAAAAATTCATCTGCATTAAAAACAAAAATTGAACCAACTCGATACTACAAAACAAGGTTTCAGAACTTTTCGGTGGCATTGTTGAGATATCTTTCAGGTAAAAAATATTTTTAAACAAAATAAAACAATTTATTTTGATTTTTATTGGTTAAAATAAATGGGCTTGCCGGTACCCAAAAGCCTTTTTTAATGTAGCAATGATATGTTAACAGTGTATAACCATGCTCTTCAAACTTTTAAATTAAGTCGTAATAAAATCCTGCAAAATGACACAAAAACATTGTATTCCATAACATTGCTTTATGCTGTCCATCCATAAGAGCTCTGTGTTAAAGACACTCGGTTTCCAACTTTTTACGCTTTTACGGCATTTCACTGAATTTCAAAGGTGGGGATGATTAAAACACCTTAAGGGACATTAGCACATAAATTTTAATCAAAATCGTTAGAGTCGTTTTTTAGCAATTGCTGAAAAACATGGTTTTTTATGATTTCAAACTTATGCTCATGCGTGATTTTGACGAAAACCTTAATGGTACGTACCAAGACCACCACCAACCCGCTCACCAAATTTGAACATCGTAGGTCAATTTGTTCGGGAGTTATGCTGACCACGTACACACAGGCACACATTTTTTCTATACAACTTTTTTGAAATCAGGTTGTTCCAAAACGTGGAAAAATGTTTTGTTTTTAAAAAAAAAAAAAAAAAAAAAAATCGAACATTTTTTTTTTTTCCCCTTCTTTTTTTTTTTTTTTTTTTTTTGACCGAATGCTATACTTTCACTACCCTATGTAAACGTATGGGTAATTGAAAGTAGAAATATTTAATAATTTACTTTTACATCTATCACCCGACACCTGTGAGAAAAAAAAATCGATTAAAGATAAAACAATATAAAACATTTGAAATAAATACTAAATGGGTAAATACTCATTCTTCACACATATACCGAAGCACACAGTGCTAAACAAAGTGAATTTCAAGAAACAACAGCTCTGTAATTTATAAATCTTTCAAAGATTCAGACGCGTAGCCAGGGAAAGAGATATGGGGATATATCCCGTCCCGAAAATTTTCTGTTTGCCATTAAATCACAAAAATCAAAGGTTCTTTTTGCTTAAAATAGTAAATTTAAATGGTAATCTTATGATTCGATGACTTCTTTATTTTAATATACCCACCTGAAAAAATTCTTTGACTACGCCCCTGTAAATATTTAAATGCAGTTATTTCAAAATGTACAAATTTACCTTTGCCACATTTGCGCGATTGTCAATCGATATTGCGTCCTACCATACTCAGATCCAATTTGACGGTGAGAAGATTTGCTATGTCACTTCAAAAATTTGCGGATTACGACACAGACAAGGTCTGATTTCCGCCAACAAAAGAGAGGAGACAAAGAAAAATCATACTAATGATATAAAATAAATTTTAACTTTATTTTACAAATGAGCTTTCCATTACATTATTGGCGCCATTTTAATAGGTATGCAAAGTTCTAGTGACACTATACAGCTCGTGATATATTTATACATTCTCATTGGCAATACTTTTTATTTTCAATTAATAGTTTATCGATCTTCGAAATACTAGTTGGCAACAAAAAATAGTTTCGAAAATAATCGGAATATTATTCTTTTATACATCGAGTCAATTGGGTGTTAATTAATTTCTATAGGAGGAAAGAAAGTACATATCATTATGAAAATAGCAAGGCCTGATCATGACGGGGCCCAAGGCCCGGACACTTTTAGAGGCCCCTTCATCAAATGCGAGATTATTAGAAATGAGCTTGACTCGTTGTCAAATAAATTAACATTAAATATAGAAAAAGTTGATAAATTAATGTCAATATATTGTCTTCTTAAAGTTTTTTTTTATCATAAATAAAGAAACAAATTTCAAATAATCAAATTTATAATTCAAAACAGGTAAAACTTTGTAATGTAGCATTGCATTTCACGATCACAATGTGTAGTAATATGCGTGACAACAATATCTGCATCATTATTCACAACTTCAAAGCCGACATTTGCTGATCTCGCAATTAATTTGTCAAGACTTCCTTTCAATATTTCTACGAGAAATATTGTTGTTTTTTACGCTTTTAAATGATAGTTTGATGCATTTGAATAAATACACTCTGGGATACTAAAGACGGTTCAAGATCAATACAAAATTATTTTTATGTAAAAATTCTTTTTTACAGATTGTAAAAGATATTCACAAAAAGAAAGAAGTTATAGGTTTACAGCCAATTTCGGGGCCCCCTAAAACCATGGGCCCAAGGTCCGGGCTTTATGGGCCGAGGCGATGATCAGGTCCTGGCGCTGACCAATGAACCACAATAACTTAAACTGATCGATAAATAAATTTTGAAATAGAAGAATAGATGAATGAAGATTAAGAGAAAAAAAAAAAAGTTATACATCAAAATCTCCTTACATTATTAGGCGTTAGTTTAACTCAATTTAATTTTTAAAGTATGAAGTTCAATTGATCATTCTTGTTAAACAGAACAAAGTTGCTTGTTTGGAAGACACTAAAATTGTCTTTCGCGTGGAACATCTCAGATATTGCAGCAAACACAACTTGTATTGCGAATAACCATATTTTCCATCGAAAGAACCCCTCCCGCTCTTTTCTACTGTTCGGAAAAGGTAAGGTTTACATGTTCCACAACGCGCCAAAAGGAAGGAACATCCTCCACGCTACACTAAAAAAAAAGCGCAGCTGAAGAAATCTTTCTAGCAAAGGCAGGCCCCCCTTCCCGATTTCGCGCCTTTTTGCACTGCATCCTCCTTCGGTCACCCTGTGCGAATGTTCTTGCACATTCACGTGCACCCTTCAAACGACACGTGGCTAGCAGGCGCCAACCCCCCCTGAAAAAAACCCTACTTGATAATAAAATGCCTTATGTCGGCCGAGGTGATTGAAAAAATGTGGAACTTCGTAAAGTCTGCTTTTGTCGAGTGACAATGCTTTTCCGTGGCCATTGTTCTGCACGCGCGATATCGTTTGCTTTGGAGGAAACAATTTTGAAAAGAATTTTTTAAGCACGTGATCGTATATAGGAGTATATCCCCTTTTGCACCACATCATAGGAATTCTGCTATATATATATATATATTTTTTTTTAATAGTGGCTGCTTATGTAAATTAAATATTTTCATAACACTACATTTCAAATATCGTCTGCGTCAGAATAAGTAAATGATTACTTACCACAAAATTTCAATAACAAATCATAATCGTTTATCATATTGTGGAAAGTATTGTTTATTAAAAAAATTGACTTGAAAATAAATAGGAATTTGAATAATTGTATCAGTAAACGTAATATTATTCTTCAATTTGAAAAAAATATTAAGAAGTTTTGTTAAAATAACAAATGGATAAAAAGAAATGCGCACAAATAAAAATGAAATAAACAACGATTTGAATACTGATAGTAATCTTTTTCTGAATTATTAACAAAAATGATGAGAATTTTGATAAACAAATCTACTGATAATTTTTTGCTAATTTAATAACTTTTTATAAAACAGTTTTAAATTAGAAGTACAAAAATGTAAAAAAAAATTTTAAGCTGTTCAAACGTTATTTCAACACACATTACAGTAATATGCTACATAAACAAAACCCACAATAAATGTACTTATAAAATGTTTATATGAACAATTCTTAAATATTGTTTTAATTCTCATTAAAAATTGTGGCTTTTTTTTTATATAACAGATAATATTTTAGAATGTTATAACCACTTTTAAATTTGCAGTAAATCCTAATAGCATGGCAAAATCTAATAACTATATATACAAATTTAGTGTAATAAAAATTGCTTGTAAAGAAATTCCACAAACTTCTCTAAGAGTAATAAAAAAATTGGTGAAAAAATTTATAAATAATTAATAAACCTGTATCATTTTAAGTCCACCGCAAATATTAAAAAGCAATAAGAAAATTCTAACTGTTTTGATATGATTTCATATTATGCATACTTATGCATGCATTTATTTACAGGTACAGAGGTATATTTAAATTGTAACATGTTACAATCAGGAAATGCATAGGTAAAAATTCTAGATTGAAAAAATAATTTTTAATAACCATACAATATATCTTAAAGAACTTTTCACAAAACATGTTTATTTTTGATGAAATATAATTAAATTTAAACAAAGGTTAATATTCTTCTCAAAATATTTTATTATCATACATATTATTCAACTATAGTCAACAATTTTTTCTGTAGTAATTTTTATGTATACCTCTAGGAATAAAAGTATTTTTTTATTAATTCATGAAAATTTACTTTTTCTTCGTAAACTATTGAATTTTCATAGAAAATACAAATTTAGGGAAAATAATTCAAATGTGCATTTTTTTTATTTTTTTTATTTTTTTATTTTTTTTTTAAAGGACTATACTGATATTCGAGATGGTTGGACATTTATTTTGTATCTTTAAATTTTACTTGATTATTAATTCTTTACGTCGAAAATGAATATTAGTCATGTTTTTAGAAACTATAAAATTTCTCAAATAAATAGAATAACTTCTTTTATTAATTTTCAATGGGTTTGAGCAAAAAGTATTTATATAAATTGTTAGTAAATAATATAAACATAGAATAAAAAGATCATACATCTCATAAGTATCTAAAATTATCCTGTCATTAAATCAAAAAATCTTTATTACCTATTTAGAAAAACATTTAAAAACTAAAAAATCATCATTAGTAATATATTTAAAATAACTTAAAAAAAATTATTCTTTTTTTTAAACTTTTCTTCTTATTTTTAACTTCTTTTAATAATATATATATATACATATGTGTGTGTATCAAAAATATTTTTTGCATGATATAATAAAAATATGTGCAACACGTGCTAAAATAATTTTTCAAACTCGAGAAAATTATTTTACTCGTGCAAATGCAGCTGTCAAATAAGCATTTTTTTTCTTTTGAAAAAGTATTACTTTCGCAACTAGTTGAATAAATAACTATTCCCCTTCGATATTGATTAGCTTAAAAAAATAGAAATCCATTGAATTCAGTAAGAAAATGATACCATTTTTATAAATGGAAATTATGAGTAGCGATGTCACAGTCAATTTTCTTACGCTGGATAAATGATACACGCATTGTGATTGGCTAATAGAATTTAAAATTTTGAATGCATTTTCAAAGATGTATTGGGATTGGTTACAAGTGTTTCCATACATGCAACTATACTCCGAATAACGCTGTGCATAAGGTCCATCGCACTCGTTAAAATCAAAATATTTATTTTTACTACTACTTCTTCTTTGACACTCATGTCAAATCAGCAAAATTTCAGAATTCTATGACAAGCTTTGAAAATTATTATTTATATTAAGTTTAAAAAAATCAACAAAATTTTTAAAATCCATATCAGGTTTGAAATTAATCATCAGTTTTATTATTAAAAAGTAATACTAAATTATTAATGTTTAATCTTCGTTTAATTAAAAAAAAAAATCGACATAATTTTCTATTTTATCACAAGCATTGATCTTCCTTCCTCCAATTTATAATAATAAACTAAAAAAATTCTGAAAAATAGAATTCTGTTACTAAGCAAGAAATTAATTACTCTTTTTATTAATTACTCACTTTGAAACTAAAACATGTTTTGACATGATTTCTACTTTGATATTCATTATATTAAAAAAAAAAAAAAAAAATGTCTGAGATTAATCATCAGTTTTACAATCAAAAAGTAATACTAAAATATAACTTTTTAGTGTTTGTTTAATATATTTAATCTTTGGTACACTTTTTTTCAATTAAAAAAAAATTGACATTTTATAATTCTGTTTTATTATAAGCATTGAAAATTATTTTGAGTCTACTCATACTAAAATTATAATATTCTGTTAATGGATATCATAGATCCAAACTTTATAATAATAAAAATAAGAAAAAAGAAAGAGAAAAAAAAAAAAAAAAAAAAAAAAAAAAAAGAATTCTGTTACAAATTAGCAAGAAACTAATTACTATTTTTATTATTTACACACTTTGAAACTAAAACATGTTTTTACAATGTTTCTTCTTCGATATTCATTATATTAATTTACATTTTTTTTTAAAAATATTCCATGACACTAAGGTGTCATAAGTTACACGTAATATTAAATTAGTAAAAATTACTTTGTTAAATATGCATGATTTTTCTGTAAATGCGAATGCTGATATAGAAATTTAAGTTAATAAATTCAGTTTAGGATAAAATTATCTCATTGAATTAAAAATTCGAAAACTTTCTTATCGCAATTCTAATTTCAGTAACTGTAACGGAAATAAAATCCCGCGGTCCCGCGCGATCAAGACCAAAACGCTTCCAGAATCCCGGGTAACCAACCATATCGAAAAGTTCTGTCGCACACGATAATAAAACTTTTTCATAAATCGAACAATCGCAGTGAATAGTTTTATTAAAATAGTTCAGAAAAGAATTTCGACCATTTAAAATTTCTAAAGAATAGATAATATTATTTATTTTAAAGAAAAATGTAGTTTTTCCCCTTACTGTGAACTGAAGAGGCGCGTGACGTCAGCACTAAAAGGAATTCTATTTCCGAAAATGCCCACTATCACAAAATAGTTATCGCTCCCAGATACAGCGCCAACTTTGACATTTAGTTTGTCAAACAGAAATATTTGGCGACCTTATAAGTATTTGGCGATCCAAGAAACGCGCCCATTCGACAACCTTATTATAGAGCGGGTACTGCGCAGACTCCAAATTTATGCGCCTGGGCGATTTGGCGCTTTGCCGACTTTTTATCTCAGCTGCTGGCGAACGGATATTAGTGGTGGTTCGAACAACGAGTCTTAGGTATGTCCCTCCATGTTGTTTTCTTATGTATTATATTTTCAAAAATGTATGAAAAATAATTATTTTATTATTTAACTCTCTAAACTTTTTGTGCTTATTGATTAGAATCGGAAGATTATTTTAGTGGAATCAGCCTAATTTTATCGATGTTCCTTTATTTTTAAAAAAAATTCCAACTGCCGCGTTGTGGAATGTTGCTATTGGCGTTTGCAAAATTCATAACTGACTTAATTTTAAACACCACGATTAGATTTTAACTTTTAACTAATTTAGAAAGATGCTTTAATTTAATAATTGCTAAAAAAGTATTGTTAGGTTTCTATGATCTTGTATATTTTCAAAAAATGTCCCAGTTGACCGATTTTTTAAAAATGAATATTTTCTCAATTTTATTTAGGTAATCACTGTGGATTCTACCTTACTAATCACGAAAATAGATTCAATTATATTTTCAATATGGCATTCAGAGGGTAAGCTATCCAAATTGAATTATTCATCGTATTTCATATTTGTTTGTATCGCTTAACCCTTAATCTAACTTAAGCGCCCGATTAATTTCTTTCCAGTGCTAGATATGAACGATCTAACAATCAGCCAGCTATTTTATCACGTAAAAGAAAAGCAGAGAAAGAATTAGTGGTAAGTACTACATTATTTTAAGTTAAAACTATAATAATTATGAACATCCTGTCCACGTATGACTGAAGCATATCGCACTCAGACCGATACAAGTTTTTTTTACATTTATTGCTTTAGTTTTATAAAAAATACTGTTTCGAATTAATTTCTATATAAACAATAATTTATTTTGTGATACTAAACATCAATATATGTTATTTAATCGTGAAAGTTGATCGGTACTGAATATTAGTTTAGGCGGCAATACTTCCCGCCAATCTAGCGCACCGGTAATACCGGACGACGTGTAAACATTCTTTTGGCGCGCTCAAATTCCTTAACTTCTAAATTTTTATTTTAATCTCAGTTTTAAACAGTAATGTTAAAATAATAATTCTTATCAAAAATTAGAATGTTTTGGTTGTATTTACTTTTGCAAAAAGCGGAATGTTTTAAGACTTGTAATTTTGTATGGGAGGATGTTTGAAAATATATTACGGTAAATAATTAAAAATTACCGTTATTTAGAAATTTTGCAGTTTAAAATTAATATCATAAAATTAAAGATTTTAGTTTTTGTAATATTGCTTTTTTTTTTTTAAATTTCTTTGAACAAAATAATGTAATTTCTTATCAAAAAAGCATTATTTACATTTTGATAGTGCATTTTATTTATTAAATGCAAGGTTTTATTGGAACATTTTGCTTCATTCTTTTTTGCATAACTGCAATAATTTATTTAAATTTGAAGGTTGTATAATCTATTTAAGCTATTAGTTTGTAAATGTAAACATTAGATTTGACTATTTTTAATGAAATTATATCACTTCTTGGGATATTTCTAAGAAACATTAAAAAATGTAGAATGCATTTAGATGCTTGTAAGTTTTGATGAGTACATGAATTTAGCATGTAGCCTTTTGAGTTTTTCGAAATGTGTAACAAACATTGAGCTTTATTTAAATTATTAATAGCTATAAAGAAGCTGAGCTCTAACTTGTGGTATGGATTTTGTAGTAAGCGTTTAATTGAATAATTTCAAGTATTAAAAGTGGCCAAGTTTTATACTTGCATACTGAAGAAATTTTTTATTTCTGTACAAATTTCATGCATTATTCCAAATAAACCTATGTGTATAAATAAGCAGATTATCCGAGTACAAGAAGGTTATTTGATACATTTTTTGTCTAAGTTAATAAGCTGGTATTTAATAAGCTGTCTAAGTTAATAAGCTGGTATTTAATTTTTATGAGTGATTGTACTTGTAGGGACATGAATTCTTACATCATGTAACCAACAGTAATAAAGGCTCGTTAACAAATTTAATGCAAAGTATAACTGAGTACTTTTGACTACATTTTAAAGAAAAATATAAGCTAATTTTTTTTATTAATTTAAATATATTAATAAAAAAAAACATAACTTTTCTCTTCAAATTTTGTTAATGATCTTTTATTGTTATATTGTGTTATTGGTTGCGTGGATTAAAAATTCATATGTTTTAAAAGCAACATGGCAAAACAATGCTGTTTTGAAATTTTGAGTGGATATGTTCTTTAGAAGTTTGAGTTCTTTTGCTGATCATTCACAAAATTTAAAAAAATTCTTTGTAAAAAATTTATAGTGGCAGGCAATCAATTTGTTACTAGGTTATGTTATGTAATTTTATTAAAATTTTTTAGCCATAGGGAAAACTAGAAATGAAGCTATTCTGGAAATATAAATATTTTCAGAAACTGAAGAAATTGCCCCCTCCCCTGTTTTCAAAAGCTTAACCTAAGATTTTATTTCATATTTCTGCATTTTTAGCATTTTTTTAGAAAATGTGCAAAGAAATTATTTTTTTTGCATGCTAAGCATCTTTTTAATTTTTTTTTAATACTTTAGGTTTGAATTATTGTTGAAGTGTGGGTGACCTGGAATTTTCTAGGCATTATAGGTTATTTTCAGACTGAAAAACTATAGAAGCTTTGTAATGGCTAAACGAAAATTTCAATAATCAGATTTAAAACATTATGTAAAAGTAAATATTCAATGCATCAAAGCAAAATTAGATTCATCGTTTTTGTCAAACGCTTTTTAAAAAGGTAAGAGTATTGTATTCATTGTGCAGCCATTAAGTCAATTTAAAACTGTAATTGAGTTCCTGAAAGAAAAATTAATAGTCTTCTACACTTTTAAGTATCAAAGAATATTTTTCTAGAAGTTTTTTTTCTTCCAAGTCCATTAAATTTTTTCAATGTTTATTGACGAACTAAACAAGAAATCGTTAGATATCCTGAAAAAAATTCATTTGAGGTAATTTATATTATGGCATATATTTAATCCCCCCCCCCCCCCCAAGTAAATCTTTGGTCGGGACTAAGAATATTTTTTTTTTCAACTTTTTATAAAATTTTAATACCTTTTCTTTCAATCTTGATTCAAGGTTTGTATATCTTTAAAAAACCTTGAAAAGTGCTTGAAAACCTTGATATTTAAAAAATATATGTATAGTGCTTGAATTTTATTTTATTTTCTAAAAATATAGTTTCTTTAACAATTTTCTTCAACAAAATGAGCAAAGTCCTTCGAAATTAATTTGGCCAATCAGCAAGCAGGAAAATAGTTCGGGATTTAAATTTTGTGAGGAAAAATTTAAGTAAAAATTTTTACTTAAATTGTGTATCTATATTTTCAGGTTGTGTATCTATCTATATATATATATATATATTTTGTATTTACTCGTTTTGAACATGCATTGTTTACAAATAAATTTTTTCTTAGTGTGTATGAATTGATAATGGATCCTTGAAAAGTCCTTGAGTTTTTTTCTCCTTCAAGTATACGAACCATGTTATTTTAACCTTTATTTTAAATCTTTATCTTTCACATGCAGGCACAACAATAAATATACATATATTCAAATTATGTTAAATAATTTGAAAACTTTTTTTTCCCTCTTCTAAAAAATTTCTTTTTTGCCCAATAAAGTTGCTTTGGGGGGGGAAAAAAAAGTATGCTGGTTAGTCTCCGAAACAATTCAATGCGTCAAGGTTGAAGTAGGTCACTATAAATACAGTCTGCAAAAAGTTAATCTCAATGTTTAAAAGTTTGGAAACAACTAAGTTATTGCACTAGCAAGGTTCATGCGCCTCAGAGAAAACTCGGGAAAAAGAAATCAGCCTTAAAATCTCAGGGGAAAATGAAAAATTTCCCTAAAACCTGGATAAAGTCATTTTTTTCTGGAAAAATATCCTACTCTTCGGCGATATTTGTTTAACCTTGACTCGAGGACTTAAAGTTACAAAATTATTTGATAACATAGACTTGCAGAAAGTTATTCTTAAAGAAAAAATACTTTTTTCATGTTATCGGGAGAATTTGTGTAATCAAGGTTTGACTATATTTATCTGGCTTGCTAAAATAATAAATTCTTGCTAAAAATAATTAACTCCGCAATGGAAATCTCGGGAATTTTTTTTCTGAAAATGAGTATGAACCTTGATTAGTTTTTAAACATTTGTATGAAAATAGTCATATTTCTAAATTCAATATTAGTATTTTTTTTTTAATATAATTTGAGACATATTTAAAAACTGGCCTTTTAAACTAAAGCTTCTTGATATTGTCATTATTTAATTTATTTGTTTATTGTTATGTTGTATCTTGAGTTAAATTGTAAGCTAAAAGACTCTTATTAGAGGTTGGTATTTTTGCTTTGCGTTATTATTGCAACAACTATTTGGGATTGAACGAAAACAGAAAAAATTTACTAACAATTGGAGTGTGTCACAGATTATCAGTGCAGTAAAAAAAAATCATTCAGTAAAATAATTTGATGTTCGGTGGATTATCTTTTTCAGAGTAGCCACAGAATCTGGAAAACAGGGAAATGTCGGGGAGCTTTCTGAATCTGGCAAAAAATCGAAAACGTCGGGAAGTTTTTAAAAATTTCACGAAGATGAGGAAAATTTTCTTTATTTTGAATGCACGTTTCCCCTTTCATTTCCTTTTTCCCATTCACGTTTCCTTTTTGGCGCCATTTTCGCAGAAAATTGTGGTGGTAATCGTTAGATGTGTAATGCTTCGGGATAATTTCAACTTTTCATTACCGCTGAAACTGTTTTTAAAAAATTGGCGTATTATCCCTTTAGCATACATGTTCTATTTGATCAGAGTGTCTACACATCTGGAAAAGTTGGGGAAATTCAAAAAAAAGTTTGCTGTAAAGTCGGGGAATTTTTTAGAAATCTGTCGGGGAACTTTTTTCCTGAATTTTGAATTCCGACCAAACAGTATAGTGGTTAGCGTGCTAGCTTCTAGACCGCGAGGTTGCGGGTTCCGAGTCCCGTGTTGGCATGGATGTTTGTAAATGTATGTTGGTTTGTCTAATGACGAATGTTTCGGCGCATTATAGCCCTCGTGTTGCTGACGGCGCCAGATAATCTGAATACAACTAACCTGAATTTTGAATCCTAAATCTGAAAATAAAGAATTCATTGATTAAACATAATCACTTACTTGTCTCGCAGCAAGACTTAAGTGTTAACCAGCTTATCATAGTAAGTTTCGAAAATTTCTGCTGTTGAGCAATTCAGCACATTTTCTTTGAATTGAATTAAATATATTGAATAGTTTTTTAATTGCAACAGACGCAGGCTTAACTTAAGAGATTTAGGCACTACCAATAAAAATATTATTTCAGAACCATGAAATATTTTTTTCAGCTAAGTTATTAGAGAGAAACTCATAATTAATTAAAAATAAAATATTTTCTAATATTGCTTAACCTTGATAAAGTAGTTCTAAGTACAGGTAAGCACAACATATTATTTTTAGCAGATACAAACTCTATCTCTATAGTTTTTTATTTTTATAATATACATTTAAATAATTTTTAATTATAATTTCAGCATATATTTAAAACTATTTTCGCTAGTCATTTTATTGAGGTAATTTTTCCAGAAAATCGAGAATTTGATATAAAAATTAATATTAATAAAAAACATTCTTCAGAAATCTTGTTTTTATTATTAATAGAGATATAATCAAGAGTAATTAATATTATTATAATGGTTGCAATATATATATATTTAATATTTATTTAAAAATAAGTGTCCACAGATGTGGCATGAGATACAAAAGGCTGTTGGTTAAACATCAAACACAACAAAAAAGGGGGGGGGGGACAGTTTTGAAATATTTGCATAGAATCATATTTATTTAAAAATTGAAATGTCCTAACTTTCAACTTCTAAGCATTTTAAATCAAATATACAAAGCAAAAATAAACCAAAGGTGCCTATAATGTATGTTGCTTATTGTTTTCAAATTCTTTTGCAATATATTAAGCTGTTTATATGTTCAGGAATATACATATCAATAGGACGTAATGTACCATTCACCAGACGTAATGTATCTTTCACCGATGAACAACTAATTCCACGGATGTGACGAAACAATGTTTTTTTTCTTTTTTTCATATGGTGAACTCCCTTTTAGATTTTATTTCATGACATTTGCAAAACAAAGCTATTTCATCATTATACTGTGGATCCAACAATTATTTTATGAATTTAATTGATAATTTAAATTCTGTTGAGTGTTCCACTGATGTGACATCTCATCATTTTATTTTCTCTGTCGAGTCCATTAACTTGATAAAATTATTCAGAAATAACTTAGTCTGTAGCTTATTTTTTGCATCTGAGGAAAGCATCTGCCTACCATATGATTTCTTTATCGAAACAATATATTACTGCCAAACTGCAAGGATTTTATGACACTTTTTTGGGGGTATCCACGGATGTGACCTATTGCACTGGCTACAGGCATACAATTTGAAATAAAATTTAACATAATACTTAAATTTAGTTTATAAGTGGTGGCCACTAAAAATGCTGTTGAATTCCAGTTTATTCTCCCCATACATTTAAGATTAGTCGTCATTGCTTAAATTTGCCAGGTTTTTAATTTTTTTTTTTTTATAAATGAATTGATTAAAGAGGTTTGATGTCAACCTTTGCTCGCTGAATTTCTCTGTTACTGGATGATTAAAATATAGAATTCAAAGTCTGTTGATTGCAGTTTCTCATGTGATGAACAAATCTGTTGTTTATTGAAACATAAACATTTAAAACTGTTAAAAGCAATGTTTGAGCTGGGATACAAAATATCTTAAACATAGAATCTTAAGTCTCAAGTGTCTTTTTAGCAAAATGCTAAAATGTTTAAGTTGATCTTTTTTGATTTTTAATCTAAAAATAATTTAGAAACTTTTTACTCTAAAGTCATTTACTGTAAATATAAAAAATTTTATACTATATATCAATAAACTGGAACAATAATCTTCAACTTGTTTGTCTTTTAGGCCAATGACTAATTTGTGGATTTAAAAAGAAAAATATTTTGCTAATTTTATAATGAAGTATTTTAGCAAAACAACTAAATCAATTTATCTAATTTTAGCATTTTGCAAAAAAAGTAGACATGGCTGAAACCCTGGTTTAATGCCAAATTTTTTACCCTCAATATAACTAAAATGCAATATTTTTAAAATAAAACATCAGATAAATTATTCAACACAAATACTATCTATACATCCCAAGCCGAATGGTAAAAGAAATATTGCATTGTAAATAATTGCACGATTTTCAGGCGGCATAGATACTAAGTTTAATTAGTTATAAATATTTTTCCCAATTTGAAACACTTTTTTTACTTGAAGAATTTTTTTTTTTATATATATTGTGATAATGACTGAAAAGACTTACATAATCTTACTTACTTACATAAGACTTAATATAATCATTGATATCTTAATGAGTATTTAATTTTTGAATTATGGAAATGGAACAAAATTTTGATTTTGCACAAAAATAAAAAAATTCAGATTTTTGTCATTGAAACTAGTTTATAGTTCTTCTAACCTTTGAGGTTTTCAATGTTTCTAATATCTGCTTAACTTTTTTGCTGGTTGTGTTACCACCCTATAATAAATACAACTTGCATATATCTATGTGTGCTAAACTATGGTTCTTAAACTAACGAGATTGGACAAACTAGACAAACAGTATTAAAAGATCTTTAAGGAACAGAGTTCTCACTGTCATTAAAAGAGCTTAATATTTTTTAACTTGTTTTCAAGGCCTTGAAAGTAATTGAAAATGCTTAGAGGTGCTCAAGAGTCATTGAAAATGCTTAGAGGTCCTTAAAAGTCTTTAATTTTTGCAGATGTTGTATGCCCAACTGCAAAATTTATCTATAATAATAAAACAAGCTGTGTGTCTGTCTGTGGATCTATAGAAACCTACTTAAAATTGGAGAAGAGCTCTGAAATTTTCAACATAAGTTTTCGCTTTCTAATTTTATGTATGTCAAACAGAATGCTAAAATTTTAATTAGTTATTTTTTAATTAATTTTTTTTACAAAGTGACTTCAAATAGAGATACAGCTCTGAAATTTTCAACCTAAGTAGTTTTAGCCTTCTAATTAGACTTTTGAAAACCAGAATGTTAAAATTTTAATTAGTTATTTTTAATTAATTTCCCTAATTAATTCAGCCGACCAAACGGTATAGTGGTTAGCGCGCTAGCTTCTAGACCGCGAGGTTGCGGGTTCGAGTCCCGTGTTGGCATGGGTGTTTGTAAATGTATGTTGGCTTGTCTAATGACGAATGTTTCGGCGCATTATAGCCCTCGTGTTGCTGACGGCGCCAGATAATCTGAATACAACCAACCTAATTAATTCACAATTTTTTTTTCAAAACCACTTCTAATGGGGCTACAGCTCTAAAATCTTCAACATAAGTAGTTTACTTTAACTTTACTTTAATAATGATACATAGTGGCTACAGCCCGAAGGCACTTTACCACTGATCATAAAAGAGCCCGTAGGGCGATCGTCAAAAATGTAAAGGTCATCATTGGCATAAGTAAAAAAGAGGGGACGGACAGGACAGCACAGAAGGTGAAAACAGTTCAAAATGAAGAATTCCATAGCGCTCTTTTATAAAAAGAAGCTGGCTAATCGGAACGTCCAATCCGCAACGAGGAAATGGCAGGTGGGTGGAGCTAAGTAGAAAAGGAGTTAGATCGCAGGTGTGGAACTTCGGGAAGAGGAACGACTGGACTTTGCAGACTTCTTGCGTCTTTGATCAGCAAAATGCTCTCGAATATCAAGTGGTTTCTCATTGAAATGTTTAAGGAGAGGTATCATGAACCTGTTGTCGTTTCCGAACTTGTAGAAATCGTCAATGGTGTCGAAATGGCGGGCAACATCAGCTGCAAAGTTACGAAGTGTTGACAAGCAGCCAGCATACTCGTCCAACTGATTAGCTGAGAGATAGGTGACAGTACTGGCATCCTGGGATGGGGTAGGGGTACTGACAGCAGATAAAACAGCTTCGTGGGCATCAGTACAGGTCGCCTGGTTGACCTGCACTACTGGAGGGAGGGGCTCAAAAGAGGACTGGCATGCAACTTCTGCATACGTTGGCTTTTTGAGCTTCTCAAGTTGCAGCGGTCTGGGCAGGAATTGTTGTTTCTTTAACTTAGGTGGGGGGGGGGGGAGTAGGAGGAATGGTCGCCTTCTTGACCAACGGTCCAACTACCCTCCTCCTCAAAAGCTTCTTGCGAGCTGGGCAGGAAAGTGAGCTGCTGCAATGTTCCTGTTTACAGTTGCAGCAGGTTTTGGGTCCTTCCTTGGACTGGCAGTCGCTGCTACGGTGTGCTTTCGCACAGTGGCGACATCTGGTGGGCAAGGTGCATGAAGAGGCCAAGTGTGATCCCCAGCTCTGGCAATTAAAGCATTGCCGGGGACCTCTGTCTTGCTTCCCTTTCAGCGGCTCCATCTGAATTTGAACATAGAGAAGCATCTTCCAGGAAAGGATGAGTTCTCGATCGAAGTGGGCAGGAAACTCAAGTATGAATAGGGGCATCTTGACGCCTCTCCTCCTCTTCATCTGCATGACTGAAGTGGGCAGGTGGTCAGGCATCTCAGACTTCATCCAGTCATGTATTTCATCAGGGGTGGTAG
The DNA here is from genome assembly GCA_963978545.1 of Linyphia triangularis. Classification (NCBI taxonomy): domain Eukaryota; kingdom Metazoa; phylum Arthropoda; class Arachnida; order Araneae; family Linyphiidae; genus Linyphia; species Linyphia triangularis. Next base: position 10,384,349 of record OZ021726.1, read on the forward strand.
TAACCGCCAGTCCCCTAACTACCACTCTAAATGGAGTGGCTAGCTTCGGTTCATTCTGGGAAAAGGTTACACCAATTTCCTTGAGCCAGGTATAATGAAGTGCCTCCTCAACCTCCTGGCGAGGGGTGACACAATATACACCTCCTTTAACTTGAGCGAACAAAGTACTATTGTGCTCAAGTATCCTCTTGTGTAGATCACAAATAGCACTCTTTCCAAACGAGTCAGTCGTAAAATAGAAAGATGTGGGTACATAAGGGGTGCTATCTAAATTAGCAGCATTCGCCTCATCATAATCCAAAACCTCTTCTGCGGGTTTAAGGATTTTGCAAGTCTCGTTAACAGGATGAGTAGATTCATTTGAATCAGTAGAGTTTGCATCCGAGGCAGGATCAACATCTTTGTCAGCATTGGACACAACAACAGAGGCATTGCCTTTTGTTGCGCCACGTTTAGCATTCCTCCTTCGAGGGGCCATATGAGAAAATCAGGATCGAGCAGAACAGGTCTGTCTATCACGGAACTCTGAGTCCGAATGAATGAATGATTCTTCTTTTCAAGTAGTTTTGGTCTTCAAATTGGACTTTTGAAAAACAGAATTTTAAATTTTTTTAGTTCTTTTTTGATTAATTTTTTAATTAATAAATATTTTACTAAACGATTTCTAATAGGGCTACAGCTCTGAAATTTTCAATGTAAGTAGTTTTGGCAATCTAATTTGACTTTTGAAAAACAGAATTTTGAAATTTTATTTGTTTTTTAATTAATTAACAAATATCTTATCAAACAATTTCAAGTTGGGCTACATTTCTGAAATTTTCAACACAAATAGTTTTGGCCTTCTAATTGAACTTTTGACAAAAGAACCTTAAAATTTTAATTTATTTTTAATGAATTTTTAATTAATATTGTCTGAAGCGACCGTACGCTTACGCAGCAATGAACCTTTCATCGTGCAAAGCGAGCTCATGTTTGCATATCAATGAAACTTTCAACGAGTTAAGTAAGCCTGTGCTCATGTGTCAATGACTTTTTCAGCGAGCGAAGCTGCAAAAATTGGGGCCTCTACACCAATGAAGGATTTTCGCAATGCAGGGCCTCACAGCTGTTTAAAATATTGCACATGGTAAAATTTCGTAGTGAAGCACGGGTATTTAGCTAGTAAAAATATAAAATACAACTCAGACTTGCTATCCTCGCGTGACCGCCACTTATCTGCACTGTATCCAGGGTTCCCAAGGTCATTGAAAGTCATTTAAAGTGCTTAATATTTTTTAATTTGTTTTCAAGGCCTTGAAAATGCTTAGATGTCCTTAAAAGTCCTTAATTTTTGCAGATTATAAAAGTACAACTCGGACTTGCTATCCCCGCATGACCGCCACGTATCTGCACCGTATCAGAATTTTCCAACATATTTGTATTACTCATCCACCAATTTGTAACTTTTTTGGCAGAATATACTTTATTAAAAATTTATATATAGACATGATGCCTGAAAACAAATTTTCAAAGGTCCTTAAAAACATTGATTAGGTCCTTAAAAGTCATTGATTTTCATTCTGTGATTTGAGTGGGAACCCTGTGTATCGGAATTCTCTGCTATATTTGTACTGCACATGGGCCAACTTGTAACTTTTTTGGTTAAATATACTTTATTACAAATTTATATATAAACATGATGCCTGAGGAAAAAAAATTCAAAGGTCCTTAAAAAAACACTATTTAGGTCCTTAAAAGTCATTGATTTTCATTCTGTGATTTGAGTGGGAAGCTTGAAGAAAATTAACTAGTAATTTTTTTATTAAATCTTAAAACAGAGTGGCCACAGAACCTGGAAATCAGGAAAATGTCAGGGAGCTTTCCGATTCTGGAAAAAATCAGGGAACTTTATAAAATTTCACAAAAATCAGGGAAATGTTTAGGCATGTTCTTCTGTATTTTCGCTCCATTTACCGGAAGATTTGTTGTGGTAATCATTAGAAGTTTGATGTTATGGAATAGTTTAAACTTTTCATTACTACCAAAACTATTTTTAAAAATTTAGCATGTTATCTCCTTAGTATACATATTCTATTTGATCAGGGTGTCTACAGAAAACCTGTAAAAATTAGAGAAATTTGAAAAATAGTTTACTGTGAAATCAGGGAATTTTTTAGAATTCTGGCAGGGAACTTTTTTCCTGGATTTTGTGGCCACTGTAAAATATTATAGTAAGCTAGCTTATGAAAAAAAAAAAACAGCCGGTTATTTTCTTTTCAAATTTTTGTAATGATCATTTCAGTGTTTAAGCTGGATTACATTATTTCTTTTGCAAAAAAAAAAAAAAAAACTAAAATCACAATTTTTATTTTAGCAAAATGATGGGTTGGGTTTAGGTTGATACTATCCTTAGGATAACAAATGTAAATTTTGTGTCAAAATTTTTTAGCAAAAGAACTAAACCACACTTTCTGATTTTAGCATTTAAGAAAGTTCTTAAGCATTTTGCTAAAAAAGCACCCACAGCTTAATCCCTGGATCATTTATTATAGTTATTATACCTGTATTATGCATTAAAGTAATACTATTTTATATATTGTGACAAAAAAATTAAGCATTAGATCTACAAGGTAGGGGCATGGGATCCTTCTTGCAAGGTATTTAGCATTGGTCCTTTTGTCTTAAATCCCTTTTATTTTCTTGGGTCCCTTTTTTTTTATGTTTGGGCCCTAAAGTTTCATTAAAAATATATATATATGTAGCTCATGACCAGCACATGTCATTTTCCATCTTTTCCCCATGATTTTATGTCAAAAGCAAGAGGCGAAACCTGATGGCTGTGGGGTTAGCGCTCTGACTTCACATGCCAAATGTACTGGCTTCGAATCCTGGGTTAGGCATGGATGTTTGTTGTGGTTCTAAATCCACGTTAAGCTGTAGGTCCTGATTAGCCGTCATTGTGCATAAATATAGGTCTGTGATGTCACATGCCCACCTACACTCTAATGCAACAACTCAACTCCACTCAATCCGGCAGGCAACTTCAGACGATTAAGAACTCCTGAAAAACGTACTACGAACACGACTAACGAACTAATCAGCCGTGCTCAACAACTTTTTAGAATTTAATTTGCACTGTTAAAACAATTTTTATTTTCAATAAGTAATGTCATTATATTTTTATGTTAATTACGAGCTTGTCAAAGTTCATATATTTCGACGTTAAATAAAAACTAAACTGATAAGCTGTAACGTAACAGGTCATTGAACGTACAAGCCAACTAAAAGCAAAAGGGAAAGGAGATGAAATTCTGCATTTATTTTTTCGTACTCCATAGGCGAGAGTTACGTATTCTAAATATCTTGAAATGTAGATGTTTTAAAATTAACTTTGATTGATTGAGGAAGTTTACCAAGCCAATCAGGTATTTTACGATTCCTCATATAATTTAAAGGTTTTCGGGCTTGCCTTAAGTGTGAAGGCCACATGGTTACAACAGAAGACCCCTAACCCATTAAAAAATATTAGTTTGGCAAGAAAGTATTTAAGTTTTGTAGTATGAATTAAAACACAATTTTTTAAGCAAAGAAAGTTTAGTCAATTATCTTTCATTTCGTCTGATGAATAAGTTGATAAAATATTAGACTGGCAGTAAATCTTGCATTTCAATTTTATTAAATTTTAACACCAAAGATTAACTCTTGAATTTTATATTACATATAAATAAGTTCAGGAGTATACAAGAAAATAAAACAATTTTTAAACAGATAGTGGTGTAAAAACTTAACCCTTTTTCTTTCAAGTTCAAATGCCAGTACCAACGTACTAATATTAATTTCAAGCAATATTTTAAAAAATGTATATATATATTTTTTTTTTGCCTTTTCTTATTTTTAATTATTTTTTCTAAATTTGAGTCGCTTTTACGAATAAGTATCATTTTTAACATTTAATAACTTTTCTGTAAATTCTAAGAAGTAATTTAACATTCACATGTTATTTTTATTACATGTATCGATATATTAGATACCAAATATCATAGGCGTAAAGTACGGGGGGGCAGGGGGGGCTGGCCTCCCCACTTTTAAATTCTGGGGGGCTGCCTACCCTGATTTTTGTAACACTATCTCCTTTTTTCCCCTCCATTCTCCAAATAAATTATAATAACTATTTATTGTTGGTATTATATGAGAAGTTGTGTCATACCTAGATTTTCGAAAAATTAATAGATTTCGATAATTTTTCGAAAAATTTCATCTTCCGTCAAAACTAGCCCCCCCCCCCCCCATGTTTTTTGAAAAGTTGACACCTATGTCAAATATAATGTGTATTTTTTGCAAACCAAATCTATAAAGAATGGTCGTCTTTTGTCTTTTTTTTTAAAAGTTCCTTTTTATGATTTTGGTCCCTAAGTCCCTTTTTTGGGGAGTTCAAACTGCTAAACATCCTGTTCTTGACAAGATGAGAAAAAAAAATCTTTTACGATAAACTACGTCCAGTTGTCTAAACTGAATTGTCTTATAATATTTTTATGGCCCTTTTTTTAATATTTTTTTTTTCTTGGTCTATAAAGTCATACATACTGTACTAACTCTTTTCTTTCAAAACTTGAGGTTTTTCTGTGGTAAAATAATTGTTGGAAGAAATCATACATAGCTTTTTTTCCAGCGTTCTGAATTATAGTGGGAATTATAGTTTTGAGTTGTGAAATATTTAATTTGTGAAACTTTATTTCTTAAAGTTTGAAATGTTTTTATGTTTAGAAGAGAGAATTTTATTTCTTTTTAAATTTACGGTTTATTGTTCCAACTTAATCACTGGCTTGTCAGCTAATAGTCACTACTGCCATTTCTCGCTTTACAGAGTCTCTTGCATGTAAAAGCGTTTTTTTTTACATTGCTTCTTGTATCTTTTGGATGCACCTTTATTGAAAGTTGTCAGGATATCCCAGATTTTATAAGTAAAATATTAGTTTCAATAATAATTTAAAAAAAAATTAAGATGAGTATTTTCCCCTTATGATTGGATGAGGAAGAGGCCTCCTACAGAGCATTTCCCCTCTCCTAATTGAGTTAGTTTTCTTTTTCTGTTTTACAGGATTCGTACGCCTCTTGAAATTTCTGAAATTTGCTTTTTTTTTTTATACAAAGGCCCTTAAAATTCCTGAAAATTATGTCTACTCTTGGTACTTCTTTTTATCTTATTAAAAATAATCATAGAAGGGTAAAAAAAAATTAGTCAAACCAACATAGCTTTTTTTCCCTCAATGAAATGTCTCTGAAATTCTTACCATACTTCAGAGTCTACTGAGTATACACTTGGTCACTACAAGTCACAAAGAGAAACCATCGGACACTCCCAGAATACACCATGATTCTCGACAACCAGGCGCGTAAAGGGAATATTATATTATTAGGCATGTCATTCCCCTGTTAACTCCTGACCCTGTTAACTTTACTATAATTAACTCCTGAAAAACTCCTTAGTAACTCCTGAATTTTACTATCATAGATTGAGTATGAATCCTGGTTTTAGCTTGAGTTCAAGCATCTTAGGTCTTAAGAAAATAAAATTCATTCGTATTTTTTTTTCTTCTCCAGAAGTATTTAAGCAAAAAGAATTATAATATTTTTTCTTTTTTTGCATCATTCACATTTTGACTGTTAGAAATTATTCCTGGTCGAACAATGTCTGTCCTTTTCCCTCTATCTATTGACAAAAGTGACTTGATTTGAGTAGGTGCAGTCTTGACTGAATGAATTTTGACCCTCTTGCAAAAATGCAAAACACCATTCTCTGTTGTTAATCTTCCCATATACCTTTATTGCTGAATATAAAATATTGGCCTTTTTGCTCAAATAGTGTTAATAATCTAATTAGTGTACAGTATTTTGCAATGTAAATTTATATTTTGATTTAACCCTTGCCAAATTGATGTTTTGATTGGATAGTGTTCGTAAACACTGAACGACAGAATCTTGATTCATCGGAACATGTGGAAGTCATTTTTCATCTTAATTAGTTTACATTGAATATTGCCTGGTTGTTCTTCCCGTTATGGCATTCAACTGTTACTAGACTTTGATAACATGCACATATCAAGAGAGCTCAAGAGTAGGATACAATATCGATGAGGAAGTTTTTATTAAAGATCTGTCGCTTGTTTTTGTAATGCCAGTTCACTTTAAAAAAACAAACAAAAAAAACTTTGATATGAGCCCGCCTAAGTCTAAATCGTGCTTTCTTCACCTAGCTCTCTCCACCATCCAACTTCTCCTCCCCATCTTCCTCTGCCATGGCAACCAGCAGCTGCGAGAACAGCCCTTGCGACGATTTCCACAGCGATGAGAACCAGAGTCCCACCCACAAGCAGATACCCTCTGCCTTCTCCCAGTTCCGAGGGGTGGCCAACCTCATGGTTCCCATCCCCTTCACCCAGTGCAGGAGAGCATGCCCCCTCCCCGATCTAGAGTGGGCCGAACAGAAAGAGCTCTGGCATTCCATGGTCATCAAGGACGTGCTGTACTCGAGGGACGCCAAGGTGCTGCAAAAGCATCCAGACCTGGAACCGAGGATGAGGGCGATTCTTCTCGACTGGCTGACAGAGGTGAGTGACTTGGTCTTTTTCAAAGAAAGGGTCTGTGTGGGAGATATGTAGGTTCTTTCATGTGTGAACAATCCCTCAAAGCATTCTATTTTTGAAAGGACAGACTAAGCCCCTCCCACGAGCAGACAAGCTCAGACTTTCTTAAGCTTGACTATCTCTGTATTACAGTAGGAGGAATTTAAGTGCTTTTGCTGTCCTTCCATATCATTCTTTGCCCCGATCAGCTTCCTGGCTCTTAGAAGACCTGCCAATTATAATTTGTTTAGGACATAACGATGAATCATTGGGTCAAATAAAAAGAAATATCCATCACAAAATTCTGTCTGAAAAAAGGGTCTTTTGGGGGTGGAGTGTGAAGCTTGATAAGCATAATTGCACCTTTATTAAGTCTGCAAGAAATTCAATCAAGCTTGTATTCTTTATTCAGTTAACATTAACTGGTTGCGTAAAATTCGATTAACACTGCTTTTCATGTAAACAGTTGAGGTTAGTTTTTGTTCTGCTCATTGTTCCATAATAATCACTTTATCTCCTTGTCATAAATACCAAGAGTTCTCAAGAAAAAGGATTTTGAAACACATTTTCTTCATTTAAAAGGCAGTTTTAATATATTAACCAGATCATGTCCAGAATTCCAGAGTTCTCAAATTTGAGCTTTTGCTGAGTCTAAACAAGTTCATTAGAGCCATTCTGAGCTTTCTAAACAATGCTCCCTAATGATTTGTACGCAATAAAGAGTTCTTTTTAAAAGTAGGTCTTTATAGAAAGGTTCTTTTACCACATTGCTTATTTAATGCCTACCTATATCTCTTTCCTTAAATTTAAATACCTTGCGTTTCTTGCCTCAAGTCATTTTTGATAATTTTTACAGCATCTAGGGAACTTGGAGGATCTCTAGTGTTTATAAGAGAAAATGTTATTTGAAACTTTGACTTCACTTAGCATAACTACTATATACTGATATCCTTCACAAGCACTACACCCTGTTACAGACCAAGGCTGTCTCCAATCCTTCTCCATCTGACTATATACTGATATTAGTAACTTGAAAATACTAATTAAATTTTCGTAGAGATTCCTTTTCGATAAATACATCCTAATTCAAAAATATTATTCAATCTTTTTAATTGTTAAGCCCCTCAATATTTAATATAAAAGTAAGAAAAGTAACAAAGAGTTTCTTATTCTAGGTATGTGAAGTATATAGGTTGCACAGAGAAACATTTTACCTAGCCCTTGACTATGTGGATCGATACTTAATAGCCAAACCAGATCTACCAAGAAGCTGTTTGCAGTTATTGGGAGCCACTGCCTTGTTCGTTGCTGCAAAAATGGAGGTTAGTACTTCAATTCTGGAGTGTTTTAGTTTGCGTTAATAATTTATAACTTATGCATCATTGTTTGAAATGTTTCGACTATTTAAGCATTAATTTTTCTTTTTTAATTGTAGGAAATTTATCCACCAAAACTGGAGCAGTTTGCATTTGTCACTGACGGTGCATGTACAGAAGCTCAGATCTTGCAGCAGGAACTGTTGTTGATTATGGTAATACTATCCTAATTGTGAATATATTTTCGTCTGTTTTTCATGCACTTCAACTAAGAACCTGTAGAAACTAATAGCAATTGGATGTATATTTCTTTAAATTCATTACTGTATTTTAGCAAGTTCTGTGTATGAGTTTTTCAGTTATTAATTATTTAACAAAATACTACAACTGGTATTGTATTTAAGATCATAGCTTTTTTTAAGCAGTTGAATAAGGCTTTTGCCGAATAAAGTTTTCTAACATTAAATTAAGGTTAAGCTTGCTTTAAAATATTGCACAAACTTATATCATTTTAAAACCAAATTAAATAAAAAAAAAATTGCGTGATTAGAATTTATCCTGAATTTGAGTAAGGATATTTGTCATTGATTGAGAAATTTAAAGTTAATTGCTATCAAATCTCTTTGATTCCTAATAAAAACTTAACAGAATTGATACTTATTAAATAACTTCACCCCCCCCCCCCCTTCTATGCTGCTTATTTGAGTATTATTTCTTATGCTGATAATTGTATTGAAAATTACTTACAATATTGTGTGTTAATTCACTCTGCTTTTTTATTTTCAACCATACTTGGATTTAGTAAAAGGTAAATATTAACTTTAGTACTTGTAGTACTATTTTGGATGCTGAGGCATTAATTTTATTTTCAATTGTTTATTCCCTCTATTATCGGAAGCATGCTTAATGTTGCAAGGGCATTTTTTGTTAACTTTTCAATTGGAGTTTAACGATAACCTTTATTTCATTATTTCAGACTCTGAATTGGAATTTGACTCCTGTTACCATCAATTGTTGGTTGAATATCTTTCTACAGCTTGCCTATTTGGAAAACGCAGAGAACATAATTGGTCCTGAGTCATTTCCTAAACAATTATTTGTTCAAATTAGTCAAGTAAGTTATTTAACTTTTGCACTAATCTCTGAAGTATTTGCATTCTTTAAAAATTGCTCTTTTTTATACAAGATTGTCTCATATTAGACTTTTTTTATGTTTGATATTAAAAATGTTTACATTTTACAAGATATTTCTCTAGCAACCCAATTAATGTTGCAGAGTGACCACAGAACCTGGCAATCAAAGAAATGTCGGAATTTTTAAAATTTCACAAATATCGGGGAAATGTGCCATTATTGTCCATTTAACTGGGGAATTAGATTATTAGAATTAATTTACCATTAAAAATTTCTTGTTACGAAATAATTTAAACTTTTCTTTCTTGCCAAAACTATTTTTTTTTAAAAACTGACATATTATCTATTTGGCATACAAGTTCTACTTTATCAGTGTGTCTACACATCTGGAAAAGTTGGGAAGATAGGGAAAAAAAAAAGTTTGCAGTGAAATCAGAGAACTTTTCCTGAATTTTGTGACCATCTTGTATTACTTTTTTTCACAATTTGAATAATTTTTAGTTGTCCTGACTACAGTGTACCGTAAATTTGAAGATGTCTTAGATATAATAAAAGGCAATTACTTTGATCAGGGTGGCTACAGAACATGGAAATCAGGGAAATGTCATTGAATTTCACTCTTCTGGAAAAATCAGGAAAATTCGTAAAATTACCCTTGAATCAGAGAATTTAAGTCCATCTAAAAAGCCCTCAATATCTGGCTACTCTTCCGATTTGGGAGAGTGACGATTCCGAACTTTTTCTACTCTCAGCAACTAAGCCAAACCATCGATATCCCGCCCATAACCGTCTGTTAATGTTCCGCTTTTTTTTTTTCCCTCCCTTTTTTTTTTTTATCTAGGATCATTATTATGCCTGGAACAATTATTTCTGTTAGATTTCTGATGATCCTATAACTTAGCAGAGCAGCTATTATGCTATGAACAGGAAACAGCATGTGATATGTATTAAAGAAAATAACATGTTTTATTTGTGTTATTTTTGAAAATTAAAAAGAAAAGTATTCTACTGGCTTTACTTTACCTTGAAGTTAGCAAGTATGGCTGAAGTTGGTGAATTTTGTATTTTTTAATTAATGTTTTCCATTTTTTTCCATCTAAAGATGTTTGTTTTGATTTTTACCATAAATTTATTATGGCACAATTATACTTGGACTATTTAGAATTAAATTTACTTATTAATTTTTTTTTTTTTTTTTTTTTTTAATTCTCCATTATTTGGATTTTTTAATTATAGTGCACATTAGGGAACTTTGAAGAAATCCTCTGGAAATCAGGGAATTTTAATTCTCAAATTCTGTGGCCACCCATAGATGGATAATAACAATGTTACACATGAATCTCATTAAGTTCTTCTTGCACTGCCTTTTGATTGGATACATCCAATGAAAATTTATGTAAAAACAGCATTTTTGTTTTCAAAATTGCTTGTAGATGAGGTTTGACTGGAACTTAATGTTTAGAAAAATGGGGAAAGATTGACTGCTGTACTTTTAATGCCTGTCTCGTCACTTACTTGGTAAATGTATGAAACATGTTTTTAGCTGTGTGTTTGTTCTTTTATTAAAAGTTTGCATTTGTGTAGGTTTTAGATCTGTGTGTGCTTGATGTAGAAAGTCTGAAATACTCGTACAGCGTCCTCAGTGCAGCAGCAATTGCTCACTTTATCTCAAAAGAAGCAGCTATGCATGTTTCAGGTAAAAGAAATATTTGTTGAGAAATAGAATACATTGATTGGCCAACACAATATTTAGGCAGTCTTGGGATTTAACATCCCTAAAAATAGTACACAATGGTTGTAAAATTGTTCTTTCTAGATTTATAGTAGAGTATATTTTTACAATGTAAACACTATAACAGGTGGGAGTTGTTAGTTTGGCTGATTGACATATTAGCAACTGACACCTGCTTAGACCCAAAAGGTATTTTTTTTAAAAAGCCGTTCTGAATCACGAAATACATGGTTTGTTTTGTTAAAAAAAACAACTTGAAATTTATAAAAGGGCTTGTAAGAAGACCATTTCATTTTCAAGTGCTTGAAAACCTTGAATTTCTTTAAAAATATGTTAATAATGGGTTTATTTTATTTTCTAAAAATACAGCCCTTAAAAAATTATAATCGGCAACAAGGAAAACAGTGTGTTTAAACAATTAATAGCTTCTTCAAGCAGCTCTGAATTATTTTTTTTCTTAGTGGGTGGGGGGGATTTAAGTAATGATTTTCAGATTGTCAACTCTATTAAAAAAAATTGTATTTCCTCGATTTGAACATACATTGTTTCCCAATAAATTTTTTTTTAATGTATTTGAGTTGATGGTGCATCCTTGAAAAATTCTTGAATTTTTCTCTCTTTCTAGTGTACAAACCATAAAATATAAAGCAATTTAAGTGAAATTTAGATAAAGTGTTTACATTGCTATTGCATGCATGCAAAATTTGTTACTCTTGTAACAAAATGTGTAGATTTTTTTTTTTTTTTAATAAGTTAATAGTAAAGTTTTTGTTAGAATGTGCTTTACAGTTCCCACTTTGCCGCCAAGTTGATTTGACACCAAACAGGTTTGCGTAAATGTATGCCAAGTTGGAATTGAACCATATTGCCCCTGGTTCGCGCAAAATCAACAAACAAAAAGTGGGAATCGTAAAGCACATTCTAATGTGCTTTACGATATGCGCATACATGTAAATGGCAAATTCATAATTTTCATAGCCGCAGTTTGGCCCTTGAGTTGCCCTTGCACCATGAAAATCAACCAACCACAATTTTCATATTTGCCCATTTCAGGTCTAATCCTCATTCTTTTAATTTTTTCTCGCAGGCCTCTCTTGGAGTGAGCTCTTGCCGTGCGTCCAATGGATGAAACCATTTGTGGAAGTCTCAGAAGAAGAAGGCTTCACAGATCTCAAACACTTCAGCGACATTCCACCAGAGGACTGCCACAACGTTCAGATCCACAGCGCCTGTCTTAGGCTACTGGTAAGTCAGACCGCGGTTTGTTTTCGGAATGGTAGTGAATTATTTGGTCATGGGGGAGGGGAGGGTTATTCTACATCAACTCCATTGTTTTGTCCCTTTCCTACTTTGGACATTGGTGTGAAATTAACAATGGTATACTGCGCTTGTTGTTGGTAGATTTTGTGTGCATATTGGAATTCGGAAAATAATTTACTTTTCACGAGTAAGCAACCTAAATTTGCTGACTTTCCATAGAGAATGATTATTAGCTTATGAGCCGAGTGTGGCAGCAGTTGACTTGAAGATTCACTTGTAGCTTTGAATTATTTATTTTAATAGATAATTGTAATCACTGGCATTGTAACTTAAAAATAAATATCTCAGATGCAAAAAAAAATCTTTGATTGCAGATTTTCTTCTAAATGTGCACCTATGGGTTATATATTAGCTTTTTAAAACAATGGGTATTTGCACCTGAAAAGATTCTTCTTGAAATAAAAAAAAAAATTACCCAGATGCTACAGTCAAACCTCGTTTATGCGAAATTGACGGGGCTGACGAAATTGTTCGTGTTAAACGAATAAATTAATGTTAAATTTTAATTATGGAGAACTGCTTTTACTTTGTGTTAAACTGGATTTCACGTTAAGCGATTTCGCGGTAATAGGGTTTGACTGTATTAGAGGGAACAAGACCTCACATTTTATAATTGTATGTACTGATTTGATCCAAAATGGAATACATTATAATAAGCACCATAAAACATTTCAAGTGTTCAGTGTTATTAGACAATTTTAAACGCAATTCTTGTGGGATGTAATTGGGAAAATATATATTAAAATTAAATTCTTAGCCATTGCCTTCAAATGCAACTTTGATTTTTTTTTCCCTCCAAACTTGCCTTTTTTTTATTATCTTGAGCTTTGTTTTAGTTCAATGCTTAAATATATATATATATTTTTCAGGATCTTGTGATCGAAAAGCAGCGAACGGCAGTCCATGAAAATAGCCCGAGCATGGTCCTCCGAGAACTGACACCCCCTCAAAGCTCCAAGAAAAAGTTTGCCAAGATCGAGCCTTGACTCTTCAAACTCTCTGTATTTCTTCTCTTAATTCTTCTAGTCCTGTTCAATCGTATATTTGGGAAAGTGCAACGTCGTCGCTAGGGGTTGTGTTTTGTACGTTCTCGCATTTGCATATCTCGCATGTATATTGGTGTTTGTGTTTGTCGGGGGTCGACACTGACAACAATGTAAGACTTTGTTTTAAAAGTTAATTTGAAAGGATTAAGTGAGAAGTCCTGGAATCAAAATAAGAGAGAGACGATCTAAGAATAACCCGAAGAACTTTCTAGCGAAAGTCTGATCTGATTCAGATAAATATGCCATATCATCTTCATTCAGCCAAGAATTTTTTTCAATTGACCACCACATGTGTTCTAAGTGCAGGTTTGTCTTACAATAGAATTCTCTGCAATCTTTTCAACTTGCATATCATTTTTATTGCATGCTTAAGGTTTTTTTACTATACAATTTGTACTGGCTTAAATTTGAGTATACATTGTAATGTCTGTATGTATTTCATCGTGAAAATTTCTTTGTTCTTTCAGTTCATATTGAAATACAATTTTCAAGTTACTTTTCATGCATATTGCCTTGTGTTTTATCTCCTTGTTAATTTTTATTTAATGTGTATGAACTGGCTGTAATCTCTACTTGCCATAATTTCTCGAAACTTTATAGTTTCTTGCTTGTAGGCTTATTTTTAAATTTTATTTTCAAAGATTATGGGGGAAAATAAGCAATATATTTAAAATTGCAATGTCATTATTGTATAGTTTAAAATTACCTATTAAACTTATTTCAAATGTTTTGCTTCGTTGTTTTTTGTATAATTTACAATCTGAATTGCTTAATTGTAAAATATCTTAAAGTTACCTATTTTTTTTATATGACATGAAAAACTAAAGGTTGCCTATTAATGTAAAGATCTGATATCCAGGTTTTAGGTATTTGATTGTAATGATTTTGAATATAATGGAGGGCAATTTTTCTCTTGAGCTGTAAAATTATACCAAGGCCAAAAAAAAAAAAAAAAAAAAAAAAAAAAAAAAAATGCATGCTTGATCAAACTTGTAACCTAATACCTGAATCCAAAATTTAACTTTCCCAAAATTTATTTTATTACATGATCTAAAATTTTCTATTGTACACAGATCCTCAATGGACAATCTTGTAAGATAGCTGTTAAATAACGACACATTGTTTAGTCGTTGATTGCTTTTCATTTCAATTATCTGATATCTTAAAAGAATCATTTTGTTCAATTTTTATTTTTTTTCCATACTTGGACTGGTAGATGATTCTTCTGATAATGAAAGAAGTTGTTCAACAATATTCTGACTTCGTAAAATACCGTATTTTATGAATGGTGTGCCTTCAGAGATTTTAAGTATTTCTTAATTTATTATTTATTTATTTAAGGCTAGTGCATCTAAATCCGATATCTATGACATGTATTTTTAATGTATAAATGTGTTTGTTTTAGAAGCCAACTTTCTAATAGATTTCTTTGCGTTTAAAATATTGCAATATGTAGTAGGAAGAAAGTTTACTTGTGTAATTTTGTTGTTGAATTTTCTGCGCGTTAAATACCAATATATCTTTTATTAAAGAGATTATCAGGGGGTTTAATTGAGCAGAAAATATGTATATTTTCTTTCAAATTTTACTAGTTGTATAACTATCCTTTTTTGTATTTTGCATCCATGAAAGAAAACTATTAAGAACTCGGATCGTTATAATTACAAGGTAAAAAAAATTAAATTAAAAAAAAAACTGCTTGATTTACTAGTAGAAATTTTGATTGAAGATGCAGATATTCATTTTGATGTGCCAATATCATACCTAAACTTTCCACTAGAAAGTTTTCTCATTTTGTCTTATTATTTTCCTGTTATCTCAGTGTTCATTGCATTTAATACTTATTTTTAAATACACCCTGAATCGCTTTTGTATATAAATGTATGATATTTGATTGTTTTTTGTGTATGTATAGAAATATATCTTGATCAAGAGGTTGAATGTTTTGCTGAATTTCCTGTTTATTTAATTTTGTATGTACTATAATGTTGCCAGTTTAGAATATGTAAGTTGTCATTTTTGAAATAAAGAAGAAAATAACTTATTTTGTTCGTGTTTTATTAACTGCCTTCAAATTCACGTCGATATAAATTTTGTGTACAGTTTTAAATAAAAACTAAAAGCTTTTAGTTGGGAGGATTGTGCCAACGAATATTTATCAATCTCATGCAAAACGGATATTATCTTTTTACTAAATCCATCTTAATATGAAATGGATAACAAAATTTGAAGTGATTAGTTTATTCAATTTGTTAATTATATTTTATTAGCTATAAATAAATGACTTGCATTAACATGGTTTGCACTTTTTTAAAAAACCTTGAAAAGTGCTTGAAAAAAGTGCAGTCAGGAAACTAGAAGCCATCTAATAGTTCAGTTGTCCAAATACAAAACAAAGTATGTTAGCAAAAATTCAAAACTATTAAATTCTTATTGTATTAACCCTCTGACTGTCATACACGTATATATGCGTCATTTGATCCCCATTTTTTCCAGCAATACATAACATTTTTAAATTTATAAATAAAATATTTTTATTAGGATGATAGTTTAAAACCTATCTAAAACAAAAAATTATGTATTTGAATTAGAAATATTATTAAATTATTGCGGTAAAAACAACTAGAATTTCGTCTATTCCCTGGACCGCCGGTGGGTTAAAAAAAAAGATTTTATACAGCAAGCTGTGAATTCAGTCATTTATCTGAGAAAGTTTAAGAATTCCATCAGGAAGATCTCATGATCCCAAAATCATTTTAAAGCGATGGACCTTATTTTTCCTCCTGTCTCATTTTACATGAATAACTAATTTCAATTTTTTTATTATAGGCTTCCAAAATGGGAAGACTTTTGCTAGTACTTATAAAATCTTTTTGTCTAAGAACTTTCATCTTCATTGATGTATATATAAATTTTTTTTTACTGTTAAGTTATTTATTAAATAGTACATTTTGTTCCATATTATACAACAATTAGTTTGTCTCATGAAAGGTTGTGAATACAGTTTGCTGACAATCCCATCTGATATTTGATGATTGACCCATCAAATATATGAGTTGTCCATGTGTTGAATACAAAAATAATTTTTTTCCTAGTAATTTTATTGTCTGAAGTAAAGAAAACGTACCAATAAAGGGACAAATTGAAATGAGTTGAAAATTAAATGATTGGAATGCAGCTGACACTTATTTTTCTGGCGAATTGTGAAAGGGAATTTATAAATGGGTGGTTTGATATTCAATGGGAAACAAAGTGATAATTAACGGGCCGCGTAGCCCAGTCGGGAGAGTATCGTTCTCGCAACTAGAAGGTTGCTAGCCCTGAGGTTGCGAGTTCGGGCCTGGGACCGACTAAAGACCGCCGTTTTCGCTAATGGTGACTGGAGCACGTTAAATCAGTCGTGGTCGCAAAGTCCTCCAAGTTCCCATACAAATCAATACCTCTGGGAGTGGCAAAGCCGTCTTCTGGTGGAATTTTCTGCTTGGTATTGCCTCTAAATTAAGAAGTTCCACATACGGTCGGTAGTGCTGCCATCTATCGGGTAGCTACCGAAAGAGGTAGAAATGAACTCTTCGGTGGCTATAGGTAGACTTGCACCCTCCCACTCACGAGTGTACGCTTACATCCTGTGCAGTACTGCCCACTACCGATCTGTACGGGATATGGGGTTGGTACAAAATGCTTAAAAAAAGCAGAGGTGTCTTAGTCCCCATAGTCCTTGAGAAGAAGAAGAAGAAGTGATAATTAGATTTTGAATATTTTTTAATTTGTTTTTCTTTTTACTGTAAAGCTTTGGACTTTATATTCTTCGACCAGCCATATGGAATCAATTGTTTGACAGTGTTTAAAAATATGATTTAAATGGCTGTATTCAATATTTTCAGGCAAATGTCTCCAGTTTTAATAGATGTAATGGAATATTGGTAATTTTCAAGCGTTTTTTAAAAATAAGTAAGCTTTAATAATTAACGCAAGGTTACAATTTACAAAATAACTTTTAAAAACACATGACTGAATGTTTTACAGTATTTATAAAGAATAGATAATAGTTAAATTTATAAATAATCATCACTTAGTTTTTGTTATTCCCTAACTATGTCTGTTACCTTTATAAATTATCAGAACTGCTGGCAATGTGGTTTTTTATATTTTACACTGTAATTAGTTTTTAAAACAGATTTTACTATTTTTTACTTAAATTATTTTAAATAAAAGGACCAACAAGTTTTAGAAAAAATTTCACAAATGATGAAGGGCGCTTTTTCAAGGCCCAGAAATGCACCAGTTTCTTTTCATAAGAAGTGCAATTCGAATTCTAAGTTTACCTCTAGAGTTAAAATTAATATTTAAATTTGTGCTATGAAGGAAGCACTTGGCATCAATTTTGAGTTTTTATAGTTCTAAATATATGCATATTTTTTTAATTTACCAGCTTCAAAAAATTTCTTATTTGAATCCATTTACAAGGTTAGGAATCAATATTTTTGCAATAGGCTATTGAAAATGTGATGCATTTCTTGAAATTTTTGTTATAGCTATTTAGTTTCTTTTTAAATTTATTAAATAAAATTGCTAACAAATTTTAAGCTCAAACAAAATTACTCAATTTCTTTGATCATGTTCTACACTTATTAATAATAAGTAAAATGTTAAAGAAAAAATCATCCAAAACAGCGGTTTCCAACCTTTTTAGTTGTGCGGACCACCATGGGCGCCCCCAGGAGGGTGCAAGGAGATGCACTTGCACCCCCCTGGCTCTTGAAAATTTAAAAAAAAAATGAGGGAAAGGATGAAAACTCCAAGATAAAAAAAAAGCATGTATGCTGTTTATACTTTTATGTTACAATGAGCATCCCCCCCCCCCTTTTTTTTTTCTCTCTATTATTTTTAGTCTTTAGTTTTTTTCCTGTGTCGTTTTTTATAACTACTTGCGGGAAGACTTTATGGCGCTTGTTGTCTATGATTATTAAAGGCTAAACACTGTTGAATGCCGTGAGATCTAGTTTGTTTGACAAAAAATCGTTAAAAATATATATTTTAATATCTTTACTGTTTTGTATATATTTCTCTTTAACAGGGTTGCGCTTTCAAAAATATACACCATTATAACAGACGCTTTAAAGTATGAATAAAGATGGAGTCACCTCCTTTACACCCTCAACTTTATAAGTGGATAATTAAGTTTTTACTTTTTTAACCAGAGAGAGAGGATTCATTTATCAGTAAAGACGTGTTGTCTATCTACCCATGATTTCATTTTGATTCAGGTATTTCAGTATTGAATTCAATGTTTTCTTTTGTATTGTACCCTAATGTACTGTTTGTATCAATTGTTTAAATCTAAATGTTTGTTTGTTTGTCCTTTAGTAACTGCAATTAAAAGCAAGTTTAAAATTTACCCCGAGATCTTTTGTTCACTTTGGTTACACACCATATATTTATTTAATAAGGAGTTGCACCATGAATTTTAACTATTCTTAAAGTGTAAAATTTATAATGCATTATTATTAAATAATATTTCTAAAAAAAATTAATGATTTTGATAAAAAATCTGGTCTTGCACCCCCTTGCAAATATTCCTGGAGGCTTTCTCCTGGCCCATTTTATAAAAAAATACTTTGAGATCCACTTGCTAATAGAATACGTGCTTTTGCGTGGATGCTTCAGTAATTAGTAAATCATACTGTACAAAAAAGATTAAACAATAATCTTTTACAAAGAAAGGAACTTTATTGTATTCACTTTTCTGCCACAACTATAAAAAAACTAAACAACAAGTGGTCAAAGTTTAAAAAAATAGTCAATGGGGTTTTTAACATTGTTTGTCTCTCGTGAGAGATTCAATATCTATAACTAAACTTCAACTTAACTTGACATCACTAGACGGTAGATCGTCACAGTGCTCATAGGTATTTAATCCATTTTGGCGGCGTGAAATCATAATGTTCGCCAAACCACAACCCTGTAGAGAACAAAAGGCTGTAAGGTTTGGCGAGAATTATGTCTTCACTCCGCTAAAATGGATTAATTGCCTATGAGCACGTGAAGATCTATCGTCTAGTGATGTCAAGTTAAGTTGGAGTTTAGTTATAGATTAAAATTGGGTAGTTTTAGGCATGCTGTTGATTTCAAGCATTATTCACTCGTTACACTATCGAAGATAGTTGCTAAAAATCGAGTGACTCGATACTTCCCATCTCTATATCCCTGAAGTTCCTATAAAATTTATCTTGACTTAGATTCTCGACCAGTGACCATGGTCCTGTACCACGCTACTACCTGATCAAAAATATCGTCAAATAAAAAAATATATCTAGGTTTCTTCTTATATTTGTTCTTTATTTAGAACAGAGGGCTTTTTAAATATTTTTCATTGCTTCATAAAATATTTTAAATAAAATAAAGTTTTGTGCATATGAGTGAGTGATTTTTTTTTTCTTTTTGCAAATATTATAATTAATTTTTTAAAACATCAAAAAACATAGACCCATCTAGCACAAAAATAATATCCTGTATGCCAGAAATTAAAAAAGTTCATTAATGGCCATTTTTTACATTGGATTATTACACAATACTATATTTGTGTATACTAATTAATGTAATTATAGTGTTGCCCGTACTGTTATATTAATTCTAAACATTTTAATAATTTCAAAATATCATATGTATTTATGTCAATATGTTTAAGTAAGAATATTTTATTTTATTTAAACTTTTATGAAAATGTTAAACTATTTTTGCTCTCCAAAAGCATTTGAAATTCTTTCCATCATTTAATTATTGGTTGACATGTTTATTATATGCAAGACTATTTTTCTCATTTTACTATAATGTTTATGAATTATTACTAGAAATGTTCTTGCTTCTATCTTATGTTTAAGTTAAACTAGGGGTGTGGAACATCGCACAACTTTTAATTACACTATATTACTGACGTGGATTTGTGTCATTTACCATTTTTATATTTTCATCATTCATTGAAAAAAAATGGCCAGTTTAGTGATATTTTTGTTGTTGCGATAATTCTTATATGCGTCTTTAAGAAGGGGGGGGGGATATATATATATATATTTGCTAAAATTGATTTCGATAGTTCTTATGTTATTCTTTCTTATATGTGAAACTGCACAGAGTAGAGAAGAAAAAAAAAAGAAAAAAAAACGGGGGGAAAAAAAATCGATCGTCGATGAGCTCTACTCAAGGAAAGAGAACTCTGTGTTGAAGGCATTCGTTTTTCAACTTTTTACGCCATT
Source organism: Linyphia triangularis (assembly GCA_963978545.1). Classification (NCBI taxonomy): domain Eukaryota; kingdom Metazoa; phylum Arthropoda; class Arachnida; order Araneae; family Linyphiidae; genus Linyphia; species Linyphia triangularis. The sequence goes on from OZ021726.1 coordinate 10,404,752, forward strand.
AAAGTATTTTTACATTAATTTCAGAGGTGAGAATATTTAGAACACGTTGACAGCCGTGAATATGGGTAACAGCATAGTTTCTGATCGGGTCGCGTCAACCGGACTACTTGCGAAGGATATTCGTATGTATTTGGAAATATATTTCACAGGAAATAACAAAACTATTGAATTGCTTTAAAAATAATACGAAAATGTATTATTAGGAAAATTATTGTAAGCCTCGTAAAAGCTTTCTTGTTCACTGCTATTTGACTCACAATGAAATAAGTTTTTCATTTTTCTTTTCGACATTTCAACGAAGTAAGGTAAAGATTTTAAATTGTACCCCTCTTTACTCGGAAAAGATTCAACTGATGATTTTTAAAACCCATGCAAGAATTATCGTAAAATATATCGCCAAATTGTCAATTTTTACTAAATGAATGATGAAAATATAAATACGGTAGATGACACAGATCCACGTCAATATTGTGAAAGTTGTGCGATTTTCCACACCCCTATTTTTTATAGGATTTGCATGACTATGCAGTTGCTTATAGCTTTTATGATATTTTTAGAAAAAATTCCATTCATATAAAAATTTTAATTATTTGAAGTTATTTATTCAATTATGAAAAACGTATTTGAATTGTGTTACTTTTGAGTATACAAAAAATTTACTGTGAATCGTTTCATGTTACAAGGATAGTTACAACACTAAAATAGACAACTGTCTGGCAACTATTTAATGCACTGTAAAGAGAAAAATAGTTCATTTTTACCATTAAAAACATTGAGAGGATAAGGAAAATAAATTGAAAAATAAAAATATTCATATGTTTATATTTTTTGGATGGTCTCTTGGGATTTACATTTTGAAAGATTGTTAAGTGCTGCATTGTAATCTTAATAAGCTTTATATTAAATTAAAAATATAAAAAAAATCTACATTATTACATTATAAAATTTAATTTTGCATTACAAAAACAAAAATCGCTTAATTAAGACTTAAGTAAATTGTGAGTAATAAAAGTAATTTAATATAGTGCAACGTGTTTTCTTTCTTCTTCCCCCCCCCCCCCGCTTGTGTTATGGGTGTGGGCAGTGAGCATGTGTTAACATATATTTTGATAACGATAATGTAGGGTATTTAAACAATTTCTATTAATTAATAAATTGTAAAAATAGGAAACAATTGTGTATTGCATAATTTTTTTTTTTATTTAAGATATTTCTGGCTATTATTAAAAAAGCATAAATATTTTAGAAACTGTTTCCTGATATTGTAATATGGCTTTTATTATATTTATATTTATTGTAATATGACTTGCATAGATGCGAGATATTTAATAAAAATATAAGACTCCTAGAAGAATTTACTACAATTGCATACTAAATTATTGTAGTAAGATCAAGTAAAATAGCATTATAATCTGATCATTATATACGTAAATTAAAGCTATCATTTGTCATTATCTTGTAATTGTGTAAAAAAAAAAACCTTTGCCCAAATTTGATTTTGGCTATATAATTTTATATAATCCTTATATTATCCTTTGTTAAAAGCGAAACTGTGGGGAGAAGAAACACGATAGTTGATGAGGTATGTTCAAGGAAAGAGAACTCTGTGTTGAAGGCATTCGTTTTTCAACTTTTTGCTCCATAAAAGGATTTTTAAGTGAATTTCGGAGGTGGGGATGTTTAGTTAACACCTTAAGAGGCATTACCACAGAGATTTTTATCAAAATCGTAGGAGCCATTTTTTAGCAATCATTGAAAAACATGATTTTTTCAATGGCAACTACCTTATGCGCTTGAGAGATTTTGACGAAAACCTTAATGGTAGGTCCCAGGGCCTGTAGCAACCCGCATACCAAATCTGAACATCGTAGGTCAATTTGTTCGGGAGTTATGCTGATCACAGACACACATACAGACAGACATTTTTTCTAGATCACTTTTTTGAAATCAGGATGTTCCAAAACATGGAAAAATGCAAAAAAAAAAAAAAAAAAAAAAAAAAAAATTGAAATTTTATTTTTTGGACCGGAGGCTATACTTTCATTACCCTATGTATAATACATATGGGTAATTGAAAGTAAAAATATGCTTTAATTTGATTAATTTAAAGCATATTAAAAATGCTTTAAATTAAAGGGATTAAAAATGCTATTTAAATTTAATTACTATTAAATTGATTTTTTAATATTTATTCATTATTTATTCAAATAACTTAAAAAAAAAAAAAAAAAAAAAAAAAAAAATACTTGAGGCAAGTAAACGAAGCATTACTTTATTGTATCCTGATTGAATCCTGTTAATTCATCTTATTTTCATCATAAATAACTAAACATTCTCTTTTATCTGTTCCTGCTCCAAAGTTCTAATACTTCCCAATTTTTTACTTTCAATTACCCATATCTATACATAGGGTAATAAAAGAATAGCATTCTGCCAAAAAAAAAAAAAATGATTTTTTTTTTTTTTTTGCATTTTTCCACGTTATGGAACATCTTGATTTCAAAAAAGTTTTCTAGAAAAAAAGTCTGTCCGTGTGTGTGTATGTGGTCAGCAAAACTCCCGAACAAATTGACCCTACGATATTCAAATTTGGTGTGTGAGTTGGTGGAAGCCATGAAACCTACCGTTAAGGTTTTCGTCAAAATCGCGCATGCGCGTAAGGTAGCTGCCATTGAAAAAAATCATGTTTTTCAGTAATTGCTAAAAAACGGCTCTAACGATTTTGTTCAAAATCGCTGTGGTAATGCCTCTTACGGTGTTCTAAACATCCCCACCACCGAAATTCCCGTAAAAATGCTTTAATGGCGTAAAAAGTTGAAAAACGAATGCCTTGAACACTGAGTTCTCTTTCCTGGAGCACACCTCATCTACGATCTCTTTTTTTTTTTTCTTCTTTTTTTTTCTTCTTTTTTTTCCTGCTCAGTTTCACTTACAAGAAAGGATAATATAAGAATTACCGATAAGCATATCACCAAAATTTCCATTTTTTTTTTTTTTTAAAGACACATATAAGAATTATCACAACAAATATCGCCAAACTAGCAATTTTTTCTAAGCAACTGATGAAAATATAAAATTGATAAATTACACAAATCTACATCAGCAGTATAGTGTAATTGAAAGTTGTGCGATGTTCCACACCCCTAGTTAGTCTTAATATTTGCCAAAGTGTTACTTAAACATTCGAATTGTGTTCCAAGTAGAGTAAAATGCCGTGTTTGCACGAATGAGTTTTGGCGCACTTTAAACCTTACAGGTATGACGCGCCAGTAAATAGAAAATGTTTTATCTACTGGAGTCACCAGCCAGAGGCGATCACGTGACAGACTGGCTTATCTTGAGACTAATGAATGATGCGTTTAAGCGGTGCTAGCGATGACGTCACCCGACTAGCGATTTAATCTGGAACGCCGACTAGTAGCGTGTAAATTCGATTTTAATCTCAACGATATAGATAAACAACTGGATAGACTGCTCCGATGGCAATGCAGGGGAAAAAACGTGCCGGTGGTTGATGATAATGATGGGTGGACGATTAACCAATCACAGTTCACTTTTATAGTTGGATGGGAATGCGAGAAACCTTGTAAAGTGCTAGAGCAGATATTTTTTTAAATATTATTACTAATTAAGGTTTACTATTGACAGTCCTGCTGCGTACAACTCAAGATTTTATTTTCAATCCTCTCGACAGATTGTATTTTTCGTCCACCCATCGATCTGGCAACGGCTTCATCTTCCCAGCTTTTTAAGCAGTCTATCTAGTTGTTTATCTATATCGATGGTTCCTTCAACCATCTTTGACGTCACCCACTCGGTTACATTTTTTTTTTTTTTTAATCTATTATTTCCAACTCAAAACTCTTCCCGGTTTCTTTTGTCAACAATGTTTATTATAACTTTTTCCAATGAAAATACTAAAGCGTAGTTCCAATCTGAAGATTTTTCCTGTTTCCTGCATATTGGTTCGTAAGTTTTTTTGCATTTTTTCCCCCCTTCTCTTGAGATTTTGGAATTGGGGTGTTCGAAAGAACACCTACAGAAAAAGCTCTTGGCTTAAACGGGCCTGGAAATTTGGACCATTTTCCTGAAGAAGTTCGAAATTTATATATATATATATATATATATATATATAATATATATATATATTAGGGAGTATCGAAAAGATCGAAGTATATCAAATCTCTTAGCGGTAGTGCTGAAAATTTGTGAACACTCATCAGTAATAAGTGTGTGAAATTTTAAAACTCTGGGTTAATATCTTCTGTCGCCTCAATGGCCCCAAAGTTCGGAAAATTGGGCTAAATGTGTTTAAAATTCAAAAATTCCTAAAAATTCCCATATTTCGTTTAACGATTGGGGGTAGCGGTTAAATGTTAGTATTGTTTAACAACAAGAACTATATTTTTTTAAAAAATTATAGGTTAATATCTTCTGTCGCCTCAGAGAACCGGAAATTCCGAAAATTTGAATAAAAAGGAATACAATTCAATATTTAATCAGCAGTTGCAGATTTCGTTGATAGTTTTGAGGTAGCGCGTAATAAAATTACTTTTTTCAACAACAAAAAGTATGCAAGAATTATTGGTTAATATCTTCTACCACACTGGGTTTGGCGTACTGCCAGAAAAGTAAAGTGGAACACCCCTATTTTCACCCCAAGGAACAAATCGGAGCGACCAATAAATCACGTGACCATTTTCATTTGTTTAGTATTTAGTCTAAGTCTAGAATATTTTCTGTCAATTAGTTTCGATCTTCATATCAAACATATTTGCAAGCAATGTAGTCGTTTCTTTTTAAGGAATTTTTTTTACTCGTAGTTTAGAGTCGTAGTCATTTGTTAGTAAAAGATATTGGTAAATATTAGAAATGCAAGAATCATCGCATTCAAAGTTTTCAAGTCGACAAATTCTGCAATGCCCTATTTTTGGAACACCGAAGGATTTTTCACGCATGCTGTCAACACATGAAGACGTCATAAAATGTTGCGCTCATGAGAGATGGCGTATTGGTAATGGAAATAAAGAACCATACTTCTCTGTTATTGCAGAAACTGTTGCTTTGAAAATTGAAAGTTTATACTTCGATTCATCCATTCCTTCTGTTTCACACAAGCGTGTTTGTGATATAATACACTTATGCTTACCATAAAAAATATCGTTCAATCATGAAAAATATAAAACGTGTGGGAAGAAGCAAGACTGCTCTTGAAAATGTTGAGAACTTTAAAACGGAAGCAAAGAAAGAATTCGACATATCTTTCTGTAAATGCGCTATTTTTAAGGAGTGCATCTGTCCAAAAGGGAGCAAAGTTCCGCCAAATGAGCAGGCGTTCCTCAAAGACCAAAGAACGGAAAGAAAAATTTTCATTGGAAGTGTTGATGTACCCGAAACAAAACGACTTCAGAAACGTCAAATGCGAGTACAACAAAATGCTGTGTAAAGTAAAAAAAAAGGCGTCTCCTGCTTCTGTTTCAAGCTGAAAAGGAAGATATGATGGAGGTGAAGGCGGAGGTGGATACCAAAGACGTGCCCTACACACCGGTTCTTCAGCAGGATTCAAGGAGTCTTCAGATGCGTGTAAAATTGGACAACATAATTATTGTCAGTCAAAGATATGGTGTTTCTAACAAAGCTACGGCTGCTTATGCATCGAGTATTCTGAAAGATTTGGGTTTAATATCGGAATCGAATTCCAGTCTCGTCACAGACAAAAACAAAGTACGGAGGGGAAAATCAAGAGTTTACAAGCAAATGGTATCAAAATTAAATGAAAATTATTCCAATCTATCTGGCCTTTATTTTGATGGCCGGCATGACAAAACTTTAACATCAGAAACACTCGAGGGAAAGCAGTTCCAAAGAACAATTGTAGAAGCGCATTACTGTATTGTATCGGAGCCTGGTTCTTCGTACGTGGGGCATGTTACACCTGAAAGTTGATATAGTCTTTGTATCGAACAGCATTTACGAATACGTAACAAGTACTTTTTTGGATGATTTTAGCAAGCTCACAGTTGTCGAGTGTGACGGCACTGTGGTGAACACAGGAATGTTTACTGGTGTAATTCGTAGGCTTGAAATGAAACTTCAGAGACCACTCCAATGGATTGCCTGCTTATTCATTTTAATGAGTTGCATTACGACACTTATTCCAGTCAATAGACGGCAAGTCTTCTGGCCCTTCATCTTACACTGGAGACATTGTACGAAAACTTAAAGGATGTGAAAAACTTTCAGTCGTTGCTTTTAATAATATTAAATGCGAGTTGCCACATATTGATAGTAGATTACTCAGTTTAGATCAGAAATACTTATTCGGCATATGCACTGCCATTAGTTTTGGTATTTGTAGTTTAGATCTAGCTAATCGAGAACCAGGAACGCTGAATTTGGCCCGCTGGCTAACAACTGCAAATCGAATACTGAGGTTATATATATCTACATCAGACCCAACAAATGAGCTACTAACTTTAGTTGAATTTATTCTAAAAGTCTACGCACTCTCATGGTTCCGAATTAAGATTAATCACTACATAAAAGACGGTCCTAGACATCTGTGGCATTTCATAAGCTCATCTCGGTACTTGCCTAAGAAGTATTGTGACGTAATCGATCAGTTATTTCTCAAAACGCTTATTTTGCTGCTCCAGAAAACATGCTTTTGGCCATGTTAACTGATGAAAGATGTCATATCAGAATCATTGCAGCTCGAAGAATAATAAAGGCAAGAGAAATTAGCCGAGGTGTGCGCAGATTCGTTATTCCTGATATCAATTTTGAAGCTGAAGACTACATTGATCTCATTGACTGGAAAAATTGTTTTGTGACATCGCCAACAGTTCTCCGAGAGAAAAGTTCTCAAGATCTTTTGAAAATGACAGAGGATGGTATGTCGAAGGCCTGCTGGCACTTCATACAATTTCCTTCACATGCACAAGCAGTCGAGCGAATTGTGAAACTTGTCACGGCAGCCTCCGAGAAAACAGTTGGGGTTGAAAACAGGGATAAATTCATAAGAGCTACTCTAGAATCCAGAAACACATGTCGAAATTCGAGGCAAAAAAGGATTACAAGTAGTAATGCTATCGTCAATTGTATATTTGAAAGGCAATAAAATTTCTGATCCCTTTAAAATGAGGTAAGTGTGACGTGTATTTTTTATTTATTTTTTTGAAATGTAGCCTTTTATTTTCCAAAATTTGGTGTTGCTGAGGTAGCAGAAGATACTAACCTATAATTATAAAAAAAATTATAGTTGTTGTTGTCAAAAACAGTAACTAGTAAGCACCATCCTTAAACTTACAGCGAAATCTGGAATTTTTTATGAATTTTTGAATTTTAATCACTTTTAGCCCAAATTTCGGAACTTTCGAGCTATTGAGGCGACATAAGATATTAACCCAGAGTTTTAAAAAATTTCACACACGTATTAGTGATGGGTGTCCGCAAATTTTAAGCACTACCGCTAAAAGATTTGAAAAATTTCAATTTTTTCGATACGCCCTAATATATATACCCCTCCATTAGATGGCAGCAATTCATCTATTTGAATGAGACAATGAACAAATTGTAAAGACATTGTAAAAAACCTAAATAACTGTTTATTAAAGTCAAATGTAAAACTCTACAAACTACTCATCTTTTAGCCCCACCAACCATCCCACATATATGTATGTATGTATGGAAAGCTACTTAAAATAGGCATAGAGCTCTGAAAATTTCAATATAAGTAGTTTTGACCTTTTAATTTGACTTTTGAAAAACAGAATTTTAAAATTTTGATTGCTTTTTTAATTAATTTCTTTTTACGAAACAAATTTTAATAGGGCTACAGCTCTTAAATTTTCAATTTAAGTAGTTTTGGCCCTCTAATTGGACTTTTAAGAAACAAAATGTTAACATTTTAATAGTTTTTTTTTTAATTAATTATGTTTAATTAATTATATATATATATTTTTTTTTTATAAAAACGACTTCAAATAAGGATACAGCTTTGAAATTTTCAGCATAAGTAGTTTTGGCCTTCGAAATGGACTTTTGACAAACGTTATGTTAGAATATTCTCAGAGTGGTGATGGGGGCTGTGTTATTGTATTAACGGGGAAAATTATTGTGTTTCTGCACGGAAGAGGGAGGGGGGGGGGGTCTAATATTAAGGGTTCACTTTGCAATGAATTTTTCTGAAGGCGAAGCGAGCCTGTTTGAGAATCGTCAAAAGTTGGGATTTATTCACCAATGACGGGTCTCTGCAACGCGAGGCCACGCAGCAATTAATATATATTACCACCATGCATGTATAGTGAGAGTGTAATTCAAAATTGGAAGTTTAAAAATAAACCTTTAAACTTTTATTCAGTGTTGTATTCAAGCTCTGTTATCTACGATCGGCACACATTGTAAAGTTTCAATTTAACATATTAATGCAATTTTCAATAAAACATTTTGTTGTTCCCCAATTTTCTCCCTATTGTAAATTCCTGATCGTATTTTTTCAGTAACTCTTTGATTTGAACGTAAACTCCAATGTGTGAATATTCGTTGTTGACTTGTTTCATTAAATAATTTTTGTAACCGAAAAATAACCTCCCTTTTTTAAAGTATTTAGTAGCAGTTGTATCATAAATACTTTTAACAACCTAGTTTCACATTCTTGAATTAGTTTTACATCAGTTTCACCATCAGTAAGTTTTTAATAATTCTAAACCAACATACATTACAGTCAATCAGGGTAACATTGAACCACATTTTCAGTATTTTCTTCTTCCCCACTTATGTTTTAATAGTATTTACAGGCCTAATGCCATAAAATGGAAGAATAAACCCTAAATTATATTTTAATTTACACAAATTAGTAAATGCTGATGATGAAAGCACCAAATGATGGGAAAATAACCCGGTGCAAAGTTACCCTGTTAATCAGGGTAACTTTGAGCCACTATCAGAAGTTTAATATAAAATACCTTTTTTTATTCAATCTATGTATAAAAGAATCTTTGAACTAGTAAAATTAAGTTTCTAAATATTTGAAACATCATCAGCTGAAGTTATTAACACCATAAGGTTTGGATATTTTAAAAACACCACAAAGAATATATTAGGTAGGAACAGTGGATGTCGAATCACATGAATGTATTGCAAAAAACCTACTTATTATTCCTTTTAAACATACAAAAATAGTGAAAAAACAATCTTCAGTTCATTCTCTTAAATATAAACTCATTTTATCAATTAAAAATTGAAAAGATAAAAAGAAAATAATAAAACTGATACGCTTCCCTTATGCTTTTAGTTAAGTACTATGGTGTATGCAAGTCACATTGTGGCACCTATACAAATATTCTACTCTTAATGCTAGAAATAGAATGACAATATAAAAACAAAATTCATACTTCATAAAATTTGCCTTTGGCATTCTTTAGATTAATAGATTTGCATCAAATAAGGAATCATTGATCTGGAAAACTTCTCGTGTTCTAGCTGGAATAGTAATTTCTGGAGATATTTTTTTTTTAAAACACGCCTAATTTTTCATACCACAGATCATCATTGATATTTGGCCATTTCCAATATGCACCAGATTTCTTCATGAACCACCAAATATCACATTGTCATTTAAGTCAATTTGGTCCTCCATCGTATTGAATAATTACGTGGTCGTAAACTTTGCATATGCCATAACCAAAATCTTAAACACTTGCATGCTCTGTGTATAAAATTCCGGCCTCATTGATGTATTTAACAGCCACCACTTGAACAATCTCTGATTTTTCAGAAACATTCTCCACAACAATTTCAGCAGTATAAACCTCTATCGTGTCCTTTTTGTCCAACTTACATCGCTTCCGTAAATGATAGTGTTATGCATACACTGTCACCTGCATCATCTAGTTCAGGTTGGTTACTTAGTTTATACGCTCAACAACTTACAGCTTAGCGTGAATTCCGAACTACAACGAATATCCATGACAAACTCGGAATTCGAACCCGGCACCTTTGGCATGTGGAGCATGAGCTCTTACCATACAGCCATTAGGTGGGTCATCTAATTTAGGACTTTCACTATTGCTGTCTCCCAGGAGTTCATATGGCGGAGGACTTTGGACGATCCCTTCATTGCTATGCATATTCCTTTACCATTTATTTTTTGTGCATAGAAAATTGTCACTTCCTCAACTGAAACGCTTTTTACAGCCATTACAGATAGGCAGGGTTTTTTTTTTTGTAGTTCTGTGAACCACTGTTAGATCATTATTTATAATATTTTTAGGTACTTCTCGAATTCAATCCCAATATTTTCATTTTATCGGATTTCGCATACAAGGGAAGATTAAATTGCATGTGTATGTATATAAATGTATTTAAAAGCAACCAAAAATAAATTAGAAAAAATTATAAATTATATGTGCAGTGTATATATTACACACTGTCATCAGCCTAACTTTGAACCGGCTCAAAGTTACACTGAATCGGTGGTAAAATGATAGTGCCTTGGTTTTTTGCTTTTTACCAAATGTTAGTAAATAAATAACCATCAGCTACTAACAATTTCCCTTTTTTTCAGAAATTTATATAACTCATAAAGTGGTAAGTTGATACTTACTTGCATAAAGTAGTTGATTTACATCAACTTGAAATAAGCATTAAAATAGAACTTGCAAACAGTACTTCAGAAAAACAAATGAATCGCCAAATTAATTAAGTACTATTTTGCCAATTTATTTTCTAAATAATTAGAGCATAAAGTCAATTTCACAATCTTGCCAGCAGTTTGCAGCAGTGGATCATGAGCAGCTGTTTAAAACCAAAAATACTGAAAACTAGGAGGTGGCACAAAGTTATACCCTATGGCTCAAAGTTATCCTGAATGACTGCAGTTCCGAAAATAACTAGAAATATTAATGTTTATTTTTCATGTTTAGTTATAATAAATCCTCCTAGATAGCAGCACCAAAAAATTAGTTAATTTCCCTTTTTATTAGAGATTATTATTTTTATACGGTATTTACTTAAGACAATTACTTACTATTGTAAAATTTAATTTAAGATATTATTTACTTAGTAAGTGAATTTAATGAAAAAATTTATAAAATTAGGGATTTTATTAGAAGTGATTATTATTCTAACTTTAAATTTAATATAGAAAAATGAAGATAATTTAATCATTCACTGCCTTCAATTAGGAAATATATAAAATAAAAAAAAATGAAATTAATAAAAGATAAATGTTTAAGAATCTATCAAATGGAAATCAGTAGGAAGATTAAAATTTCTATTGATAGCATTTCCATATATGGGACTCCCTTTCTCTGTTATAGAATGTTATAAACTTCACACCAATTTTTCTATTACATTTAAGCAAGGATTTTTATAATGGGCAGTCTGTTATTTTTTGAAGATAACTCTTTTGGTATTTAATTATTTTATTCGATTTTCCATGGATTAATGCACAATTTTTATTTATTTAATTCCTACACAGATGGCAGCACCTGTTAGTCAAAATATTCAATGTAGAATAACTAAAACTAAAAATTTATGAATCAAAATAAAGTCAAGATTTTTTTTTTCCTTCTTTTAAAGTTTTTCAACGTTTTTTCAAAATTCTTTGTTCTTGAACGCCTCTATGAATGCATTTGAATTAAATGAGCTTCAGATTTCCGGCAACGAATCTCATACTTTAAAAAAGCTCATAATCCGAAGTTTTTAAAATACCACTTCATTCTTCTTTAGAAAGTAAGATATTTCCATTATTACCAATTCTAATTAATTTACTATACCATTTATAAAAGAAACGATTAATTTTCAATGGACAAATTAGTAAGAATCAAAATATGAATGAAAAAACTTAATTCAGCTTTTTTTTTTTAAACTATAAGAGCCAAAATCCAGTTAGTTAGTTCAATTTTAATGGTAGTTCATCCAATTTAAGGAGTAAAATTACTTTATTTTGAACTTTCGAAATTGTTCATTATTTAGATAATCATAATTATATAAATGCTAATTTTCTGTACACAATACTATTACATAAATATGTAATTATATATAACATATATTACGGAATAAATAAAAGTGTCTGAAAAATATATATAATTGTATAAAAAATATTAAATATATATATATATATATATATATATATATATATATATATATATATATATATATATATATATATATATATATATATATATATTTCCACCCATACAATTACGTAACTCAACCCATCCAACATTATTATGTGACAATCCTCTTTGAACACGATAGCGAACTTCCATAACCGATTATTCACCATCTTTATCCGCCCCTGACTCCTCCCCTCTCTCCGTCAATCAACCCTACGCCCCGCCCCTCCCACTCATCACTTAGTATAATTGGGTTCAACGACCGGGTCACTCGGGTGATTGACACCCAATCACCTTTCCGCTGGTGCGATGAACCTGTTTTCACTTTCCGACCCACTTTCGATTTCGATATCGCACTTTCACTTTCGGATGAAGGGGGAAAGTTTCGGTTTCGGGTCAAGGGTATGGCGGAGACGGGTCTATTCGGGATCGTTTGAGGGGAAGGGAGGTTCAGTCATCCCTCTCCTTGATAAATGGACTCTTCGGTGTTCACCCTACTTTCGGTGGGTTCACCGATTGTTCAAAGAACGCGGGGTTTTGAACCGTTTTCAGGTTGTTGTGATGGTTTCGTTTGGAAGGTGAATTTAGTTCTTTGAACTTGTGGAAAGTGTCACTTTCGAATGTTTTCAAAGCCACTTTATGTGTGTTACGAAAACCTTTTTTCTTTTTCTCTTCTTCTTTATAAATTGTTAATTTTCATAAAATGTTTGCCATGAATATGAATTTTGATTGTAAAACGAAATGTGCTTTTTTATTATAGTTAATCAACTCTTATTAAATGTTCAATAATTTGGTGTTTTAAAATCCAAATAGAATTTAGAATTTTTTTACTCTTTTTCCAGAATTTTGAATTTTTTTTTATTAAATTAACCTAAAGTAAGAAAGAAGTATTACAAAAATTGGGTAAATTTTATGTCTAGTAAATTAAATATCCATCGTCTTTTACCGATCGAAATAAATCAAAATATGTCCTCGAATTTCGTCAAACATTGTTGCATATATTAAAATGATATTTAATATCTGTTCCTGCACGACATTTATTGGTGAGCTTATTTAAAAGTTTTATTATGTTTGTTCGGGGTTAATTTTCTTTACCAAAACTTGAAATTGACAACTTTTATTGTAAGAAATTTCGCAAAGTTCATCACCGTTTTAACTTTACAAGATTTGTAAAAAAATATCGTTAAATTAACGATTTTTTAAAGAAAAATTTTTAATCGTGAACTTATGCTAATCCATATCAAATTTCAAAGCAGGGACTAGTAATATCAAAAGTTGTGTGTTAATTCCACAACTCAAGTTTTACCATTAATTATTTATAATTCTATTTAATAGAGTATACTCTATATAAGTATTAACTTTATACTCTATTTAAGTATCCTATTAAGTACTCTATTTAAGTAGTATTTAGAAATATAGTTGACTATTTAAAGTAATGGTTAAATATTTAAGAATAGTTCAATATTGAAATAATAGTTAAATATTTATAAATAATTTAATATTTTTAGTCATATACTTTAAACACGAATTTATTGGCTATTAATTAATTTAACGTTTAAAAGTTAAATAGATTCATACCAGTTTTTGATAATAAGTATTCATTAAATAATATTCAAAAGAATAATCAAAACACAATCGTCTGCAAAGAAGAAAAAAAAGATAAAGTAAGTTTCATCAGCAAAAAAAAAAAAAAAAAATCTTTTGGGATTAGAAAGCATATTACACAGTCATTTATCGTCTGCGAAAACAAACGTGACCTCGTCGATCCCAAAAGAGGACGATTCCTCCGTCGCGGAACCAAAAGAACAACAAACTTTCGCCAGCACTTCCCGAACGAAGACCTCGATTGCTGAAGGCGGAAGAACAGCGGAATGAAATGTGTCGGCGATCAGGAAACGGTGCTCGAAAAGTGAAACCTTCTTCCAGAACACGGAAGAGTCCATTGCACTTGCCGAAGGACGAAAGCGAAAGTTTGGACTCGGAAAAATCTCCCATTCGTCCTTCGCAAGACCCAGATCAACGCTTCATCGAAAGGGAGATGCGAGTTCATTACACTTTTGGCTCATTAAGGTTCAAGGTTGGACCTTTTTTTCGGTGGACCCAAGTTCTTGGGAGGAAAGAACTATTTAGAGGACATTGTTGTTCCGAACATTTCGTAGGCAAAGGCTTGTTCGGAAGCGTTTTAAACGGAATGCTTGGAGTCGTTGAGCTTTAGAAACATAGTTTGTTAGAATAAAAATGAGTTTGTTGATGTTTGCTATGTACGGTGAGAAAGGTGAATGGAATGTTGTTGAGGTTCATAAGGTTCATTACACTCTTTGTAACAACAGGCTCGAAGCTGGACCGTGGTTTGAGATTGAAGAACTTTTTAGAAGAAATTGAGAGGTAGGCAGCATCAAACGAACTCGGAAACAAAGGGTGGCATCAGTGATAAGTTTCAATATCTGGCGTTTTATAATTGTTAAAATTTTTACGGTCGTTGTACTTTTGCAAGACAAAAAAACTGAGTTTGTTGATATTTGCAGGTTCAACATGAATGGAAGTTGTTGAGGTGAATGGAATATCGTTGAGGTTCATAAGGTTCATTACACTTTTTGTAACAACAGGTTCAAAGCTGGATCGTGGTTTGAGATTGAAGAACTTTTTAGAAGAAATTGAGAGGTAGGCAACACCAAACGATCTCGGAAATAAAGGGTGGCATCAGTGATAAATTTCTATATCTGGCGTTTTATAAATTGTTAAAATTTTTACGGTCGTTGTACTTTTGTATGACAGAAAACTGAGTTTGTTGATATTTTCAGGTTCAACAAGAATGGAAATTGTTGAGGTGAATGGAATGTCGTTGAGAAGTCCACAAGGTTCATTACGGTCGCTGTACTTTCGCATTAAAAAACTGGTTGGTTGGTTGTATTCAGATTATCTGGCGCCGTCAGCAACACGAGGGCTATAATGCGCGAAACATTTCGTGATTTAACAAACCAACATACATTTTCAAACACCCATGCCAAACACGGGACTCGAACCCGGAACCTCGTGGTCTAGAAGCCAGCACGCTAACCACTATACCGTTTGGTCGGCCATTAAAAAACTGAGTTTGTTGATATGTGCAGGTTCAACATGAATGGAAATATAGTTGATGTGAATTGAATATAGTTGATGTGAATTGAATACAGTTGAGGTTCATTACACTTTCAACGGTTCCGTTCAAAGATTTCTTTTACGGTCTTAATTAGAAACTATAAGGAAGTCCTTTTTAGTGGATGAAGACGAATCTAACATGCATTTATGATAAACTTTGAATAATTAATTTAGAGTTTAATGTCTAGAACTTGAAAATTTTATTGTTAAGAATTTCGTTGACTTTTGTGTTCTTCAAGAATTAGTGAAAATTGACTAAGTCACTAAAGAATGCAATAGAACAAAAACAAATTTTTTTATGGTTGCAATCAAAAGAGATGATTACCATATATAACCGGAATTTAGATGATTCCTTATACTTTCTTTATTTGAGTTCAACGTTTTATTCTTTAATTATAATTCACTTTACAAATAAACTTTTGGCATTGTGCTACTGGTTGTTTTGAAGGGTAAATGGACTTTGGTTAGCGATGGTTAGGAATCGTTTGGTTCATTACTTCACTTCATACATTTCACTCATGCTTCATTTCACTTACTTCATAAAACGTTTACAGACTTTTTTAATAAATGAAACTGAAGCTTTCAACACCAACTGCTTCACTACACCAATGTAGTAAACAAATCTTTTATAAAAGCTCGGTTCGTCTATTTGTGGTTAAAGACAAAACAATAAAAGCTATCCCAATCTTTGTCATTAACATAACAGATTGACGTCATCATCAGACGATTTGCAACATAGTTTCCTTAGTAAATAATTCAAAATAAACTGTTGGTAAAGAATATTTTAAATTACAATTAATATTTTTTGTTATACGCTATGTATTAAAATGACATCATTAGATGACATTGACAGAGTTCCTGGAAAACTTGTTGTACTGATTACTAAAATGACTGACTACGCAGTCAAGTAACATTCCAATTGACTACTTGAAATTGAAAATTTGAATTTATTATCAAAGAAGTTATTGTGATTTAATGTGCACTGCGATTTTGCACCATTCCAAATGGTTAATATTGAGCTAACCAGACCATGAGAACTCCTCCGAGTTTAAATCTTTATTAACCCTATTGCTAAATGGTTAATATTAAACTTAATCCTAAATCTTGGTATTACAAAATATCAAGCTTAAAAGAGTTCTTTTTTTAAATTTTTTACTATGGCACTTTTTTTGACGCCAAGTGGTGCTAAATTAGTAATAAGTTAGCTACACGTAATAATTTTTTAAATTCTTAAAAACGAAAAAAAAAAAAAAAAAATTTGGACTCGTCTTGCTGTAGAATAGAGGTGACAATATAATTCAGTTGACTGAAGAAACAAAATTTACTTTTCAAATTATTAAAACTATCGAAGTTGTTATCTGAATATATTTTCAAATTTCAATTTTACGTGTTTTAAGGATTGTTTTCAATGAAAAATATCAACTAGTTTTGTAATTATTAAGTATTTTTAAACTTTCCCTTTAAAAAGTACCAATCACATATTCAACGTTTAGTTCCTACAAAAGTCTACAGATGTCGCCACTATTTCTGGAAAGTGTCATCTTCTAGATTTACCTTTTTGAAAAATATGTTATTTATTTACATACAGAAACAAAATGAAATTTTTTAACTATGAAAATTCTAAAATTTATTTCACCATTTTATTTATAAAGTCATTTTCATTTAATATCTGTTCTTTGTAATACTTCAATGAATTTAATAGAATAAGTAAATTTTTAAAACTAGCTATTCTGTAACGTGAATACGTTTTTAAATAAATTTTCCACTTTTCAAATATATTTTCTAGGAGAACTAGCCACTAATTTTATAAATATTATTTTTTTAAATTTTATATTAAAAAAATACCAAGTCCCAAGTTAAGCGCTTAGTTCTTAAACAAGTTTACAGATGTCGCCACTACTTCTGCCAAGTTTAAGTTATTATTATAAGTTATATTATTTATATCAAGTATAAGTTACATTATTTATTTAAATAAATATGTAACAATAATTTTAAAATTCTACATTTTTTAAGTCAAAAATAAATACCAATTTTTTTGACCAGTTTTTTTTAAATATACGAAGATGACTTTTTTTTTCAGTTTTAAAATCGTCATATGTGTGGATTATCCGATCTATATATATAATTCTCTTGCGTAACGTCCAAATTCGGCTGTATTTCTGTGAGCAGAATGGCAATGACTTCGAACAAATCTTCTCAATGTACTTTATGCACGAATTTCCAAATTCAGCAATCCAGCCAATCACAATATATCTTTTGAAATTTGACTAATACGTCAGGCAACAGCAACAACTTGGATTCGCTATATTTTGTTTTTCTTATTATAACCTACAGATAGAAATTATTGCCTATTTAAAACATATTGATTTAATAGTTACTATGATGCAAGAATAAATAGATCCAAGATATGTATATTTCTTTTGGATTGGAATTCCGTGTAAACCAGACTTTTCGGAAAAATTATCTGCTGGAACATGTTCCGGAGGTCACCGGGTCGCATTCAGCGCTAAATCGCCAACTTTCAAAAAGTCGCTAAGAGGCATTATGCAGTAAATCTGAAACTATATTCATTTCTAATCAGTGCAAATTCAGCTATTACGAATTGAAAGCCATCAAAATAACAAATAAAACCACCCACTCAACTTCAAAATCTCATATGAAATTTAAAAAAAAAAAAAAACTTTTGGCAAAATTGAGCTAATTTTCTCGCCAAATTTGATTTTCAAAAATTCCTGTTGATTGAATGCCGGATAATTGGATTTTCACTGTTTTATTTTATTTTCTAAGTATCGCAAAAAAAGATTATGCGAACATATGATTGCTTCGTTAAGAAATTTCGATAAACAACTTTAATTATTTTAGCGCTTCATACGTTACAAGCCCGTAAATTTTAATTGTTCCATGAAATAACCGATCTTTTTTAAATATACGTACGATACTGTTTATTTTTGTTGTTTTCCAAGAAATTTCTACTACGTTGCCACGCTGTCCCTGCTTAACGCGTCTCGGCAGCAGTAACAAAACGTTTTCAATTTCATGGCATTAGGCAGCTGAAATAGCTTTTTGCTAGGGCATATTTTAAATGCTTCACTTTGAGGCGAGCAAAGCGAGCCAAGGGGATTGCATAGCAATCCAGGGCGTTGACGAGCGTCAGCGAGCAGGGGGCGGAGCCCCCTAGTATATCAATAAAAATGCATTTTCACTTGTTGCAACACTGTGGCATTAACTTGATTCCTACTTGAAACATTCATATTTGGCATAAAATTAATGTTTTGTTTTTAAAGTTGATTCTACTTTTTTTAGTTTCTGTTTATAAAGTTGATTTCACTTTTTTTTTCTTTCTTACAATATCTTTCAACATAACTCAAAACATAAACTTTGATGTTTTTTAGCCAAATTATGAAAATAATATTTATAAAAATGGCAACGGCGTGTTAATTTTTTTGGATGCAATATTTCGTTAGTTCTAAAAAAATGAACTTTTAAACATTATTTATTTATTGAGTACTTTTTATTGTGATTAACTTAAACAAGCGTAAAAAAGTAATGCCTCCCAAACCCTATGCAAAGACGGAAACTAAAAAATCGGAATCAAGAAAAGTGAGTGAAGTAAGTTTGTATCTGAATAAAATTCCAAATTACATTGGCGACTAAAATATCCGACAAGATTATCCTCGTATAACGTTACATTTCCAATCTAAATTTCTCCTATGCTGTCACTCACACTATATTGACGCTAAAGAAAGCATTATAACCACCAATCGGCGATAATTTTCGAGCGCGGTAAAATTTTGTTAAATTATAAAAGGAAAGGTTAACATTCTAAGTCCGGCGACACAGTCTTTTGACGTCATTTTTAATTTGGCAATTATTTTGAAAAGTCGCCTAGGGGAACCGTACTGTAAATCTAAAAAAAAAAAAAATGCATCTTTTTTAGTATTAGCATCCAAAGTTAATTTCTTTTCAATTTTTCTTTTACATTCATAGTGCTGTAAAATCCTAGAATACATTACACGCTTGGCGCGATTTTGAAAAATATCGCCAATGCCAAAATGATGCGTTGACGCTTGTCGCCAAACTGTTGCCAACGCCCAAATAACGTTTTTATGATTGTCGCCAAGAATTGGCGAAGAAAAAAACATAAACAATCGTAACCTGAAAATAGGGAATACATAAACATACAATGAAAAAAAGCATATAAATTTTCTCCTATATCGCCAAATTCCTCGTGTAACGTATACTAGGATTAAGTCCATAGTGCCTCTTATTTAGAAAAAAAAAAAAAAAAAAATAGAATATATTTAGCTATCCTACTTTTCTTAGAATTTAAAACTTTAAACTTATTACTACTAAATTAGTTTCAAAGTAAAGCAAAAGCTGATCAATATCTCACAGTTCTATGGACTTGGCAGACATTTTGGCGACGGAAAGGTGACGTTATTCCATAATTATCGCCAAAAAATTAGACTAGGCGACTTTCTAATCACTTTTCCATTTTCAGAAGCAACTCAATGAAGAAATTGCTGTTTTCTTGACTATTTACAATCCGTATGTGTCTCAGAAGTGCGTGGAGTTCGACCAGAAGGTAATAGCTGTTCTCAAAACAATTGTTCTTATGCATATAAATAATTTATAGTTCTATTCCACTTTGAGGACATTTGACCTTTGAAGCAAGAGAAAGGTTACTATCGACCTGAGATTTCGAAAAACCCCACCACATTTCTCTTTTACTTATCAAAAAGGGGTATGATGATAATTTGAAATCCATAGTTTTATTCCAATCCTGATGGCATTTTGCACAATGGACAAATAACGCATTTTTTAAAAACGAGTGAAATTAGTTTATATTTATGAATAATTTCTTTCTGATTCCAAATATTAAAACAAAAGTTCTTTAAAAAAATTAGTTATTTAAATATTAACGAATCAAAATGCCTCAAAACCAGTCCGATCAAAGCACTCAGCAAAATCCATTAGGTCAAGAGTTCTTACAGTTTCTATGATTATCTTGATGTTTCTGCCAAATAGTTAGCGTTGAAATAGTTGGCGTTGGTAGACCATTGCCCATGCCGTACAGGTTGGCGTGATTTGCAAGAAACTTGCAAATCTGGTTTCCGCTGCTGCATTTCAAGCCAAGATGTTTGCGAAACCATGACGTCACATTCAATGCCAGCGGAATGAATCGTTTTCTCGCCAACGTTTAGCAAGGTAACTTTGATCGCAAATTAAAAACAAAAAAAAAAACGCATTGAGCAGAAATTTTTGTGTTCATGGCCTTTTAGAAACATTTAGAATTAAAAAAATAAAAAAATAAATAATAATAATAAAAAAAAAAATGCGGGAATTGTTCATTGACATTCTACATCATTAGCATGAGTCTCATTCCTTCTCCACTCCTTTTGCACCATTTAAAAGGGGTATGATCATAATTTCTTTTAAATTTTGTATTAATGCAAGGATTACAATTATGTTTGACATCATGTTGCTAAAACTCCCACGAGATTATAATATAGTATCATTTTGGCGGCTATCGTTGTAGTAAGAGGAACTCCTATACTCTGCTACTTTTGAATAGGCCCTTCAAGGTCACCAACTTTCCTTTCTACCCTCATTGGTTTCCATGGCAGCGGATGGAAAACAACGAGAGTAGAAAGAAAAGTTGGTGACTTTGAAGCGCCTATTCAAAAGTAACCGAGTATAGTAGGGATCATTTCCTATACTATACTGGAAGACAACATACCATGAGCTCACTGAATACGCTGTAGGAACCGGTTCTCCCATAGTTTCACGGTATACGCTGTAGGAACCGGTTCTTCCACAGTTGTACGGTATACGCTGTAGGAACCGGTTCTTCCACAGTTGCACGATATACGCTGTAGGAACCGGTTCTCCCATAGTTGCACGGTATACGCTGTAGGAACCGGTTCTCCCATAGTTGCACGGTATACGCTGTAGGAACCGGTTCTTCCATAGTTGCACGGTATACGCTGTAGGAACCGGTTCTCCCATAGTTGCACGATATACGCTGTAGGAACCGGTTCTCCCATAGTTGCACGGTATACGCTGTAGGAACCGGTTCTTCCACAGTTGTACGGTATACGCTGTAGGAACCGGTTCTTCCACAGTTGTACGGTATACGCTGTAGGAACCGGTTCTTCCACAGTTGCACGATATACGCTGTAGGAACCGGTTCTCCCATAGTTGCACGGTATACGCTGTAGGAACCGGTTCTCCCATAGTTGCACGGTATACGCTGTAGGAACCGGTTCTCCCATAGTTGCACGGTATACGCTGTAGGAACCGGTTCTGCCATAGTTGCACGGTATACGCTGTAGGAACCGGTTCTTCCACAGTTGTACGGTATACGCTGTAGGAACCGGTTCTTCCACAGTTGCACGATATACGCTGTAGGAACCGGTTCTCCCATAGTTGCACGGTATACGCTGTAGGAACCGGTTCTCCCATAGTTGCACGGTATACGCTGTAGGAACCGGTTCTTCCATAGTTGCACGGTATACGCTGTAGGAACCGGTTCTCCCATAGTTGCACGATATACGCTGTAGGAACCGGTTCTCCCATAGTTTCACGGTATACGCTGTAGGAACCGGTTCTTCCACAGTTGTACGGTATACGCTGTAGGAACCGGTTCTTCCACAGTTGCACGATATACGCTGTAGGAACCGGTTCTCCCATAGTTGCACGGTATACGCTGTAGGAACCGGTTCTCCCATAGTTTCACGGTATACGCTGTAGGAACCGGTTCTCCCATAGTTTCACGGTATACGCTGTAGGAACCGGTTCTTCCACAGTTGCACGATATACGCTGTAGGAACCGGTTCTCCCATAGTTGCACGGTATACGCTGTAGGAACCGGTTCTCCCATAGTTGCACGGTATACGCTGTAGGAACCGGTTCTCCCATAGTTTCACGGTATACGCTGTAGGAACCGGTTCTTCCACAGTTGTACGGTATACGCTGTAGGAACCGGTTCTTCCACAGTTGCACGATATACGCTGTAGGAACCGGTTCTCCCATAGTTGCACGGTATACGCTGTAGGAACCGGTTCTCCCATAGTTGCACGGTATACGCTGTAGGAACCGGTTCTCCCATAGTTGCACTGTATACGCTGTAGGAACCGGTTCTCCCATAGTTGCACGGTATACGCTGTAGGAACCGGTTCTTCCACAGTTGTACGGTATACGCTGTAGGAACCGGTTCTTCCACAGTTGCACGATATACGCTGTAGGAACCGGTTCTCCCATAGTTGCACGGTATACGCTGTAGGAACCGGTTCTCCCATAGTTGCACGGTATACGCTGTAGGAACCGGTTCTTCCATAGTTGCACGGTATACGCTGTAGGAACCGGTTCTCCCATAGTTTCACGGTATACGCTGTAGGAACCGGTTCTTCCACAGTTGTACGGTATACGCTGTAGGAACCGGTTCTTCCACAGTTGCACGATATACGCTGTAGGAACCGGTTCTCCCATAGTTGCACGGTATACGCTGTAGGAACCGGTTCTCCCATAGTTGCACGGTATACGCTGTAGGAACCGGTTCTCCCATAGTTGCACGGTATACGCTGTAGGAACCGGTTCTCCCATAGTTGCACGGTATACGCTGTAGGAACCGGTTCTTCCACAGTTGTACGGTATACGCTGTAGGAACCGGTTCTTCCACAGTTGCACGATATACGCTGTAGGAACCGGTTCTCCCACAGTTGCACGGTATACGCTGTAGGAACCGGTTCTCCCATAGTTGCACGGTATACGCTGTAGGAACCGGTTCTTCCATAGTTGCACGGTATACGCTGTAGGAACCGGTTCTCCCATAGTTGCACGATATACGCTGTAGGAACCGGTTCTCCCATAGTTGCACGGTATACGCTGTAGGAACCGGTTCTTCCATAGTTGCACGGTATACGCTGTAGGAACCGGTTCTCCCATAGTTGCACGGTATACGCTGTAGGAACCGGTTCTCCCATAGTTGCACGGTATACGCTGTAGGAACCGGTTCTCCCATAGTTGCACGATATACGCTGTAGGAACCGGTTCTCCCATAGTTGCACGGTATACGCTGTAGGAACCGGTTCTCCCAAAGTTATACGGTAAACGCTGTAGGAACCGGTTCTCCCATAGTTGCACGGTATACGCTGTAGTAACCGGTTCTCCCATAGTTGCACGGTATACGCTGTAGGAACCGGTTCTCCCATAGTTGCACGGTATACGCTGTAGGAACCGGTTCTTCAATAGTTGCACGGTATACGCTGTAGGAACCGGTTCTCCCATAGTTGCACGGTATACGCTGTAGTAACCGGTTCTCCCATAGTTGTACGGTATACGCTGTAGGAACCGGTTCTCCCATAGTTTCACGGTATACGCTGTAGGAACCGGTTCTTCCACAGTTGTACGGTATACACTGTAGGAACGAGTTCTCCCATAGTTGTACGGTATACACTGTAGGAACATGTTCTCCCATAGTTGTGTACGGTATACACTGTAGGAACTGGTTCTCCCATAGTTGTGTACGGTATACACTGTAGGAACTGGCTCTCCCATAGTTGTGTACGGTATACACTGTAGAAACTGGTTCTCCCATAGTTGTGTACGGTATACAGTGTAGGAACTGGTTCTCCCATAGTTGTACGGTATACGCTGTAGGAACTGGCTCTCCCATAGTTGTGTACGGTATACACTGTAGGAACTGGTTCTCCCATAGTTGTGTACGGTATACACTGTAGGAACTGGTTCTCCCATAGTTGTACGGTATACGCTGTAGGAACTGGCTCTCCCATAGTTGTGTACGGTATACACTGTAGGAACTGGTTCTCCCATAGTTGTGTACGGTATACACTGTAGGAACTGGCTCTCCCATAGTTGTGTACGGTATACACTGTAGGAACTGGTTCTCCCATAGTTGTACGGTATACGCTGTAGGAACCGGTTCTTCCATAGTTGCACGGTATACGCTGTAGGAACCGGTTCTCCCATAGTTGCACGGTATACGCTGTAGGAACCGGTTCTTCCATAGTTGCACGGTATACGCTGTAGGAACCGGTTCTCCCATAGTTGCACGGTATACGCTGTAGGAACCGGTTCTCCCATAGTTATACGGTAAACGCTGTAGGAACCGGTTCTCCCATAGTTGCACGGTATACGCTGTAGTAACCGGTTCTCCCATAGTTGCACGGTATACGCTGTAGGAACCGGTTCTCCCATAGTTGCATGGTATACGCTGTAGGAACCGGTTCTTCCATAGTTGCACGGTATACGCTGTAGGAACCGGTTCTCCCATAGTTGCACGGTATACGCTGTAGGAACCGGTTCTTCCATAGTTGCACGGTATACGCTGTAGGAACCGGTTCTCCCATAGTGGCACGGTATACGCTGTAGGAACCGGTTCTCCCATAGTTGCATGGTATACGCTGTAGGAACCGGTTCTTCCATAGTTGCACGGTATACGCTGTAGGAACCGGTTCTCCCATAGTTGCACGGTATACGCTGTAGTAACCGGTTCTCCCATAGTTGTGTACGGTATACACTGTAGAAACTGGTTCTCCCATAGTTGTGTACGGTATACACTGTAGGAACTGGTTCTCCCATAGTTGTACGGTATACGCTGTAGGAACTGGCTCTCCCATAGTTGTGTACGGTATACACTGTAGGAACTGGTTCTCCCATAGTTGTGTACGGTATACACTGTAGGAACTGGTTCTCCCATAGTTGTACGGTATACGCTGTAGGAACTGGCTCTCCCATAGTTGTGTACGGTATACACTGTAGGAACTGGTTCTCCCATAGTTGTGTACGGTATACACTGTAGGAACTGGCTCTCCCATAGTTGTGTACGGTATACACTGTAGGAACTGGTTCTCCCATAGTTGTACGGTATACGCTGTAGGAACTGGCTCTCCCATAGTTGTGTACGGTATACACTGTAGGAACAAGTTCTCCCATAGTTGTACGGTATACACTGTAAGAACATGTTCTCCCATAGTTCGATAGTTCACGCCGATCACATCAGTTAATAGTCTATAAATGCCTGCCTTTCTCATGAGGTCACAGATATAGTTATAGTACACAATTAACTTTTGCAATTAATGACCCTTGTGCACAAAGCGTCATAAATAGTTTGCATTTGCTTCCAAATCCTCCAAAGATTTACTTTTAACCAGCACTGGAAAAAAATGTAAGAGGGCTCCACCTATAAAACATGTTTCTTTTTAAATCCTTTATATTGACTTCGCTATTGTGTGTGTATGTCGATAGGGGGAAAATCAGCGGATGCCTAATTAACCCCCTTGCAGTCATCTAATCAGGCTGAAACTTGGCAGATAGGTTCTAAGTCGATGACAATATATTCTATCACATTTTGGGGTTGTTACTGTCACTGAAAGGTCGTTTTCAAGGAATACTAATAAACCAACTTGCCGTCATCCAATCGCGTAAAAAATAGCATTGAACCGATCACTGTTGAAACTCTTTCCTGTTGTCGTTTTTCTTTAATAAATAAATAAATAAATAAATAAATAAATAAATAAATAAATAAATAAATAAATAAATAAATAAATAAATAAATAAATAAATAAATAAATAAATAAATAAATAAATAAATAAATAAATAAATAAATAAATTAGTTTAATCAGAATAAATAAATGATATTTGGAAGTGTGAGCATTAGTTCACGTTCATTTTTAATAATAAATTTTGAAACGTAGTTTGCCGCGCATTTTGCTGATAGAAATGTTTCTGATAGCGGGGCTGTGTTAATGAATATCAAAAGTTACAATGCACGTAAAGGATTTTTTAAAAATTCTGGTTTTATGGATTGTATTATTTTTCTTCTTCTTTTTGCAGTCGAAGAGTTTCAAGCCAATATTCGATTACAAAAAGCCGGTTGTCTATTACAGAAATGTTGGATCAACAAAACGGAAACTCATTGGAAGTATGAAATATTTATTGGTACTAGGAGACTATTCCGCCTGTTCGCTAAGGCTCAACAAACGCGTTATTTTGTTTATACTACAGCCTTTTCTCTTACAAAGTATCCGAATGAGGCATCACGGAATGCTTCTTACACTACAATGGACAATTCTTGCATCTTTTTAAATTTTTTTTTTATTCAATTCTAAATGTTTTGAAAAGGCCATAAACACAAAAATTGCTGCTCAATGCGCTTTTTCCTTTTTTTTTTAATTTGCGATCAAAATTACTTTGCTAGACGTTGGCGAGAAAATGATTAATTCCGTTGGCATTGAATGTGACGTCACGGCTTCGCAAACATCTTGGCTTGAAAATGCGTCAGCGGAAACCAGATTTGCAAGTTTCTCGCAAATCATGCGAACCTGTACGGAATGTGGCAATGGTCTACCAACGTCAAATATTTCAACTCCAACTATTTGGCAGAAACCTCACGATAACCATAGAAACTGTAGAAACCCTTGACGTCACGTATTTTGCTGAGTGTGTTGATCGGACTGCTTTTGACTTGATTTTGAGGCAATTTCTTTTCTTAATATTTAAATAACTAATTTTTTTAAAGAATTTTGGTTTAAATATTTGGAATCGGAAAGAAATTCTTCATAAATATAAACTAATTTCACTCGTTTTTAAAAAATGCGGGAATAGTCCATTGTTATGATAGCATAATCTTTTATGTTTGGTTTGGAAGTTCCGATTGCCTATTTCTGCCACTTATAAAGTGCATATCATAGCCATGTATACGTCTCGTAATTTTGAGCATCTAGAAGAATACGAGAATCGAAATTTTCTAGTTTAAAACCCCACTCCGACCCCATCACATCAACGAGAGGACATTGAGGCCACGGCAGATTTTATGTGCACCAGCCCCCATTAACTGCATACCGATTTTTTCAGGTATAGATATTATTATTTTTTTTAAGAAAAAAAGAAAACGTGGGGAAGTGTATTGTTTAACTTTATGTCACTAGA
Source organism: Linyphia triangularis (assembly GCA_963978545.1). NCBI lineage: Eukaryota > Metazoa > Arthropoda > Arachnida > Araneae > Linyphiidae > Linyphia > Linyphia triangularis. Next base: position 10,431,965 of record OZ021726.1, read on the forward strand.
TGGCGCCACTACAAAAAAACGATTCGTAAATATTGAACATTATTGTTATTACTATTTCTCGATTTGTTATTAATTTGAAAATAAAAATGTCGACTGCGTTTTATTTTTTAAGTCACACATTAAATATTAATATTATCTTCTTATTCTTAACCTTGAACAACAACTGCATTTCGAAAAAAGATATTATTATTCTTTTCAAAATCGAATTAATTCAATAAATCCAGATAAAAGATTATTTTTTGAAATTGTCGCATTAAAACTGACATTCGTTCTATGTTTCAGTAAATTAAATGTTTCAGTAAATTAAACGTTTTTTTTTTTTTTTTGTGTGTGTGTGAGGATATAAAAGAAAATTGTTTGAATAACGTGCATGCGATCATACAATTACGAAACTCTGAAAGACTTCCTAGAATTTAGTAAATTGGGTTATTTTTTTCAGAGGTGCGCATAAAGTTTTTACATTCATTTTGTACCGCAGCAACTAAAATTCCCGGTACTTGTGTAATTATCCCACTTATTTTGGCGAATCTCACTAAAGCCATGGCTAGTTCCCAATTATGTTAGTGTACACACATTTCTTGTAAAATTGTATACACATTAGAGAAGTTTCTGTGCCTTTTTTGATAGGACAAAGATGAAGATTTTATTTACAGAAACAAAAGGAAAAAAAAGGTATTTATTTACCTGCCCTCATCTTAAAAATTGTTAAAAGAGTTGCATAACTACGCTAATATGCTTACAATATCGCAAATTTATGCTATACATACTACATTTTGTGATTTTAAAAATGTTTCAACATCACATGGTTCAAGTCGCATTGACTACATTAACTTTGAAAGATAATAACTTGGTTTTTTTTTAAGAAAAAAAGAAAACGTGGGGAAGTGTATTGTTTAACTTTATGTCACTAGATGGCGCCACTACAAAAAAAACGATTCGTAAATATTGAACATTATTGTTTTTACTATTTCTCGATTTGTTATTAATTTGAAAATAAAAATGTCGACTGCGTTTTATTTTTTAAGTCACACATTAAATATTAATATTATCTTCTTATTCTTAACCTTGAACAAAACAACTGCATTTCGAAAAAAGATATTATTATTCTTTTCAAAATCGAATTAATTCAATAAATCCAGATAAAAGATTATTTTTTGATATTGTCGCATTAAAACTGACATTCGTTCTATAAATTATTATAAGAGATTTTCATTCGTCTCTCTTTCATTTATGTCCCTTTCCGTCAATGAACAATTCCAGCATTTTTTTTTTTATTTTTTTTTATTCAATTCTAAATGTTTCGAAAAGGCCATAAGTACACAAATTTCTGCTTACTGCGTTTTTTTCCCCCCTCTTTAATTTGCAACCTAAAATAGTTTGTTAGATTTCGGCTCGACACATTCGGTTCGCATCAAATGTGACGTCACTACAACTGAAACAACTTGGCTTGAAACGCAGCAGCGGAAACCAGTTTTACAAGTTTCTCGCAAATCACGCCAACCGGTACGGGATATGGCAACTGTGTACCAAACACACCAGCTATTTGGCAGAAACCTCGCGATAACCATAAAAACGAAAGGATGTCGTGACGTCACAGCTCTAGCGGATCGTTTTGATCGGACTGCGACTAGACTGGGGTTTAGGGCATTTTCTTTTCTTAATATTTAAATAACTAATTTTTTAAAATAATTTTTGTTTGAATATTTGGAATCAGAACGAAATTCTTCATAAATATAAACTAATTTCATTCGTTTTTTAAAAAAAATGCCAGAATTGTCCATTGTTTCGCCAATCGGTTCTAATCTCGACTTCTTTTAACAGGTTATGGAATTGTTTATGAAGAAGTTCCTGCTGTCGAAGATGCAAATGTAACAGGGCCAAACTGTTTCAATTTCAGATCCTTTGAAACTCAGACATGTTTGGCTCCTCAAAAAGTGAGTTGTAAACTTCTATTTTAGTAGTCCGAGAGGCGATTTCAAGTTTAAGTGCCCCCTTAAACATCATTCTGAATTTTTTTTATAGAATGTGGAGAAAATTGAGTAGATTACGAATCCACTGGTCTGCAGTGGCAAAAATGGCCGAAACTGGTCCAAAATCAACTTTGAAGGAGTTGAGTTAAATCCGATAGCCAAATATGTCATAACTTGCCAAAAAGTGAACTCATTTTTTCTTCTGGTAAATCACCGCATTTTGATTTTCAACAAGGAAAAGCGCAGATGATTTCTGATCTCTGACTCAGAAAACTTGCGTATTTCCAAAATAAGTCAAATTGGCGACATCAGTTGGACCGACAAAATTTTTTTTTAAATTTTAATTAATTTTTTCACAAAAAGTGACTTCTAATAGGCCTAGAGCTCTGAAAGTTCCAACACAAGAAAGTTTGGTCTCTAATTTTGCTTTCCTCAAACACGTGTTAAAATAATCTTAAAGGGGTGTTGTATTATTGTATTAACGGGGAATTTTGTTTTCTCAACAAGGGAGAGGCTTCCAATATTAAGGCTTTACTTAGCAATTAGATTTTAGTGAGTGAAGCGAGCTTATGCTTACGCAGCAATGAACCTTTCAGCGAACGAACCTATGCTTGCATAGCAATGAACCTTTCAACGATCAAAGTAAGCCTGTGTTTATGTGTCAAAGAACTTTTCAGCGAACGAAGCGAACTCAATTTTGTATAGCGATGAACCTTCCTGCGAGCGAAGCGCCAACACCTGGAACCTCTACACGAATGACAGATTTCCGCAACTCGAGGACTCACAGCTAGCTAAAATATTGCACATGTTAAAATTTCGTAGCGAAGCTCGGATATTCAGCTAGTACATCTATATTTACATTTCTAATGGTCATTGTGTGTTTTATATGAAAATCGCTTTCGAATTCAGAAAACATGGTTTCTTCTTCATGACAGTGTTTCGTTAAAGTCCTATGGTTGGTTTTACAATCAAATCTTCATGAATGGGTTTGCTTTTTGTACTGTCACCTTATGAATAAAAAAAAAAAAAAAAAAAAAAAAAAAAAAAAAAAAAACCACGATCGTTGATAAGGTATGCTCAAGGAAAGAGAACTCTGTGTTAAAAGCATTCGTTTTTCAACTTTTTACGCCATTAAAGCATTTTACGGAAATTTTAGTGGTGGGGATGTTTAGAACATCGTAATAGGCATTACCACAGCGATTTTGAACAAAATCGTTAGAGTCGTTTTTTAGCAATTACTGAAAAACATAATTTTTTTCAATGGCAGTTACCTTACGCGCATGCGCGATTTTGACGAAAGCCTTAACGGTAGGTTCCATCTCAAACACCAACTCGCACACCAAATTTGAACATCGTGGGTCAATTTGTTCGAGAGTTATGCTGACCACATACACACTTACACACACAGACAGACATTTTTTCTAGATCACTTTTTTGAAATCAGGATGTTCTAATAAAACGTGGAGAAATGCAAAAAAAAAAAAAAAAATCATTTTTTTTTAAAAACCGAATGCTATACTTTAATTACCCTATGTATACATATGGGTAATTGAAAGTAATAAGATTCTGACATTTGGAAAACCCTTTCGAATGTCATATGATATTCTAAATCGTCATTTTAAATAAAGTTTCATTCAATACCGTTTTTAGGAACAAAATGAATACAGTGCTTCTGCTGTGTATCCGAAGTTTGAAGAAACAGCGTCAAAGTCAGAAATTCTCGCAGCTTACGAAGAAAACGAAGTAAATTTATTCCTTAAACCAAAAAACATAATTGCTAAAAGCAAGTCGCTAAATGTATAAAACTTTACAGTACCTGAACCTATTTCAAATATATGGCTTACGGTATTGGTTCTTATTCAAGTACATAGTTTTTAAAGGTACTCTTCCGATAGGCGGGTACCAGTTGGTGCAGCTGTCGCCAAACCTAAATTGTTGAGGATATGTTCGTCGGTATTATAATTTATAACATCCTGCGTGACGTCATACTTTTTCTGCTGAGCTTCTGTAAGCCAGTATAAATGAGTTTGGATTCTGCTTTTGCCTATGCTTGAGTTCTGTTTCTGTTATGTTTCTACTATGCTATGCTTGCTTCCTGCTGTATGAGTTAGAAGGGATGAATAAATCATATTCATATTCACCTTTCATTGTTTCATGCTCTTTTCTGGATTAAGATTAATAGAACCTCTTGTTTAGTTTGTCAAATATTACGTGACTAACATAAATGTGTATACGTATAAATGACACGTAAATGTATCGCCAAGTAATGTATAGTCTAACGGAAGAGTACCTTTTTAAATGTATACAAAGCAATGGACGATTCCCGCATTTTTTTAAAACGAGTGAAATTAGTTTATATTTATGAAGAATTTCTTTCTGATTACAAGTATTTAAACAAAAGTTCTTTTAAAAAATTAGTTATTTAAATATTAAGAAAAGAAAATGCCCCAAAATCGAGCTAAAACCAGTCCGATCAAAACACATAACAAAATCTGTGACGTCAAAGCTTCCTTCCGTTTCTATGGTTATAGCGAGGTTTCTGCGAAATAGTTGGCGTTGAGATAGATGGCGTTGGTAGACCATTGCAATATCCCTTACAGGTTGGCGCGATTTGCGAGAAACTTGCAAAACTGGTTTCCGCTGCCGCATTTTAAGCCAAGATGTTTGGGAAGCTTTGACCTCACATTCAATTCGAGCCGAGTGAATCGTTTTCTCGCCAACGTCTAACAACTGAACATTGATTGCAACTTAAAAAAAAAAAAGAAAAAGCGCATTGAACAGAAATTTTTGTGTTTATAGCCTTTTCAAAACATTTAGAATTCAATAATAATAATAATAATAATAATAATAATAATAATAATAATAATAATAATAATAATAATAATAATAATAATAATAATAATAATAATGATAATAATAATCATAATAATAATAATAATAATAATATTAATAATCATATTAATAATAATAATAATAATAATAATAATGATAATAATAATAATGATAATGTTAATGATGATGATGACGATGATAATGATGACGATGATGATAACGACGACGATGATGATAATGATGATGGTAATAATAATAATAATAATAATAATAATAATAATAATAATAATAATAATAATGATAATAATAATAATAATAATAATAATAATAATAATAATAATAATAATAATAATAATAATAATAATAATAATAATAATAATAATAATAATAATAATAATAATAATATAAATAATCATATTATTATTAATAATAATAATAATAATAATAATAATAATAATGATAATATTAATGATAATGATGACGATGATAATGATGACGATGATAATGATGACGATGATAATGATGACGATGATAATGATGACGATGGTAATGATGACGATGATAATGATGACGATGATGATAACTACGACGATGATGATAATGATGATGGTAATAATAATAATAATAATAATAATAATAATAACAATAAAAGCGAGAATTCTCCATTCAACCAAATATCAGTGAGTGTGAGCAAAAAGTGTTGCAAGGGTTATAGAAAATATATATTACATAAAAAGTACTATTGCACGAAAAGAGCTATTACACTAATAATGCTATTACACGAAAAGTGCTATTGTTCCTATCATTTCCGAAAAGTATATCAATCATTCTAACATGAATGGCCTTCAAACCCCTATGGTATTATAGCATCAATGAAACCCTCGATTTATTGATCTTCGGTTCTTTTTTCGTTTGACACCAGTGTCAGTCTGGCACTTTTTAAAAAGATCCCAAAGCAACCACCGAAATCCAAATTTGTCATTTCGGAAGTCGCAATGAAAAATTTTATCCATCAACGCGGGTTAGCAATAAATATTTATGCTATTTGCTGCCATAAATCGACTCTACTTATAAATAGAAATCATTTACTAATTTATTCGTCAACTGAAAAATTATCGCCAAGTGGTATGGGCTATAGTGATATTTGTCCTTCTGTCTGTCTGTTCGTGTCCAATCTTCTCAGATAAAACTACTTGTGTCTAAAAATATAGCCAAGTTCGCCAATTTAAGTGAGATTCGTGAACATAATTATTGGAAAAATTATTGACAAACTCCCTGATTTGGGAAGTATTTTTTAAAAATTCAAATGGAAGTATGAAAAAGTAAATGGTAAATTAAATCAATATATTTCAAAAGATTATAGAAGTCTGCCCTCCTAATCAAAAATGTCTGTAGTTTAAAGTGGAGTTTCTTCATTCAAGAGATGCTGCCTTATTAATTTTAAATTATTTCATCCAATAGGTCTCTTATATTATTAATTAGTATATCATTACAGCTGATAATTAAATGAAAAAGTTACTTTTTGAGTCTTATGAATTGTTTAAAAAAATTCTGATAGTAGCCATCAGATTCATCATCAAAATAAAGAGTTAATTTTAAGAGTTATAGTTCATACACAACGACTTGAATTTTAGTGTTCAGTAATATATTAATTCAATAGATGGCAGCACCAAATTCCTCAAAAATACAAACAAGTATTATATTCTCTTATCTTTTCTTGTAGAAACTAAAGAAAGAAAGCGAAGTTAATAGTCATTGGTTCAAAGGTGATTTAAAAATTCTGTTGAAGTTTACTGGGAAGAAAGAATTGACAGTAAGCTAATATATATTTTTTTCTATTAATACCCAAGCGTGAATTATTACTTATCTTAGATTGTTTATTAAATGAAGTTTTCTTAAAATAGAAATTGATATCTGGCCTAAAATTTTTGCAAAAAATAATATTTTTTTAAAACTATTGGAAGGGTTGCAATAAAATTTTATTGAATACATGGTATCTATTCTAAAAAAAATAGTTAAAATAAATACTTGAGTTTAATCTTGTAAATAAACATTTAGTTATTGTTAAATTTGGTAGATGGCAGCACCAAAATTTTTTTTCTTCTAACTTTTCATTCTATCTAAGGCAGAGTTAGCCATCAAGCGGCCCACGGGCCAAATTTGGCCGGCGACAGATTTTTCAGAGACCCACCGCCACCATAGAACTCAAATTTCACGTTATGGACTGTTTCTTTTATATAATTATAATTTATCCGAAATAATATGTTTTAATTATGTAGAACAGAGTTCTCCAATTCGTGACCGAAGAAACTATATGAAGGAGCTTTCAGTAAGGTGGTTTTGCATAAAGGATAAATAAAGGAATAACTTAACTGAATCTTATTTGGACTATTTATTAAAATTGACTGCAACTAATACATCGAAAGACATTGACTCTATAAAAAAAAAAACTGAACGATTTCGACCGCTATCGTCTCACAATTGATATCGATTAAAACGGAGTAATCTGGAAGTACAGTTTAAATACTTTTATTAAAAGTTAGGTCAAGATACATTGTTGGGTTGAAACAAAAGATTCACTTCTTTTTTAAACTTGATTTACTAATAATAAAAAGTATTATTTTTTGGATAATTAAAAAAAAAAAAAAAAAAAAAAAAAAAAAAAAAAAAGGGGGGAAAAAAAAAAGAAAAAAAAAGGGGAAAAAAAAGAAAAAAAAGGGGAAAAAAAAGAAAAAAAAGGAAAAAAAAAGAAAAAAAAGGGGGGAAAAAGAAAAAAAAAGGGGAAAAAAAAAAGAAAAGAAAAAAAAAGGGGAAAAAAAGAAAAAAAGAATGAAATATCAATAGTAATTTTATTAAGATAAAAAAAAAAAAATCCCAATTTTTAGAAATGCTATATGTTTTTAAATCGATAGAAATTAAAGGCACATATTTCTTTTGTATTCGGCCCGCAAAAGGCTCCAACGTAAGTTATGCGGCCCGCCTCTAAAAGTTAGTGGTAAACGCTGATCTAAGTTATATACACAACACGTAGGTACGTATACAGCAAAATATGAATAAAGGTTATAAATCAACTAATTATAACCTGTTAGATTGTAAAAAAAAAATTACATAATGTATTTTTTTTTTAAAAATAAAATTCGAGAATTATAAAAAAAAATGGAGACTCTGAATTTTTTTTTTTTGTGGAAAAACAATCTCAATAATTTTGTAGTAATTCTTTGATTTTTTTTTCAGTTCCATGACAATAATCGTAAATACCTCAGATTATGCGAGCGTATTCTTGATCAAAATATTTCGGAAGCAAACTTAGGTAAGTAGCAAATTACTACTTCCCATTTAAAGTAAGATTGAACTTTGTTCTAGTGAATATCTTTTCTGTATCGGGGCGAGGGAGGATATCTCATCTTTTTCGATTTTCATTTTTCATATATATTGCTCCCTCAAGATGTGTATCTTGGATTTAATTTGCGGTTTTGTAACAAGTGCTAGAAGTGTGGGTAGACGCGGGGTGACGCGTCCCCCCACTTTTCAAGAAAATACCCATGCGTCTCCCCACTTCTAAAAGCCACTGATATCCACCCCCCCCCCACTTTTAAAAGCACTCAATCCGCCTAAAAACTAGAAATGAAAAAAAAACATTAACCTTTAAATGTAGTGGCATAGAGAAAACGTTATTTTTACATTTGAAAATATTAAAACTATTTGTATGGATATCATATTATTATAAAAATGTATTTTACTACTTTGTACGATATATATTGTTACGAATTTTTGTATATTTGTAAATATTTCGTAGTGTTATTTTTATAAATAGTGAAATTTATGTTCATCTCGCATAAGGCAGTGCAATAGTTCATCTGAGCTTGGCTTCCCTGCAAAACGGGTCTTGAAGCTTGATAACGAGTTTTACAGAGGTAACTCTGGGAAGCGAGTTTTAAGGAGCAGGGCATTTAACATTATGGTAATGGCAATCTCGCCAAATCGGCGAGATAGAGCCAAGTTGGCGACAGTTTTGGAGACTAATTTTTTTCGCCAAATTTGGCGAGAAATCGCCAAATGTCGTCAAGACATTTGGCGGACATTTGGCGACATTTCGGTCCCCATATACATGTGTAGGACTTTTCGACTACAATCTGGAAAGTTCTCCAAATTTCTATATCTAGAAATTTCAAGAATGTCCGCCTCCCCTATATAAGAACGGCCAAGTGAGCGGGGAGTTAGTTGATTGATTTTGAGTCACTGAGCTGGTTAGTTGTTGTTAGCCGAGTCCATTAGTTGACTGGAATTACCGAGTTGAGATACTGAGTCTCAGTGAGCGTTCAGAGAGTTCCGAAAGTGAACTGTATTGCATTGTCTTTTGCAGCGATTTAAGCAGTTGTGTTGTCAAGTTTTTAACTGCTGTTTTGTGCTCTATTGTTGTGAAAGGAGCTGTATTCTGTCTACTAGAACGAGAAGTTCTGGAGCTGTAAGAGAATCTGTGAAGAGTTATATTGGAATAAATTCCTGTATGTTTGGATCTGCTTTGGCTTCAAATCTTTCGAACCCGTCCACGCAACAATATAATTATTTGTTGCTAACAAATACAGCTACACTTGGTCAACTTTTAACATTGGAGGAACTTTCTTTTTAGTTAAATTTCTATTCTTGTTTCTAGGGATGGAACGGATGTGAGTTTTGCCGGATACCGGATTTCGGATATCCGGGGTACCATGTCTACCGGATACGGATATCCGAAACGGATTTCGCCGGATATCAGGCCGGATATTCGGTCTATATACTAAAAACGATAGTTATACGATATGCTATACGAAAAAAATGGTCATGATATGAAGTATTAAGTAAATTATAATTAGTGGTTAGCGCACCGCACTGCATGCCACAGGTCCATGGTTTGATTCGCGGACTGGGCAAGGTTGACTTAGCTGTTTATACCTGAAAGAAATAAACTGAGGAGGACCATGCATGCTTGGGAACTAAACACTGGGGTTCGGCGTCAGAATGACCATCTGACTGAAACATCTGCTATGTGACACACAAATGCCACAGTCGAGAAAGCTGAGCTGGGCCCCAGCAGGCCTTAGTCCACACGGGCTGTCGCGCCACTGCCCTAATAGCACACATCCTCCCAGGGAGGTCCCTGGGAAGTCATTCGTAGTCCCGGGGATGACTGGGGACTTCCTAGGGACCTCCCTGGGAGGATGTGTGCTATTAGGATGAGTTAATTTTTTTTTATTTAAACTTTAGTTGATGAGTGAAAGAGATCTTTGTTGCTGATTTTATATCTTGTAATATTGATACTTTTAGTTTTTCATATAGTTCTGGCAGGGCTTTATCACGAAAATAATTTCTATTTGGAAGCGGATAACGAGGAGCTAGGTATTTTAATAACTGACCAAAGCTTTCTCTATTCACAATGGAGAATGGTTCAGCATCAAGAGCCATTAACTCACCTAAAATTATATTAAAATTTTTTTTTACAATATTGAAGTGCAAAATATAGCTACTTTCAATTTACTTCACGCATTGTTTATAATTGATAAATGATTACAAAATTATACCGGAGGCATTTGTTAATAACAAAAGATTTATTTAAAATATTTTATGAAATTGAAGTCTATTTTTTTTTTGTAATGCACCTAAAACATTACGGATTTAAAGAAATCTCGTAGAAAACTTAAATTGGATCGATCGGAATATTCCGTCTTTAAATATAAACTTAAAAAATTTCGAACCCAAAATTCATCAACATTATGTTATACCGTATTTAAAATATATATTTAATATAAACAAACAAAATTAGTACTTACATATTTTTGTGGTTAAGGCTTTTGCTTTAGGATCATCTAAACTCCACAATTTTGGTACAAATAATTTCGATTCCAATGTTGTCTGCGTGCATTTCTTGTTTTGATGAATTGTTTTTTCTTGTTAATCAATATTTGATGCATTTAGTGATTCTTTTAAGCTTCGGTGAATTTCCTTATGCACACTCATTAAATGGTTCCATAAGGGTTTTGTGGAAAAGGATTTTGGGCTTTTGCCGCGCACAATATATTTTTTAAACGATTCTGTGGAGCAAGTAACACATAGGGCTTTGCTTTCGTCATTTCCCATTAATTTTAAAATACTTCCAAATGGGTGATTTTAAATGAGCCATTATTAAAAATTATAAATTGGATTGTAATTGGAGAAAACTAAAATTCAAGGCATTCTAGAGAGCTAAATATAATTCCACATTGTGGCGCTGCTTTAGAGACCTAAAAATTACAATACTTCATTTTACGTCAGAAAAAATATACCAGCTTTCAACTTCTTCCAATGAAAAATCAGAAATTAGACCATACCATTCACAGCATAAAGGGGTAGGGTATTATCGTCGATAGAACAAAAAAAAGGCATTGAGGATTGCGCATTGACTATTTATTGCTTTTTACTCGCTAGCAAATGTCAGAAAAAAAGGAGGAAGTGAGAATAACTAAAACTCTTAAGTCACTTATGTTATGGAAAAAAAGTACTATTTATTAGTATTTCGGTTCGAGTTTTACGGAGAAGCATTCAAATATAACATCTGGAATTAATCAGATCATAAACTTGGAATGAAAAGAACATATTGCAAAACACGTATGAAGGATGTGTACGGAAAAAGATTTTGAGGAATGGTTTATGCTTATCAACTCGGCGTCAATAATACGGCGCCTCTTTCTGTTTTCGTTTTCTAATTTAACTGCAATTTATGTCCAAGAAAAAAAAATTAAAAAAAAAAAAAAAAAAAAAAAAAAGTGTAGGATGCGGTGTTTCCTTTGTCCAAAAAAGAACATTATTTTTTTCAAAAAATTATTTCTTGTGGATACCTGGTGGTCGGATATACAGCCGGATATCCGAATGAAATTATCGGATGTCCGGATATTGAAAAATCAGCCGGATATGCAGGATATCGGATATTTGCCGGATATCCGTTCCATCCCTACTTGTTTCATATAAAGATAAGCTATTTAAAAAAAAAAAAAAAAAAAAAAAAAAAAAACTTTTTAAAATTCTCTATTAATTTAATCTCATGAAAGTATGCACATTTATAACTATTATTTAAATTTAAATAAATAATTATGTATATAACATTGAATTATTACTTAACTTTAACTCTTACCTACAAGTAAAAAAAAAACTGAGTCGCCGATTATTCATTAAATTAACAATAAATTTTAAACCTTATTTAATGTCAATGTTAGGATGTATACGTTATTTCTTTACTACTTAATATTTTAATTATAAGTAACGAAATTATAAAATTTATCTTTGAAGATGTGAGAAGGGATGGGGGCCCAAATTTTACTCGTCCCCAATCCCCACTCATCGCCAAATTTTGTTCGTCCCCCCCCCCAGGGGTGTAGTGGAGCGGGAACGCGTGGGAACGGCGATCCTTTACCTTTTATGAAGGAGGAACGGCGTTCCCTCACCTGATTTTTTTTTCTTTTCTGTACGAGGCACTTAACGGAAAGTCAACTAAGAAATTAAGAAGTTCTTTTGTGAGAACTATGCCTTCGTTTTCGATCCACAACTTCAGAGCTGAGCCATCGATATAGATGAGTTGGGCAGGCAAGTTCAAGTATTTGCAAAACACTTGAAAGAGGCGCGGCAACCCGCACATGGCCATTCCATGAACAATCCGATTGATGAATTAGACTCCCCCTCCCCTCTCCCAGACTTTCAATGTTTTAATGCTACTTCATTAGTAATGAACTGACATATGTATTTTTCAGGTGCATGTAGTTTGTTTTGAAATTACTAAAGTAGTATTAATAAAGTTATTTATTCTTAGTTGTCATTTTTACTACCCCCCCCCCCACATCCTCAGAGAAAAAAAATAATAAACGTTTGTAACGACGCGACATAGCGTTCCCACACCTTTTTATTTTACACTACACCGGGCCCCCCCCCCCACTTTTTTTCTATACTTCTAGTACTGTGTGTAACAACGTAAAACAGATTTTTTTCATTTGTAATTTTTTCAGAACCAAGAGACAAACTCATATTACATCTATGACCTGAATAACTTTTAAAGTAAATACTTATAACAAGTTATACAAGAAAAGAAGTGGACGTGGTGAAACCAGATTTCACCCAATTTTAGGGGTGTGGGGGGGGGGGAGGACCATCGATCCTCTTCTCTTCGGCCTTGATAAGAACTGAAAGGTGTAACATTTTTATGCCTTAATGCTTTATACCTTTCCTGCGTTCGACCATGATACAGTTTTATGCCATGATACCGTTTCAATCATGATATAGTTTTATATATATTACGGGTTGATGTCAGAATTTGTTAGAAATATAAATCTTAAATACGATGATGAAGATACTTTTTACTTTCAATTGCCTAAATGTATACATAAGGTGCTGAAAGTATAGCATACGGTTAAAAAAAAAAAAAAAAAAAAAAAAAAAAAACGATTTTTTTGTATGTGCATTTCTCCACGTTTTGGAGCATCCTATTGCAAAAAGTTAAGTTTCGTGAAAGTGATCTAGAAAAAATGTCTGTCTGTGTGTATGTGTGTCTGTGGTCATCATAACTTCCGAACAAATTGACCTACGATGTTAAAATTTGGTTTAGGGTTTAGTGGTGGTCATGGGACCTACCTTTAAGGCTTTCGTCAAAATCGCGTATGCTCATAAGGTAGCAGCCATTGAAAAAGTCATGTTTTTCATTGATTATTAAAAAACGGCTCTAATGGTTTTGATAAAAATCGCTGTGGTAATGCCTTTTAAGGTGTTCTAAACATCCCCACCTCCGAAATTCCCCTTAATAATGTTTTAATGGTGTAAAAAGTTGAAAAACGACTGCTTTCAACACAGAGTTCTCTCTCCTTGAGCATACCTCATCAACGATCGTTTTTACATCTCGCCTCAGTTTCGCTTATAATAAAGGATAATACAAGAATTATCGAAAAGTATATCGCCAAAATCGCAATTTTGGAGGAGTTTTTTGTTGTTTAGACCCACACAAGAATTATCGCCAAAAATATCGCCAAACTGGCAATTGTTTTCTAAATGAATTATGAAAATATACAAACGATAAATGACATAAATCCACTTTAGTATTATAGTGTTATTGAAAGTTGTGCGATGTTTCACACCCCTTGTTTATTAAAATGATCTGCAGCAGAATCTATCTTGTATTACGCTGCCCTCTAATATATGCTCTTCCCTATTATCAGACTGTGTGTACTACGACAACCCCAGCGACGAGTTCAAGCCGGACTCGGGTTCGATACTCCCCCTGTGGAAGATTTCTTGCAAACGATCGCGGGGTATGAGAGTGACCGACATCTGCTGGCACCCCGGCCAACCAGAAATGCTGGCAGTGGGGCACCGAATGCTGGAGGAGGAAAATGAAGGTAGGATTTGTGCTGGAAGTCTGTTCTACGTAAATAATGTTATTGAAAATTAATAGTCCGAGAGGCGACTGCAATTTTCGGACCCCATCGAACATCATTCTGAATTTTTTATAGAAATTGGAGAAAAGTGAGTAGATTACGAATCCACTGGTCTGCCGTGGCAAAAATGGCCGAAACTGGTCCAAAATCGACTTTTAATAAGTGGAACTAAATCCAATTGCCAAATGCGCCATAACTTGCCAAATAATGAGCATTTTTTTTATTTGGTAATCCTTACTCTTTAATTATCAATTAAGAAAGATGCAGACGATTCAGCTATCTGGCGACGGCTTTCTTGTATCTTTTAAAAATGAGCCAAGTTGGCAATAAACATTACGTCACTGATAACGTAACTGATGTCGCCAATTTGGCTTACTTTTAAAAGATACAAGTTTTCCGAGCCAGTGATCATAAATCGTTTGCGCTTTTTCTCATTAAAAATCAAAATGCAGTGGGTTGCCAGACGAAAAAGTTTGTTCTCTTTTTGGCAAGTTATGACATATTTAGCAATCGGATTTTAGTTCAACTCCTTACAAGTCGATTTTTGATCAGTTTCGGCCATTTTTTTTTGCCACGGCAGACCAGTGGATTCGTAATCTACTCACTTTTCTCTAATTTCTATAAAAAATTCAGAATGATGTTGGATAGGGTCCAAAAATTGCAGTAGCCTCTCGGACTATAAGGAAACACAGAAAGAGAATGCTCGCACGCTATAAAATGCGATCTCAAATTGCGAACTAATGAAGCATCTCTTAAAGATGGAATAACTGATTGAATTGCCGTCAAAGAATATACCGATGAATATATTTCCATTTTGTGAATAAATGGAATTTTGTTGCATTTCTCTCAGCAAATGATTATATTTCAATAATTATATTGAGGATTAATTTTCAATAACTGTATTGATGATTTTATTACAGTGATTAAATTGATGCAAATTCAGCTTAATTATATTGGAAGCAAATATTTTTTAGCGAAAATAAAAATATTAGTGCTTATACTAATTACACTGACATTTTATGGACATAAATAGAATACTGTTATACTATAGAGCTTGTATTTCAATAATCATTCGAATGATTATGTTTCAATAATTCTACGGATGATTGTATTTTAATAATTATATTGATGATTATATTTCAATAATTATATCAATGATAATATTTCAGTGATTATATCAATGATTATATCTATATATTTAATAGGCAATACGTTTTTTGGGGTTAGTCCGTCCGCCTAAACTGCTCAACCAATTTCAATGACCAAGGTGTCATTTTAAAGGAAATAAGCTGTAGATAACGTGCCAAAATAATTTATTAACACTTTATTAATTAGTTAAATTTCAATATTTTTCATCATTAAGCTACTACAAAGCCTCAATGATTTTGAATATATGATTGGCAACATCCTTAAGTATGTAAACAACAAACCGGCTGCTCGGGGGTTCAACCAACCAACCAACTGTTGCTAATTTTAAAGCTATCCTTACGTATGTAAACAACAAACCCGTTGCTAATTTTAAAGTTCTTTTTAAACTCTTCGTTTCAAAGTTGATTTTTTCTGTGTTTTTTTAAAGCATTTTTGTATTAGAGTAATTATTATTTTGAAGTATTTCTATCCAGAAAATACTTCGCGTTGGACTTCGTTCTCTAACGGGACGACTTATCAGAATAAATAAAAGATATTGGGACTTCCAATGTAAGGGCATAGCTAATGAAGTTTTAAGTCAGAATGTTGGCGGATAGTATATTTAACTTTCTATTATGAAACTTGCGATTTGGGTGTTTTCTCTATTAGGCCGCCTTACATTAAATTTATAAAAATTTGGTTACATTTTTTATTGCTGGTAAACCTATTCGAGCGCAGCAAGATGTTTTAACCACAATTTCGAGCGGTAAAGCCGCTCAATCCGAGCGCAACGAGGCGTTTGGGGGTTGGCGAGCGTTAGCGAGCAGGGGGCGAAGCCCCCTAGTTTCAATAATTATATAGATGATAATATTTAAATAATTAAATTGATGATAATGTTTCAGTGATTAAATTGCTGATTATATTTCAATAATTATATCGATGGTTCAATAATTATAATGGCAGTTTTTTTTACGAGCCTCAAAACATACACAATTTATACAGTCTTTTATTTCTCAGTATTTAAACAGTCTTTTTTTTTTTTAGCTTTTCAAATTTAAATTTTTTTTCAGCCAAAAATAGTGGCGTCATCTGTCAGTGGAAACTGCAATTTATTCAACGGAGCTTGTTTCAGATAATAGACAATGAGGAACTTTCACGTTTTTTGGTTTTATTTTTAAATAAAAGTAGAGAAAAAATCATGAAAAACAATACCATTCTTTCAAAAATTTGAGCTCGGATAGATAGTTAAACAAATATTTAGTATTTCACTTTGCGATTTGGCGGGAAAAAGCCACTTTTACGTGAAACATCAACGCGCAGATAATGAACCAGTCTAAAACCTGTTTTAGACGAGGAATGATTGAGGTTTCCCCTTCGTTTTGCGACTTTATCTCTGCGTAACCACGTCACGGTTTTTTCATGCGTTTTTAGTCACGTGACTTTTGCTTTGATTTCGGCTAATTTCAAACTCGATTTTAGATTAATTGAAAGCATAAAGATAAAAAATAATTGCACTTCTCAAATATATTCGTTGGATAACACTAGAAAATACAAAAAAAATATTCATTTTCTTCACTTGTGCAAGTTCCTCATTCCCGCAATTTTCCGAAACGAGTGAAATTAGTTTATATTTATGAAAAATTTCTTTCTGATTCCAAATATTGAAACAAAATTTCCTTAAAAAAATGCGTTATTTAAATATTAAGAAAAGAAAATGCACTGAAACCCAGTCCGATCAAAACTATCCGCTATAGCTGTGACGTCACGATATCCTTTCGTTTCTATGGTTACCGTGAGGTTACTACCAAATAGTTGGTGTGTGTTTATCATCAGTGTTTGTAGACAATTGCCATATGCCATACCGGTTGGTGCAATTTGCGAGATACTTGCACGACGGGTTTCCGCTGCTGCTCTTAGGCCAAGTTGTTTCACGCGAAGTGACGTCATATTTGTTTCGAGCCAAATGTGTCGCTTTCCTGGCAAAATCCAACAGGTGATTTTAGGTTGCAAATTAAAAAAAAAAAAAAAAAAAGTAAAAGCACAGTGAGCTAAATTTTTGTGTTTTTGACCTTTTCGAAACATTAATTGAGCAAAAAAAAAAAAAATAAAAAAAAAAAAAAAAATAAAAAAAAAAAGCGGAAATTGTCCATTGCGATGTTCTTGAGTAAATGTTATGTTCACTGTGATTAGATAACGGAATGTTAAAGTTGGAATACTTTTTTTTTTTTGAAGGTGTATTGTAGTTGATTACAAAAGCTTTGAATCGGGTCCATTTCTCAATTTTCTTTCGAATTTGAAGCTCTTCATTGTCATTGAATAGTCTCGATCCTATTATATATATTCAATATATATATATTGAATATATATATATATATATATATATATATATTGAATATATATATATATATACATATATATATATATATATATATATATATATATATATATATATATATATATATATATATATATATATATATATATATATATATATATATATATATATATATATATATATATATATATATATATATATATATATATATATATATATATATATATATATAAATAATAAAAAAAGAATGTAGAGGTATTCAAAAGGATCTTAAAGCTTTGCTTTTTCAGACGATCGGGGCCTCATCCGTGAGCGAGGGTGTGTCTGCGTCTTCAGTTTGAAGGGCCCCTCTGACCCAGAGAAAATAATCGTCTGCGCTGAGGGGGTGAGCCGAGTCGCTTTCCACCCCCAGCATCGCCACCTTCTGGCAGTGGCCTGTACAGAGGGCGCTGTAGGAGTGTGTGATCTGGAGAGGGGGGAAGGATCGATCGATTCCAAGTTCGATACCTGGTTTCATCAGGATAGTGTTGCCGAGGTGAGTCTGGAGTTTCAAAATGACGGGGCACTTAGAAATAAGTAGCACGCATTCGTTTTCAAATGGTTGGTTGTTTTCAGATTATCTGGAGCCGTCAGCAACACGAGGGCTATAATGCGCCGAAACATTCGTCATTAGACAAGCCAACATACTGTTGCGTGGATGGGTTCGTAAGACTTGAAGCCAAAGCAGATCAAAACTTGCAGAAATTTATTCCAATGTAACTCTTCGCAGATTCTCTTACAACTGCAGAACTTCTCGTTCTAGTAGACTCAGTACAGCTCTTTACACAGCAATAGAGCACAAAATAGCAGTTAAAAACTGGATAAACAACTGCTAAGATCGACGTAAAAGACAATGCAATACAGTTCACTTTCGGAACTATCTGAATGCTCAGTGAGAGACAGCTAACTCAGTAACTCCAGTCAGTCAGTAACTCAACTCACTCCACTCAAAGCCGGCCTTATATAGGGAAGTCAAACCTTCGTGAATCTTCTAGAGATAGAAATTTGGAGAACTTTCCAGATCGTAGTCGAAAAGTCCTATACATGTACATGGGGACCGAAAATGTCACCAAATGGTTGCCAAGTTTGGCGACTTTTGGCTCTATCTCGCCAATTTGGTAAGATTGCCATTACCATAATGTTAAATGCCCTGCTTCTTGTAAAACTCGCTTCCCAGCGTTATTCTGTAAAACTCGTTATGAAGCATTAAGAGACACATTGCAGGAAAACAAACTCTTGCACTGCCTTATGCGAAATGTACATAAATTTTCCTTTTTACATAATTAATGCTACGAAATATTTAATAATATACAGAAATTCGTAACAATACATTTACAAACACCCATGCCTTACACGGGACTCGGAACCCGCAACCTCGCTGTCTAGAAGCTAGCACGCTAACCACTATACCGTTTGGTCGGCCGTTTTCAAACGAATTGGGTGCTCGGGATAATGATCCGTTCAAAATCGAAAATTACACGTACTCTTTATTTGAAAAAATTAAATTGAAAATAAATTAACGTGCCAAATATCAGGAGCATTCCTTTATCCATAGGCACAAACTACATAGGGGCAAAGGGACTATCGTCTTCTTGGTCCCTCAACAGCGGGGGCAAAGGTGTCATTTCGTCCCTGCTTCAAAAAATTTGTAAAACTGCGTTTTTTTCCCATTATAAAATATTGCGCAGAAAAGACATTTTGCAATGTTCTAAAAGGAAAACTAGGGGTGTGGAACATCGCGCAGCTTTCAATTACAGTATACTACTAATGATAATTTGTGTCATTTACCGTTTTTATATTTTCATCATTCATTTAGAAAAAATTGCCAGTTTGGCGATATTTTTGTACCATAATTGTTGTGACGACAACAACTCAGAACTGTTTGATAAATATCTTGTGTTTTAAATTTTGCTTGCCGCGTGTGGCATCACTTGGAATAGAGTCTTTTTTTTTTTTTCTTTTTTTTTTTCTGTCAGCCATGATGAAAGGTTGATAAATAAATAGTTTTAAGTTATTTAAGAGAAAGGAGAACTGGTTAAGTTCTTGCAAATCTCACAACAGTTATTGTATGGGTCTTTAAGAAAAAAAAATAAAAAATTCTTAAATTTTTCTTTCTTATAAGTGAAACTGAACAAACAAGAAAAAATGATCGTTGATGAGGTATGCTCAAGGAAAAGAAAAGGGGAAAAAAAAGAAAAAAAAAAAAAAAAAAAACTTGGCCAAAATGATGATTTTGGCGATATACTTATCGACAGTTCTTAAATTTTCCTTTCTTGTAAGTGAAAATGAGCAAAGAAAAAATGATCGTTGATGAGGTGTGCTCAAGGAAAAAAAAAAAAGAAAAAAAAAAGAAAAAAAAAACCACCTTCACCAATTAGACGATTTTGGCGATATACTTTTCAATAGTTCTTATATTATCCTTTCTTATAAGTGAAACTGAAGAAAGGAGAAAAAATGATCGTTGTTCCCCGGATCGGAAATAGAACTCAGCGTTAAAGGCATTCGTTTTTCAACATTTAAGCTATTAAAGAATTTTTACAAGAATTTCGGAGGTTGTTTAGAACACCTTAAGAGGCATTACCTCAACGATTTTGGATAAAATTATTCGAGCCGTTTTTTTACCAATTACTGAAAAACATGATTTTTTCAATGGCAGCTACCTTATGCGCATGCGCGAGTTTGACGAAACCCCTAATGATTGGTCTCTGTGCCATCACAAACCCGCACACCAAATCTGAATATCGTAGGTCAATTTGTTCGGGAGTTATGCTGACCAGTCACACATACATACACAAAGACACACGCATACAGATATTTTTTTTAGATAACTTTTTTGAAATCAGGATGTTCCAAAACGTGAAGAAATGCAAAAAAAATTGAAGTTTGTTGTTTGACAGAATACTATTCTTTGATTACTCTAGTATACAAATGGGTAAGTGGAAGTAAAAAATCCAATAAAAAATATACTTGTAAGTACACTTATTAGAGGTCGGACATATCGATCAAAATAAATATCGATACTATATCGTTGCATAGAAAAAAATATCGATAACATATCGATATATCGATACATGATTTTTTTTTATTTGATTTTTAATTTTGCCAGAAAGGAAATTTTTCGGGACAAATTTCTACTTTTCATGATTGATTTTTGTTACGTGACTACTTTTCCAAATGAAATGGACCTATCAAAAAAAAAAAAAAAAAAAAAAGTTATATTTTCGCTTAATTGGTGCAGTGATTTTAAGAAAAATTTAGATAATTTTCAATAGCTTTTAAGTGTATGGAAAATATTGAATATGGATGTTTTAATAAATAAATTATAAAAATTGTTTTAATGAATAAATTATATTATCAATCAGGAAGAAATAAAATACATTTGGATGTCAATGCATAAATTCGTATTTATTTTTAAAGAAGAAATTTTGAAAAGTAGTTTACCGCATTTTTTGCTTGTTTTTAATATTTAAAATTAGATGCTAATTCCAGGCACACGTTGGCAATAGAAACGGCGCTATGTTAATTGGTGCAGTGATTTTAAGAAAAATTTAGATAATTTTCAATAGCTTTTAAGTGTATAGCAAAATATTGAATATTGGGTGCCATTTTAACTGTCTCTCAGCCAAGTTCAAACTTTAGTTTTAAAGTGTTTGAAAAGGGAATAAATAAAATCGAAAAAACATATGGAACTACAAAATTGACATCAAAAAACTAAAAATGCTTGAAAATATCGATGTATCCGTAACTTTTATCGATATTTTTCAAAAAATATCGATAAAAATATCGTCTTATCGATAGATCGCCGACCAATAACACTTATACTATCCACTCCCGTCCACCAAATGAGAATCAAGTAAGTGTAGCAGCTCTTGAGGGCAATTTCATAAAAATATATATATTTTAAAGCATTCTATGCTATTGGAATAAGTATTTTTGTAATGATGAGATTATTGGTATAGGCCATAAACACCCCCAGGAGGGTGCAAGAGGGTGCACTTGCACCCCCCCCCCCACTGGCTCTTGAAAATTTTCAAAAAAAAATGAGGGAAAAGATGTAAATTTCACGTTAAAAAAAAGCACATTTGCCGTTTATACTTTTATGTTACAATGAGCATCTTTTTGCTATTAGTTTAGTCTTTTCTTTCTTTTCTACGTCGTTTTTTATAGCTGCTTTCGTGACGATTTTCTGTCGCTTATGTCTATGATTATTAGAGGCTGATGAGTAGAAGTATTTATTCCTTTTATTGAATAATCATTTAGTGTGTAGTTCTCAAAATTCTAGGAAAATGTTCTGTTTTTTTAAGTCATCAGATATACTATCTTGAAATCTATTTTTAGAAATCAATTGATCATATTCCATTACTGCCTTCGTGTTTAGTTTTAATTCCCCCCCCCCCCCCCATTATATCCGAAACTTTGAAGAAATAAATTTTTTTTTTACTCTTTTGTATTTTTACATCTTCGAGTTCCTCTATTCTAAACACTATCTCTTGAATGTCGTGAGATCTAGTTGGATGATAAAAAAAAATCGTTAGAAATATATATTTTAATATTTTTACTATTTTGTATCTTTTTTCTCTTTAACAGAGTTGCGCATTCAAAAATATATACCATGAATTTTAACTATTCTCAAAGAGTATAATTTATAATGCATAATTATTAATTAACATTTCTAAAAAAATAATGATTTTGATAAAAATCTAGTCTTGTACCCCCTTGCAAATATTCCTGGGGGCGCCCATGGTATAGGCGCTTTTTTCATTAATTATTATCCAGAATTATTAAAATTTACTTTCTCCATCTTAGTGTAATATCATGAAAATATATATTTTAAAATAATGTATGATATTGAAATAAGATATTTTATAATGATGATTGGTGTTTTCAGATTATCTGGCACCGTCAGCAATATGAAGGTTATAATGCGCTGAAACATTCGTCATTAGACAAACCAACATACATTTACAAACACCCATGCCTACACGGGACTCGAACCCGCAACCTCGCGGTCTAGAAGCTAGCGCGCTAATCACTATACCGTTTGGTCGGCTTATAATGAAGAATTTACTGGTTTATTTTCTTACTTTTCCTATAAAATGTTTCTGAACTTATTTTATACAAGTGACTTTGCTACATAAATCAAGCTGTTTGAGAAAAATTTATTAGCTGATATGGGAATTAAGTTCAATATATTTAGTAGGTGGATCAGGAAAAAAAAATGGTGTCTTTGACCCTCAACTCCCCCCCCCCCCTTCTCCCCTCTATCGCCATCGAGTTTATCCACTGATTTTTGCCCCCTTGGTATAAGTGAAAAGTTCGCGCCTATGCTTATAAATAGTTTATCGTCTTGTCTATTGAAACAGCGCAAGATGGTCGCCATTCTCTTAAAAGAGAAAGATATTTCTAGAATATGAAGGTAAATTTCTGTTTACGAAATTGTTTCCGTAAAATATTTTGGAACTGAAAATGCGAAGCATGGAGCATGGGCTTTGTAGGTTTCAAATTTTTCAATAAATGTAGACGAGAAACACTAAAATTAACATATTAATCGTCTAAGGTTTTTCGGAAACATTTCATTTCCGGCAAGAAATTCGTTATCGAAGCTCACATGACGTCATACCTTTTGGAAGTGGGGATATGTCGTCATGTACACAATAGCGTTAGTTGAATAACAGCCAGCCACCCTGTACACATTATTGACTTAAATTATTGAAAGAAATTTGACTTAAAGGATATAGCACTGTTAAGAAGCAGTGCTGGTAGTACCAGCACTACTTTTAACTTGTACTAGTCTGGTACAAGTTAAAAAGTGAATTTATTTTCTCTTTCCAGATTGAATGGTTGCCCGATCAAGTTCCCCAGAAGTTCTGCTCACTGTCGCATGACGGAAAACTCATCAACTGGAAGTTCCTCCTGGTAAAGTAACGTTTTATTCAATTCGAGCGTTCGACAACGTTTTTAATTTAAAACTAGTTTGATCACTTTATTGCCTACTCAACTACTGCTTTTAGTCTTTGGCTACTGGAAATCTTTCCAGGTACGGAAAATCCACTCTATCCATGTTCATGATCGGGTGAATTTTCCGTACCATCTGTATTCGCTGGAAAGTTGCCAACATTTAGAGGGAAACACCGATAGCTAAATACAACTTCTTCGCTATTATTCACAGATACGAAGTTTAAGCAATGATAAGCGATTATTGCATAGTTTAATCGATGATTGCATAATTTAATCGATGATTGCATAGTTTAGGGGGTCTGGTACTCAAAATTCTAAAATCCTTGTTTTTATAATTATTTTTCTGAAACTTTATATGCAGTGATGCATGATGCTTTGAAACTTAAAAAACTATTTTAAATTTTCAAATTTAAAACATATATATATATATATATTTTTTTAAATTAAAAAAACTTTTATATTTTCTAAATTTGATATATCTAAAAAACTTTTTTAAAAAATCACTTAATTTTTACATAAAATTACTTCTTATAAAGCATAGCAAAAATTTTCCTTATGATTTTTCAATAAAGTAGTAAGAAAAATTAAAAAAAAAAAAAAAAAAAAATGTGTGCAAAAACTGTATAAAATCTATAGTATCCTAAGTTCCAAAAACTTTTTAAAAAAAAGTTAAAAAAACATAATTCTTGAAAACAAACTAAAGAAATTTATATGAAAAATAATTTTGGAAAGTTTTATAGATTTATAACAAGTAATTTTTAAGTTATATCAATTTGAACTAAAAAAAGAGACAAAAAGCCATCACAGAGAAAAATAGTTTTAAATTTTCAAGATAGCAATATTTCAAGTTCTACTAATGATAGAAACCAAATTTTTATGCCATTTTATTAAAAAAAAATTGTATTATTATCATTATTATTATTATTATTATTATTATTATTATTATTTTTTTTTTTTTTTTTTTTTTTTTTTGTTGGGAATTTTATAAATTTTGAGTTCCAGAACCACTTAAGAAGTATATGTCCGAATGAAATGTAACGCTGGATCTAAAAATTTGTGTATCTGGTTTCAGGACAAATTGTTTCCTTCTGATCTGGTGACTGAACTAAGACTGAAAGACTGTTCTCTGGATCCCCCACCGAAGGGTCTCGAAATGAACCTCGATCCAAAGAGTGAAGTTGGAGATGACCTCGGATTAAACAGTAAATCCTCCAGAGAATCCTCTAGAACAGAAGTAGCTTATAGTCCGAGAGGCGACTGCAATTTTTGGACCCCATCGAACATCATTCTGATTTTTTTTATAGAAATTGGTGAAAGGTGAGTAGATTACGAATCCACTGGTCTGTCGTGGCAAAAATGGCCGAAACTGATCAATAATCGACTTGGAATGAGTTGAACTAAAGTCCGATTGCCAAATGTGTCATAACTTGCCAAAAATAGAACAAACTTATTCGTCTGGCAACCCACTTCATTTTGATTTTCAATGAGAAAAAGCGCAAACGATTTATGATCTTTGGCTCGGAAAACTTGTATCTTTTAAAAGTAAGCCAAATTGACGACATCAGTTACGTCATAAGTGACGTAATATTTTTTGCCAACTTGGCTCCCTTTTAATAGATGCAAGTAGACCATCGCCAGATATCTGAATCGTCTGCAACCTTCTTAATTGAAATTTAAAGAGTGAGGATTACCAAATAAAAAAAAATGCTCATTATTTGGCAAGTTATGGCGCATTTGGCAATTGCATTTAATTCAACTTATTAAAAGTCAATTTTTGACCAGTTTCAGCCATTTTTGCCACGGCAGACCAGTGGATTCGTAATCTACTCACATTTCAAAAATTTCTATAAAAAATTCAGAATGATGTTCGATGGGGTTAATAAATTGCAGTCGCCTCTCAGTCTATTAGCTTTTGACGGTCGGAACACACTTTTTTTTCCCTCCAAAAGTAAACCATCTTAGACACTCCTTCCTCAAACCCTTTACCTTCACAAACTTCTTTGAATGGATAATTCCCGTATTTATTTTATTTTTTTAATCAATTCTAAAATGTTTCGAAAAGGCTATTTAAACACAAAAATTTCTGCTCAATGCGCTTTTTCTTTTTTTTTAATTTGCGATCAAAGTTACCTAGTTAGACGTTGTCGAGAAAACGATTCATTCCGCTGGCACTGAATGTGACGTCATGGCTTCCCAAACATCTTGGCTTGAAATACAGCAGCAGAAACCAGATTTGCAAGTTTCTTGCAAATCGCGCCAACCTGTACGTGATATGGCAATGGTCTACCAGCTCCAACTACTTCAACGCCATCTATTTGGCAGAAGCCTCACGATAACCACCGAAACTGTAGGAACCCTTGACGTCACGGATTTTGTTGTGTGTTTTGATCGGACTGCTTTTGAGGCATTTTCTTTTCTTAATATTTAAATAACAAATTTTTTTAAAGGACTTTTTTTTGAATATTTGGAATCGGAAAGAAATTCTTCATAAATATAAACTACTTTCACTCGTTTTTAAAAAATGCGAGAATTATCCATTGTTTCCAGTGTTATTTGTTGGTTATCAAAGGAGAAAGCTTACTGTAATTTTTGACTGGAAAAACAACAAAAAGTTCTGCATGTAACAGTAATTTCTTTTAGCATTGGCGTTAATATAATTCATTTTTTCAAAGCTCGTATTCCTATTTTTAATCCCAACAATTCATTCAAAAATATCCCACGTTTTCGAGAAACCGTTCATGTGAGATTTGTTCAGGTCAGCGCTTTTTTTAACAGCGAGTTTCATAATTAATATTCAGTATTGCTCGTCTTAGTATCAGACTGTTTTTGTTCACACACTCATTTTTTAAAGACCTCAGTACAATTCCCAAGGTTAGTTTAAAGTGCATTTCAGGACACGATTCTTTAATTTGATTGTCACTTTCTAAACGTTAAAAACGTGTTTTTGATCCTTCTCTCTTTCTCTTCCCGACCCTCCTATTGAGCTCAATAAATATTTCTGCATCTTAAAAGATACTGACTGCATCTTAGAAGATGTTTCTGCATCTTAAAAGATACCGAATGCCTCTTAGAAGATGTTTCTGCATCTTAAAAGATACCGACTGCCTCTTAGAAGATGTTTCTGCATCTTAAAAGATACCGACTGCCTCTTAGAAGATGTTTCTGCATCTTAAAAGATACCGACTGCCTCTTAGAAGATGTTTCTGCATCTTAAAAGATACCGACTGCCTCTTAGAAGATGTTTCTGCATCTTAAAAGATACCGACTGCCTCTTAGAAGATGTTTCTGCATCTTAAAAGATACCGACTGCCTCTTAGAAGATGTTTCTGCATCTTAAAAGATACCGACTGCCTCTTAGAAGATGTTTCTGCATCTTAAAAGATACCGACTGCCTCTTAGAAGATGTTTCTGCATCTTAAAAGATACCGACTGCCTCTTAGAAGATGTTTCTGCATCTTAAAAGATACCGACTGCCTCTTAGAAGATGTTTCTGCATCTTAAAAGATACCGACTGCCTCTTAGAAGATGTTTCTGCATCTTAAAAGATACCGACTGCCTCTTAGAAGATGTTTCTGCATCTTAAAAGATACCGACTGCCTCTTAGAAGATGTTTCTGCATCTTAAAAGATACCGACTGCCTCTTAGAAGATGTTTCTGCATCTTAAAAGATACCGACTGCCTCTTAGAAGATGTTTCTGCATCTTAAAAGATACCGACTGCCTCTTAGAAGATGTTTCTGCATCTTAAAAGATACCGACTGCCTCTTAGAAGATGTTTCTGCATCTTAAAAGATACCGACTGCCTCTTAGAAGATGTTTCTGCATCTTAAAAGATACCGACTGCCTCTTAGAAGATGTTTCTGCATCTTAAAAGATACCGACTGCCTCTTAGAAGATGTTTCTGCATCTTAAAAGATACCGACTGCCTCTTAGAAGATGTTTCTGCATCTTAAAAGATACCGACTGCCTCTTAGAAGATGTTTCTGCATCTTAAAAGATACCGACTGCCTCTTAGAAGATGTTTCTGCATCTTAAAAGATACCGACTGCCTCTTAGAAGATGTTTCTGCATCTTAAAAGATACCGACTGCCTCTTAGAAGATGTTTCTGCATCTTAAAAGATACCGACTGCCTCTTAGAAGATGTTTCTGCATCTTAAAAGATACCGACTGCCTCTTAGAAGATGTTTCTGCATCTTAAAAGATACCGACTGCCTCTTAGAAGATGTTTCTGCATCTTAAAAGATACCGACTGCCTCTTAGAAGATGTTTCTGCATCTTAAAAGATACCGACTGCCTCTTAGAAGATGTTTCTGCATCTTAAAAGATACCGACTGCCTCTTAGAAGATGTTTCTGCATCTTAAAAGATACCGACTGCCTCTTAGAAGATGTTTCTGCATCTTAAAAGATACCGACTGCCTCTTAGAAGATGTTTCTGCATCTTAAAAGATACCGACTGCCTCTTAGAAGATGTTTCTGCATCTTAAAAGATACCGACTGCCTCTTAGAAGATGTTTCTGCATCTTAAAAGATACCGACTGCCTCTTAGAAGATGTTTCTGCATCTTAAAAGATACCGACTGCCTCTTAGAAGATGTTTCTGCATCTTAAAAGATACCGACTGCCTCTTAGAAGATGTTTCTGCATCTTAAAAGATACCGACTGCCTCTTAGAAGATGTTTCTGCATCTTAAAAGATACCGACTGCCTCTTAGAAGATGTTTCTGCATCTTAAAAGATACCGACTGCCTCTTAGAAGATGTTTCTGCATCTTAAAAGATACCGACTGCCTCTTAGAAGATGTTTCTGCATCTTAAAAGATACCGACTGCCTCTTAGAAGATGTTTCTGCATCTTAAAAGATACCGACTGCCTCTTAGAAGATGTTTCTGCATCTTAAAAGATACCGACTGCCTCTTAGAAGATGTTTCTGCATCTTAAAAGATACCGACTGCCTCTTAGAAGATGTTTCTGCATCTTAAAAGATACCGACTGCCTCTTAGAAGATGTTTCTGCATCTTAAAAGATACCGACTGCCTCTTAGAAGATGTTTCTGCATCTTAAAAGATACCGACTGCCTCTTAGAAGATGTTTCTGCATCTTAAAAGATACCGACTGCCTCTTAGAAGATGTTTCTGCATCTTAAAAGATACCGACTGCCTCTTAGAAGATGTTTCTGCATCTTAAAAGATACTGACTGCGTCTTAGAAGATGTAAAGGTGTCTTAAAAATGTTTCCTGATTCGCCCCACTGCCTTAATTTACAAAATCATGTGAACATTACATCCATTTATCTCAAGTACTTTAAAAATAAGAAGTAGTTTTCGATCCATAACCAGAATGGTCACAGAACCTGGAAAATTTGTAAATCAGGGAAATGTCAGGGGATTTTTTTTAAATTTTACGAAAATCATGGAAATTTTCTATCATTGCTGAAGGTACGTTCTACCTTTTATCCGTATTTTGGCGCCATTTCGGTGGTAATCGTTAGAAGTTTAAAGTTACGGAATAATTTAAACTTCATTACCACCAAAACTATTTTTAAAAAATTGGCATATTATTTTTTTACCATACATGTTCTGTTTGATCAGGATGTCTACACATCTGGAAAAATTGGGGACATTTAGAAAAAAGTTTGCCTTAAAATCAAGGACATTTTTTAGAAATCTATCGGAGAATTATCAGGGAACTTTTTTTTTTTCCCTGAATTTTATGGCCAACGTGATGACGATTACTATCTGTCTCCTTTGCGTTTTCGGAATATCTGGCTTATTTGAAATTGGTAAAATACCATACATTTTACTGCGTCATCATGAGTTGATATAGATAAACAACTGGATAGACTGTTCCGATGGAAATGCAGGGGAAAAACCGCGCCGGTGGTTGATGATGATGGATGGACGATTAACCAATCACAGTTCATTTTTATAGTTGGGTGGGAATGAAAGAAACCTTGTAAAGTGCTAGAAGGGATATTTTTTGCACATTATTACTAATTAAGGTCTACTATTGACAGTTCTGTTGTGTACAGCTCGAGATTTTATTGTCAATCCTCGGCAATCCGTATTTTATTTTGTACACCCAATGATCTGACAACGGTTTCATTTTCCCAGCATGAAAAGTCCGAGAGGCGACTGCAGTTTTTAGACCCCATCGAACATCACTCTGAATTTTTTATAGAAATTGTAGAAAAGTGAGTAGATTACGAATCCGCTGGTCTTCCGTGGCAAAAATGGCCGAAACTGATCAAAAATTGACTTGGAATGAGTTGAACTAAAATCCGATAGCCAAATATGTCGTAACTTGCCAAAAAGGGAGCTAACTTTTTCGTTTGGCAACCCACAGCATTTTGATTTTCAATGAGAAAAAGCGCAAACGATTTCTGATCTCTGGCTCGGAAAACTTGTATCTTTTAAAAGTAAGCCAAATTTTTGACATCAGTTACGTCATCAGTGACGTAATGTTCATTGCCAATTTGGCTCATTTGTGAAAGATGTAAGTAAGCCATAGCCACATATCTGAATCGTCTGCAACCTTCTGAATTGAAAATTAAAGAGTGAGGGTTACCAAAAAAAAAAGTTCATTATTTCGGAAATTATGGCGCATTTGGCAATTGGATTTAGTTCTGTTGGTCATTTCTCCCCAATAGAAACTCAGGATGCCACAAATAATTCAGCCAGCCCATAATCTTGAACAAAATCAATTAAGATAAGTTTACAAGTATGAAGCCTCATCCACTATCACAATCCAATCCTGTATATATATACCTTTTACCACAATTACGGTTACAGAAATAACTATGAAATTTGCATAACATGGAGTACGACACACAATAAATCAATAATAAATATAATATTAAATAAATCTCCAATAAGTTCAACTTATTAAAAGTCGATTTTGGACCAGTTTCGGCCATTTTTGCCACGGCATACCAGTAGATTCGTAATCTACTCACTTTTCTCCAATTTCTATAAAAAATTCAGAATAATGTTCGATGGGGTTCAAAAATTGCAGTCACCTCTCAGTCTATAAGTAGTCTATCCAGTTGTTTATCTACATCGACGATGCCACACCGTACAACACAACTTGTTTTGTGTTTTGCTTAGGGAATGAAGAGTGTGAAACTAAAACTTTCCTTATAATAGAAATGTGTTTGTGTGTAGACGTTGATCTAAGCTTCTGTAACAAAAGAAAATACGTGAAGAATTATTGTTCCCGTTTCTTAAGTGCAATTGCGTTTATTATCTTCCATAACTGAGCCTACAAGGATCCATAAATAAAGATTCGACACATTTGTTAATTTTTCGCCACTCATCAAAAAGAGATCTGGAGAGGACATTACGTTTGTAGAAATAATGCTGATTGGTTGGTTGTTTTCAGATTATCTGGCGTGAGCAACATGAGGGCTATAATGCGCCGAAACATTCGTCACTAGACAAGTCAACAAACATTTACAAACACCCATGCCTAACACGGGAGTCGAACCCGCAACCTCGCGGCCTAGAAGCTAGCACGCTAACCACTATACCGTTTGGTCGGCAGAAATAATACTGAAATATCACCATGATTTCTAGTTCATCATTCTCTTTTTTGCAGACTGTGGCACATCCTTGTCCGTGCACCCGGATGAACCGGACTCCTTTCTGGCAGCAACCGAGTCAAGCCTCATTCACAAAGGTTCCTTCCCGGACAAGCGGTTCACGGACTGCTTCAGGGAGCACAAAGGGCAAGTGCTGAGAGTCCGATGGAACCCGTTCCACCCGAAGGTCTTCATCTCATGCGCGACTGACTACACCATCAGAGTGTGGGACAGCGAATGTGGGTAAGGAAGGATGGGTGCACCCACTCAACTTGTGCAAGATATAGTGGTCTTGTGATTATTTGTATAAAAGTTTGAAATTCGGTGAGAAGGTTCGAAAATGATCACTTCGTGAAGTGACATAAATTAACACTTTGACCGCCATATGAGTTGCATTGAACTCACACCTCTGGTTCAATCTCTTCTCCAATCAACGCGTCGACGATAGAGGTCGGCGATATATCGATAAGACGATATTTTTATCGATAGTTAAAATATCGATACAAGTCACCAATATATCGATATTTTTAAACATTTTTAGTTTTTGGATGATGGTTTTGGAGTTACATGCGTTTTTTCGATTTTCTTTATTCCCTTTTCAAAAACTTCAAAACTAAAGTTTGGACTTGGCTGAGAGACAGTTAAAATGGCACCCTAACACAAAAAGAAAACGTAATGTAATGGAGAGATAAGATCATTTATTAGTAGTCAGCGCCGTTTCTGTTGGCAGCGTGTGCCTGGAATTTGCATCTAATTTTAAATGTTAAAAACATCTATCAGCAAAATATGCGATAAACTTCTTTTCAAAATTTCTTCTTTAAAAATAAATGGGAATTTATGCATGACATCCAATTCTGATTCAAAATATAATTTATTTATTAAAACAATTTTTATAATTTATTAAATCAATTTTTATAATTTATTAAAACAATTTTTATAATTTATTAAAACAATTTTTATAATTTATTAAAACAATTTTTATAATTTATTAAAACAATTTTTATAATTTATTAAAACAATTTTTATAATTTATTAAAACAATTTTTATAATTTATTAAAACAATTTTTATAATTTATTAAAACAATTTTTATAATTTATTAAAACAATTTTTATAATTTATTAAAACAATTTTTATAATTTATTAAAACAATTTTTATAATTTATTAAAACAATTTTTATAATTTATTAAAACAATTTTTATAATTTATTAAAACAATTTTTATAATTTATTAAAACAATTTTTATAATTTATTAAAACAATTTTTATAATTTATTAAAACAATTTTTATAATTTATTAAAACAATTTTTATAATTTATTTATTAAAAAATTTTGGCATGAATTCATGATAAGTAGAAATTTACCCCGAAAAAACTTCGTTTCTGGCAAAATTGAAAATCAAAAAAAAAATTATGTATCGATATTTTATTGATATTTTTTTCGATGCATCGATATAGTATCGATATTTATTTTGATCGATATTTCCGACCTCTAGTCGACGAGTGCTGTGGTTGGGTGGTTTGATAAATTTTGCGTGGTTCATACTGCGCCAAACAAATTAGTGAACATCAATTTAAAATTTAAGAAACAAAGTATCGGAAAAATTAATATTGAAGTCAAAGTTTAAATATTTTAGTGGGTGGAAGCATTCCACCAAAAATGACTCGCGGTCTGTCAGACCGCATACAGCAGTTAAAGGTTAAATCAAATTGTCTCTTTAGATCTCAATCGTGCCAAATTGCGTGGCAGTCATCGTGTTAAAAACTTGAAAAATAGCGTCTAATGTTCTTTATTTTATGTTTGAAATCTTTATGCCAATGCAGTGGCTTCACCTGGAATAGTCTTTTGCTTGTTTAATATTCATTTATAAAATAAAATATATTACACGCTACTTTCGAGTATTTTATTTATGTCATTTGATTAAGTGATCTTTTTCGTACCTACTCACCAAATGTCAAGGTCTTATACAAAGTAGTTTCTAAATGAACTGGGCTAGAAGACTGTAACATAACAAGTATAGGGAATGATACTTACTAGCCGTTCCTCTCTTAACATTGTTTTAAGACGTATTTAACCCTTTGCACTCCAGGCCTTTTTCGCGCGGAGGAATCAGCAACTCGGGACATTTTAGGTTCGGCTGGTGTTTATGGATTTGATTCATAGAAACTAAACACAGTCATTGGCCTTGCATCGAATTTCCGCATCACACCTAATGGTCCTCTCGTGGTTTGGCATCCAATCGTGTGGCGCATGAGAGGCGCCACTGGAGTGCAAAGGGTTAAAGTACGTTTTCCGGAGTTGGTCTTTCCCTGTCCCGCAATTTTACTGCAATATTTTTCAAAAACATCAATATCCACCCAAATTCGGCTTCCGTCTTCTATTTCTTCTTCATTGGATCTAAACTCTACAGCCAGTTGTATTTCCTCGTTGTCACAATTTTGCTTTATCCAGCATAGGCTCTCGACAATCCTCTTGGATCTTCTAACAGTTTTCCTCTAAGTCTTCCTCACTTAAGTCTGTCCTTCCTTCTTATAGACTGAGAGGCGACTGCAATTTTGGGACCCCATCGAACATCATTCTGAATTTTTTATAGAAATAAGAGAAAAGTGAGTAGATTACGAATCCACTGGTCTGCCGTGGCAAAAATGGCCGAAACTGGTCAAAAATCGACTTTTAATAAGTCGAACTAAATCCAATTGTTAAATGCGCCATAACTTGCCAGATAATGAGCATTTTTTTTTTTTTAATTTGGTAACCCTCACTCTTTAATTTTCAATTAAGAAGGTTGCAGCAGATTCGGATGTGTGGCTATGGCTTACTTGCATCTTTCACAAATGAGCCGAATTGGCAATAAAGATTAAGTCACTGATGACGTAACTGATGTCGCCAATTTGGCTTACTTTTAAAAGATACAAGTTTTCCGAGCCAGAGATCAGAAATCGTTTGCGCTTTTTCTCATTGAAAATCAAAATGCAGTGTGTTGCTTTATGAAAAAATTTGTTCCCTTTTTGGCAAGTTATGACATATTTGGAAATCGGATTTTAGTTCAACTCATTCCAAGTCCATTTTTGATCAGTTTCGATCATTTTTGCCACGGCAGACCAGTGGATTCGTAATCTACTCACTTTTCTCCAATTTCAGGGGTCCCAGACCTGCGCCAATTGCTCCCAACTGCGCCAAATACAAAAATCTGCTCCAAGCCGCTCCAAATGCTTTATTTTAGCAAGGTTTGCGCCAGAACGCAAACCTGGCTAAAATAAAGTTTGGCTAACATTTTTTTTTTGCGCGCGCGTCGAAATTCGTTATTGTTTGCCGCTGTAATATTGTTATTGGTTAGAAATATTCCGGTATATTCGGCGCTAACGCTGATATTTACGTTGGTGTGGTATTCATTTTCTCCGAGTGCTACGATGATTTGCTACGCTAATGCTGACATTATTGTCAAGATTTACGTTGTTATGACTGTCATTTTCGTCTAGTCTTTCATCAATATAATAGCTCTGTAGTATTGAGAATTGCTCCAGTTAATTCGACGCTATTGCTGATATTTTCATTGGTATCATGGTAATTATTGCCGAGTGCTACGAGATTGTAATATCCGAAATTTGCCTCGATATTACTGAGGAAATGTCGATGTTAGTGCGATGATTTGCGACACTGATGCAGACATTATTGCAAATTATTGTGATGGTCATTTTCGTCGAGTCTTTCATCAATATAATAGCTCTGTAGTATTGAGAATTGCTCCAGTTAATTCGACGCTATTGCTGATGTTTTCATTGGTATCATGGTAATTATTGCCGAGTGCTACGAGATTGTAATATCCGAAATTTGCCTCGATATTACTGAGGAAATGTCGATGTTAGTGCGATGATTTGTGACACTGATGCAGACATTATTGCAAATTATTGTGATGGTCATTTTCGTCGAGTCTTTCATCAATATAATAGCTCTGTAGTATTGAGAATTGCTCCAGTTAATTCGACGCTATCGCTGATGTTTTCATTGGTATCATGGTAATTATTGCCGAGTGCTACGAGATTGTAATATCCGAAATTTGCCTCGATATTACTGAGGAAATGTCGATGTTAGTGCGATGATTTGCGACACTGATGCAGACATTATTGCAAATTATTGTGATGGTCATTTTCGTCGAGTCTTTCATTAATATAATAGCTCTGTAGTATTGAGAATTGCTCCAGTTAATTCGACGCTATTGCTGATGTTTTCATTGGTATCATGGTAATTATTGCCGAGTACTACGAGATTGTAATATCCGAAATTTGCCTCGATATTACAGAGGAAATGTCGATGTTAGTGCGATGATTTGCGACGCTGATGCAGACATTATTGCAAATTATTGTGATGGTCATTTTCGTCGAGTCTTTCATTAATATAATAGCTCTGTAGTATTGAGAATTGCTCCAGTTAATTCGACGCTATTGCTGATATTTTCATTGGTATCATGGTAATTATTGCCGAGTGCTACGAGATTGTAATATCCGAAATTTGCCTCGATATTACTGAGGAAATGTCGATGTTAGTGCGATGATTTGCGACACTGATGCAGACATTATTGCAAATTATTGTGATGGTCATTTTCGTCGAGTCTTTCATCAATATAATAGCTCTGTAGTATTGAGAATTGCTCCAGTTAATTCGACGCTATTGCTGATGTTTTCATTGGTATCATGGTAATTATTGCCGAGTGCTACGAGATTGTAATATCCGAAATTTGCCTCGATATTACTGAGGAAATGTCGATGTTAGTGCGATGATTTGTGACACTGATGCAGACATTATTGCAAATTATTGTGATGGTCATTTTCGTCGAGTCTTTCATCAATATAATAGCTCTGTAGTATTGAGAATTGCTCCAGTTAATTTGACGCTATCGCTGATGTTTTCATTGGTATCATGGTAATTATTGCCGAGTGCTACGAGATTGTAATATCCGAAATTTGCCTCGATATTACTGAGGAAATGTCGATGTTAGTGCGATGATTTGCGACACTGATGCAGACATTATTGCAAATTATTGTGATGGTCATTTTCGTCGAGTCTTTCATTAATATAATAGCTCTGTAGTATTGAGAATTGCTCCAGTTAATTCGACGCTATTGCTGATGTTTTCATTGGTATCATGGTAATTATTGCCGAGTGCTACGAGATTGTAATATCCGAAATTTGCCTCGATATTACAGAGGAAATGTCGATGTTAGTGCGATGATTTGCGACGCTGATGCAGACATTATTGCAAATTATTGTGATGGTCATTTTCGTCGAGTCTTTCATCAATATAATAGCTCTGTAGTATTGAGAATTGCTCCAGTTAATTCGACGCTATTGCTGATGTTTTCATTGGTATCATGGTAATTATTGCCGAGTGCTACGAGATTGTAATATCCGAAATTTGCCTCGATATTACTGAGGAAATGTCGATGTTAGTGCGATGATTTGTGACGCTGATGCAGACATTATTGCAAATTATTGTGATGGTCATTTTCGTCGAGTCTTTCACCTATATATTAGAGCTGTTGTTGAGAATTGCTCCGGTTTATTCGGCGCTATTGCTGATATTTTCGTTAGTGTGATGGTCATTTTCGAAGAGTGCTGCTCTTTTGTTAACATCCGATATTACCGAATCTTGCACAAACATTACCGAGAAAATGTCAATATTACCGACATTTGTGCTGGTTTTTTGCGATGGTCATTTCCGCTGAGTCATCAACTTACGTAATATCCTCTGTCTAGATTTTCGACGGTATTGTAAGCGCTATCGCAAATGTTTACGCAAGTGTGGTAGTCATTTTCGATGAAGTTTATTTTGATGTAATAGCAGCTACTGCTGAGATTTGCGAGGCTGTTTCATGACTTAAAAAAATACAATATTACTGGGATTTTGCGCTGATATTATCGAGATTGCGATGGTATGGTGGGCGCTTTATCCGATAATTACGTTGGTGTTATATTCGTTTTCGCCAAGGTCTATGGTAATGTAATAGTAGATATTGCCGAGATTTGCGACGCTGTTTGGTGACTTAAAAAAAAAAGAAGACATTACTGGGATTTTCCGCCGATATTACCGAGATTGCGATGGTATGGTAGGTGCTATCATTTACGTTGGTGTTATGTTCGTTTTCGCCAAGGTCGGTGATGTAATAGCAGCTATTGCCGAGATTTGCGACGCCGATTTGGTGACATTCGTCTCGGGTATTTCTGCTTCAAAGTTGTTTTTTTCCCTACTGCAAAATTTATTTTTCTGCTAAATTTTTTTTTTGTGCTACAAAAGTTGCTTTTACGTGCTACACTGGGCATTTTTAGTGCTACTAACCTTGTTTTTACCTGCTCCGAAAGTCATTTTTTCTGCTCCAAAACTTAATTTTACCTGCTCCGAAAGGCGTTTTCCTGCTCCAAATCTTTCTGAGTGAGTGGGAGCCCTGCAATTTCTATAAAAAAATTCAGAATGATTTTCGATGCGGTCCAAAAAGTCGGACTATTAAGTGTGTCCTCTCTCCTTCCATTAAAATTTCCTCTAGAATATTCAGTTCGCAGTAATTCAAGAAATGCATAATTAAAGAATAAAGAAATGCATATAAATTGAAGTGCTTTTCGATAATGTACTTTGATGAACTATATAAAAAACACTTTGCACTCAGTCAAAATGTAAAAGACGGTCCCACGGAAGGTATTTCATTTGGTTGACGTTGCTACTACACTCGTAAGATAAACTTAATCATATAAAGTGTTGTTTTTGTGAGGTCAGTTTGCGTTATATCCATATGAAAAATTTACACTTGTATCTGAAGTACACGTAGAAAGTTTTAGAATTAACAAGTTTAACATGGTTTAATTGATACTTCAATGCACAGTTTCGGATTGAGATGACTTGGGAAGACCATCGATATCTAGATAAACAACTGGATAGACTGCTCCATTGTCAATGCCAAGAGTAAAACGCGCCGGGGATTGCGAAGCTGGTGGGAAGATTAACCAATCACAGTTCACATTTATAGTTGGATGGAAATGCGGAAAACCTTGTAAAGTGTTAGAGTATAAATTTTTTTGCACATTATTACTAATTAGGGTCTACTATTGACATTTCTGCTGTGTACAACCCAAAATAAATTTTATTTTCAATCCTCGGCAATCCGTATTTTTTATCCCACTAACGGCATCTGGCAACGGCTTCATTTTCTCAGCGTTAAGCAGTCTATCCAGTTGTTTATTTATATCGATGGGGAAGACTTGTGCTACAAGTGGAGTGTCTTTGACCTTATCATAATGATCTGAATGCACCATGCTAAACCATCGAGAGTATAATGCTGCTGGATTCTGTGAATCTCCATTTGATATTTAAAAGTTCTTGCCTTGAGAAGCTCTATAATTTTTCAAGCTATACATGTGACAAGTGTACCACAATTTTTACAATCTGCAAAGTTTAATTTTGGAAACATTTAATAACTTTGAAGGTTATAAAGCTCGAGTTTACGAGCAAGTGTCTGTTGCAAAACGGGTATGCGGTACAGTTGAGTGTCTGCAGACATGTAAGTGACGATTTCTAGGAGTTATTGATAATTCTTTAACGTACAGAGAGTTAAAAAAAAGTCAATTGTAAAAGTGTAGAGCGTCCTTAATTTAGCATGAAATTATGTTACAGAAAGAAAAAAAATTAATGAAAAGTATGCATTTAAATATCAAATCCCCATCTCCAATATGAGACTAAACAATCTGCCAGGACAGAAATGTGACATAAACATTTATTTACTAATAAAAACTAGGGGAGTGGAACATCGCACAACTTTTAATTACACTATAATACTGACGGGGAATTGTGTCATTTACCGTTATTATATTTCCATCATTCATCTAGAAAAACTGGCCAGTTTGGCGATATTTTTTGCGATAATTCTTGAATGGGTATAATAATAATAATAATAATAATAATAATAATAATAATAATAATAATAATAGTAATAGTAATAGTAATAGTAATAGTAATAGTAATAGTAATAATAATAATAATAATAATAATAATAATAATAATAATAATAATAGTAATAGTAATAGTAATAGTAATAATAATAATAATAATAATAATATTAATAATAATAGTAATAGTAATAGTAATAGTAATAGTAATAATAATAATAATAATAATAATAACAATAACAATAACAATAACAATAACAATAATAATAACAATAATAATAATAGTAATAGTAATAGTAATAGTAATAGTAATAATAATAATAATAATAATAGTAATAGTAATAGTAATAGTAATAGTAATAGTAATAATAATAATAATAATAATAATAATAATAATAATAATAATAATAATAATAACAATAACAATAACAATAACAATAACAATAACAATAATAATAATAATAATAATAAAGCGCCAAAATGGTGATTTTGTCTTAGCGATATACTTCACGATAATCCTTATATTATCCTTTACTATCAGTGAAACTGACTAGATAAGAAAAAACGATCAATATTGAGGGCTCAAGGAAAGAAGACTCTGTGCTGAAGATATTTGTTTTCAACTTTCTACGCCGTTAGAGCATTTTTACGGGAATTTCGGAGGTGGGGATGTATAGAACACCTTAAGAGGCATCACCACAGCGATTTTGAACAAGATCGTCAGAGCCATTTTTTAGCAATTACTGAAAAACATGATTTTTTCAATAGTAGCGACATTACGCGTATGCGCGATTTTGACGAAAACCTTAATGGTAGGTCTCATGGCTACCACCAACCTGCACACCAAATTTGAACATCGTAGATCAGTTTGTTCGGGAGTTATGCTGACCACACACACACACACACGCACACAGACAGAAATTTTTTCTAAATCACTTTTTTAAAATTGGGATGTTCCAAAACGTGAAGGGAAAAAAAAATTGATTTTTTTTTTTGACTGAATGCTATGCTTTCATTACCCCCTATGTATACATATGGGTAATTGAAAGTAATAACACACGGGAATGTATTTTAATATGAAAATCAAGTCAAATATTTTACATTTTAAGTTATATATTACGACCATAGTCAGCGATGCACAGCTACAGTCGAGCCTCAAACTAATATCTTTTGTGAGGCATGATTTTGCATTTCTCATGGCATTCTCTGTGGATTCAGCATGAGTATTCAGGTCCTTAAATAAAATTAGTTTTACATTTTAACCACCATTTCATACTACAGGGTATTTTAAAACGGACTGACGATTTCCAAAAATCAATTAAAAATAAAATGTACTTTGGCATGTTTCCTACATTGTATTTGGTAAATAAGGGAATTTTGACCCATCAATTTTCAAAAGCAATGTCCACCAAATATTGGCCCTGCTGTTTGAAAAAACTACGAAAAAAAAACCGGTCTGAACATGTTGCACAAATTACAAAACGATGTTTTCAAAATAACTACAATAATTTCAGCAACATCATGGGTGCATATGAAACATCGTTTTGTAGCTTTACCAACATGTTCAAAGCGTTTTTGTTTTAGCTTTTATCTTCAACAGCGCCATCTGTTGGCGAAGTTTGTAACTATTTTTGAAAATTGATGGCTAAAATTCGGTAGTTGCCCAACGAGAATGCAGCTAACGATACTTTTCTATTGTTTCCCATTTTCTTTTAATTCATTTTTGAAAATCACCATTCCAATTTAAGACACACGGTAAATAGAGGACCCTTTACACTTTTGTATTTGGATTTTTTTCGTTGTCTCTTATAGTTGTTAGAATAGTACCACTAGGTG
This sequence comes from Linyphia triangularis, assembly GCA_963978545.1. Lineage (NCBI taxonomy): Eukaryota > Metazoa > Arthropoda > Arachnida > Araneae > Linyphiidae > Linyphia > Linyphia triangularis. Next base: position 10,472,996 of record OZ021726.1, read on the forward strand.
CGCTGCGGTCACACTCATATGGTAGCGTATACCCATTTTACAACAGCTAGATTCTTTGTCCTCAACTCTAGCTTTATCTTTTCAAAAGTTCTTCGAATCTTTCCAGACTTTGAATGTACTTTGCACCCTGTCATGGGCGCCCCCAGGAATATTTGCAAGGGGGGCAAGACTAGATTTTTAACAAAATCATTAATTTTTATAGAAATGTTAATTAATAGTTATGCATTATAAATTTTACTCTTTGAGAATAGTTAAAATTCATGGTATATATTTTTGAAAGGGCAACCCTGTTCAAGAGAAAAAAAAATGAAAAATAGTAAAAATATTAAAATATATATTTGTAACGATTTTTTTTATCATGCAACTAGATTTCGCGGCATTCAAGAGACAGTGTTTAGACTAGAGGAACTCGAAGATGCAAAAATACAGAAGAGTACATTTTTTTATTTCTTCCAAGTTTCGGATATAATGAAAAAAAAAAAAGTCAAAATGAAACATGAAGGCAGTGCTGGAATATGTTCAATTGATTTCTTAAACTAGATTTCAAGATAGTATATATGATGACTTTAAAAACAGAGCATTTTCCTAGAATTTTGAGAACTTCACAGGAAATGATTATACAATAAAAGGAATAAATACTTATATCCATCAGCCTCTAATAGTCATAGACAACAAGCGCCAGAAAATCGTCGCGCAAGTAGCTATAAAAAAAATGACATAGGAAAGAAACAAAAGACTAAATCATAGACTTATTATTATCAATAGACTGCGCGTTCCCACTTCAATCATACAACGAGAATGAAACCAAAATGAATCACAAAATTCGTCTATCAGTCACGTGGTTTTTAATTTGACTACGTTGTAAAATTAATCCTTTATCTAATAAATCTTACTATCCTTTATCGCCTGAGTGAGGAGAAACCCGCCAAATCTGCAACCCTGCTCCCAAAAAGTCCCTACTCATGTGATTCATTTTGGTTTCATTCTCGTTGTATAATTGAAGTGGGAACGCGCAGTCTATTGATAATAATAAGTCTATAGACTTAATTAATAGAAGAAAAAAATGCTCATTGTAACATAAAATGTATAAAACGGCGTATGTGCTTTTTTATCTGGGTATTTACATATTTTCCCGAATTTTTTTTAAATTTTCAAGAGCCAGGGGGGGTGCAAGTGCACCTCCTTGCACCCTCCTGGGAGCGTCCATGCACCCTGTACGCAAATTGCTCAGTGCTTCGATTAAGGAGGAGGTTTTCGTTCTGTTTCAGGCATTCTGTTTTCGAGTTCTTCTGCGAGAGTGAGGTGGAGGACGTGTCTTGGTCTCCTTACTCGTCCACCGTCTTCGCCGCCATCACATCGCGATCTGTGGTAAGGAATCTCTTCAACTTGAGGGATTTTTAATTTAAGAAGGACTATCAGTAAACTGACTGTTTATTTTGAGCAGTCTGTATTCTGAACAAGTTAACGGACGAGAAAACTTTGGTTAAGTAATACTTACTGTTTTGGATTGGTAAATAGTTAGATAGAACGCTCAACCCAGGCCGCAATCAATAAAAATAACAAATTACAAATCGAAATCACCACACCAGAGGGCACTGCCATCTGGTGAGCTACGACATTTATAAAGGGAACCTCGACTCTTTCTCCGGCTTGTTTTCATTCCCGCCTTTTTGTTTGTTATTTTTTTTTATTCAATTCTAATTATTTCGAAATGGTCATAAACACAAAAATTTCTGCTCAATGAGCTTCTGCTTCTTTTTTTTTTTTTTTTTTTTTTTTTTTGTAATTTGCAATCAAAGTTCCCCTGTTAGATATTATCGAGAAAACTATTCATTGGGCTCGAATGGAATATGACGTCAAGAGTTCCCAAACATCTTGGCTTGAAATAATGCAACAGCGGAAACCGGTTTTGCAAGTTTCTCGCAAAACCTCACCAACCTGTTCGGGATATGGCTGTGGTCTACCAAATCAACGCCAACTATTTGGCAGAAACCTCACGATAACAATAGAAACGGAAGGATCTCTTGACCTCACAGATTTTGCTGAGTGTTTTGATCGGACTGGTTTTGACTCGGTTTTGGGACATTTTCTTTTCTAAATATTTAAATAACTAATCTTTTTAAAGACCTTTGTTTAAATATTAGGAATCAGAAAGAAATTCTTCATAAATATAAACTAATTTCACTCGTTTTTTCAAAAAAAATGCGGGAATTGTCCATTATGGCTGGTACAAAACTAATTAATAGTAGTGTTTATGTTAATATTGTCTATGATTTCTGCATACAATAATATATGCAATTTCTGTAGATCACAATGATGAGCTTTATGATCATTTTCGTACCTACTCACCAAATTTCAAGGTTTTATACAAAGTAGTTTCTTAATGCACTGGCTAGAAGCTTGTAACATAGCGAGTATAGGGAATGATCCTTACTATAGGTACTAAACTTCAACTTAACTAGACATCACTTAGACGATAGATCGTCACAGTGCTCATAGGTATTTAATCCATTTTGGCGGAGTGAAGACATAATTCTCGCCAAACCTTATAGCCTTTTGTTCTCTCTACAGGGTTGTGGTTTGGCGAACATTATGCTTTCACGCCGCCAAAATGGATTAAATACCTATGAGCACTGTGACGATCTATCGTCTAAGTGATGTCCAGTTAAGTTGAAGTTTAGTATAGATCTCCCTCTTAAATCGAGTCTAGAAGTGACCTTTCAGTGACAGTGACGCTTGTGTTGTCCTGTTTGTAGGTGAGTGTTTTCGACTTGGCGTTGAACAAGCAGGGGGCCATAGGGACGTACACTGTGTACACCCGTAAGCAGAACATCGCCTTAACCAGGATCAGCTTTAACCCTAACAGACCCCTTCTCGCTGTTGGCGACGAAAGGTGACGATTTTCACACGTTCAAACCAACAACTTTTTTTTTTCCCCCTTTTGGGAATTTACGAAAACTAAAATGCTTATTAATTGTTACAGAGGATGCGTCACCATTTTCAAGCTGTCTCCGAATCTCAGAACTTCGCTTAAGGTAAGTAGGTTGTTTTCAGATTATCTGACGCCGTCAGCAACACGAGGGCTATAATGCGCCGAAGCATTCGTCAATTGACAAGCCTACATACATTTACAAACACAAATGCCTAACACGGGAATCGAACCCGTAACTTCGCGGTCTAGTTGGTTGTTTTCAGATTATCTGACGCCGTCAGCAACACGAGGGCTATAATGCGCCGAAACATTCGTCATTTGACAAGCCAACATACATTTACAAACATCCATGCCTTACACGGGACCCGAACTCGCAACCTCGCGGTCTAGTTGGTTGTTTTCAGATTTTCTGGCACCGTCAGCAACACGAGGGCTATAATGCGCCGAAACATTCGTCATTTGACAAGCCAACATACATTTACAAACATCCATGCCTTACACGGGACCCGAACTCGCAACCTCGCGGTCTAGTTGGTTGTTTTCAGATTTTCTGGCACCGTCAGCAACACGAGGGCTATAATGCGCCGAAGCATTCGTCAATTGACAAGCCTACATACATTTACAAACACAAATGCCTAACACGGGAATCGAACCCACAACTTCGCGGTCTAGTTGGTTGTATTCAGATTATCTGACGCCGTCAGCAACACGAGGGCTGTAATGCGCCTGAAACATTCGTCATTAGACAAGCCAACATATATTTACAAACACCCATGCCTAACACGGGACTCGAGCCCTCAACCTCGAGGTCTAGAAGCTAGCACGCTAACCACTAGACCGTTTGGTCGACGCGCTTAAGGTAAGAGTTTTAAGTTAGGATTATCAGAGGACCTGTGCATCTAATATTACTCGGAGTAATTACTTTTTTTTTTAAAGTTCACCAGAATTGGATATCGTATACTATTGCTAAGTCATAATATTAAAGCTGATTTGGGAAGCAGAAATCGGCACGACATGGTTTGTGTAGCTGTTAGGTCTGTTGATAAATCGTATCCCGTACATCCAGAGTATCCATTGGAACTTTTTTTTATTAGGTTGGTTGTTTTCAGATTATCTGGCGCCGTCAACAACACGAGGTCTATAATGCGCCGAAACATTTGTCATTAGACAAGCCAACATACATTTACAAACACCCATGCCTTACACGGGACTCGGAACCCGCAACCTCGCGGCCTAGAAGCTAGCATACTAACCACTATACCGTTTGGTCGGCAAAGAACTTTTTTTTAGCCATTTATGTTGGATTTATCAACAAATAGTGAAGAAAACTGCGTTCTTTTTCTTTAGCCTGTACCAAATAAAAGTCGCTAAAAAATTGCAGCGATAACTCAGCCAAACTAACAACCTTTAATTCATTTATAACTCCTATAATAACCCTAAGTGATAGGGTTGCTAGAGCAAGATTTTAGCTAACCGTAAATAATTTAGGCTTGGCGATACATTTAAGAGTCATTTAACACGTTGAGCGCCACGCGAATTCTTAAGGAAATCCCCTTCAGGCCACACGCAGTAGTGCGCTTCACATTGCTATACCGCAATACAATGGGCATCGCTGCTAACAGATTGAAATTTACTAGATGCAGTTGAGTAAATATATTAGGGCCATTGTTTCTTATCGCAGTAGAAGATATTTACGCTTAGAATGAAATGCTTATAGACATTCATTCCACACGTTTATTCAGTGTTGCCAGACCTCGGACTTAAAATTCTCAGGTAGGCAATTTTTAACAAGGGCATTTTGAACATAGTATATTTAATAGTATTTTTATCTATTGAAATATCAATAGTACTTTCAAAACTAAGACTTCCTCCACTTTAAAAAGTACTAAGAAAGGCACTATGTCAAATTATAGGTGTGGGAAAAACAACAGAGTTCTGTCAGCCACCGATGGCTGACGCGGCACTCAACTTTGTTGATGATACTATCCTGTAATAAATAAAAATTAAATAAATTTTCAGTAATTGCTTAAAACAATGTATTTCTTTTTTTAGTTTTATATCATATTTTACACTGTCAGCCACCGATGGCTGACGCGGCGCTCAACTTGTTAAACGTGATAACGCTTAGGCTTGGTGACAACTGCACCAACTGAAGCGGTACTCGACTAAACAGAAGATTACCGAAAATTGTTTAAAGCTGGGAAATACATCTATATCGAGTCCCTTCACAAAGAGAAATAACATAAAAAAATGTCAACTTCGATTTTCAGAGATAAATAAATAAATAAATAAATAAATAAATAAATAAATAAATAAATAAATAAATAAATAAATAAATAAATAAATAAATAAATAAATAAATAAATAAATAAATAAATAAATAAATAAACAGCATGAATCCGCTGGCCAATATCGGCTCGACAATGGCCAATTCCGATGTGGACTGTTTTAAACTGGTCGTTGCTACGCATCTTGGACAATCTCCCCAGTGCCTGGGTTAAATATACAGGAGGTTTTAAAATGTTAATGCAGAGTTTTTAAAATTATAATATAGGGTTATAAGAAACGACAGAAGGGTAAAAATATACTCTGTGATAGTTTTGACACGTTTATTTTTTAAAAAATCGTGTATTTTGGAACGATGCTCGAGACAGGCAGATAAGCGTACTTCTCCTATTTTCATAGAAGTTCCTGTTTAGTGCGAGTTATATAATGTATAGCATTAACCAATTTTTTCTACAATAGTTCTATAACCTTATTAATTTCTGTAAACATTTTGCCGTAAAGCAGGCAGAGTGGCATATTGTTCCTGTGTTCACAGAAGCTCCGGCTTAGTGCCCGCTTAGTTATAGCCTGGACCAATTTTTTTCTTCAATAGTTCTATAACCGTATTAAGATTTGTAACCATTTCGTCGTGAAGCGGGCAGAGCAGCATACTGTTCCTGTGTTCACAGAAGCTCCCGCTTAGTTATAGCCTGAACCAATTTTTTCTACAATAGTCCTATAACCTTATTATGATTGGTAACAATTTCGTCGTGAAGCGGGCAGAGCGTCACAGAAGCTTCCGCTTGGTACAAATGTATAGCCTGAGACAACTTTTTCTACAATAGTTCTATAACCTTATTAATTTCTGTTTCTAATTCGCCGTGAAGCGAGAAGAGCAGCATACTGCTCTTGTGTTCACAGAAACTCCAGCTTAGTTATAGCCTGAACCAATTTTTTCTACAATAGTTCTATAACCTTATTAATTTCTGTTTCTAATTCGCCGTGAAGCGAGAAGAGCAGCATACTGTTCCTGTGTTCACAGAAGCTCCCGCTTAGTTATAGCCTGAACCAATTTTTTCTACAATAGTCCTATAACCTTATTATGATTGGTAACAATTTCGTCGTGAAGCGGGCAGAGCGTCACAGAAGCTTCCGCTTGGTACAAATGTATAGCCTGAGACAACTTTTTCTACAATAGTTCTATAACCTTATTAATTTCTGTTTCTAATTCGCCGTGAAGCGAGAAGAGCAGCATACTGTTCTTGTGTTCACAGAAGCTCCCGCTTAGTTATAGCCTGAACCAATTTTTTCTACAATAGTTCTATAACCTTATTAGGATCGGTAACCATTTCGTCGTGAAGCGGGCAGATCGTCACAGAAGCTTCCGCTTGGTACAAATGTATAGCCTGAGACAACTTTTTCTACAATAGTTCTATAACCTTATTAATTTCTGTTTCTAATTCGCCGTGAAGCGAGAAGAGCAGCATACTGTTCCTGTGTTCACAGAAGCTCCCGCTTAGTTATAGCCTGAACCAATTTTTTCTACAATAGTCCTATAACCTTATTATGATTGGTAACAATTTCGTCGTGAAGCGGGCAGAGCGTCACAGAAGCTTCCGCTTGGTACCAATGTATAGCCTGAGACAACTTTTTCTACAATAGTTCTATAACCTTATTAATTTCTGTTTCTAATTCGCCGTGAAGCGAGAAGAGCAGCATACTGTTCCTGTGTTCACAGAAGCTCCCGCTTAGTTATAGCCTGAACCAATTTTTTCTACAATAGTTCTATAACCTTATTAGGATCGGTAACCATTTCGTCGTGAAGCAGGCAGAGCGTCACAGAAACTTAAGCTTAGAGCAAATGTATAGCCTGAGACAATTTTTTCTACAATAGTTCTATAACCTTATTAATTTCTGTTTCTAATTCGCCGTGAAGCGCTTAGCAGCATACTGTTCCTGTGTTCACAGAAGCTCCCGCTTAGTTATAGCCTGAACCAATTTTTTCTACAATAGTCCTATAACCTTATTATGATTGGTAACAATTTCGTCGTGAAGCGGGCAGAGCGTCACAGAAGCTTCCGCTTGGTACAAATGTATAGCCTGAGACAACTTTTTCTACAATAGTTCTATAACCTTATTAATTTCTGTTTCTAATTCGCCGTGAAGCGAGAAGAGCAGCATACTGTTCTTGTGTTCACAGAAGCTCCCGCTTAGTTATAGCCTGAACCAATTTTTTCTACAATAGTTCTATAACCTTATTAGGATCGGTAACCATTTCGTCGTGAAGCGGGCAGATCGTCACAGAAGCTTCCGCTTGGTACAAATGTATAGCCTGAGACAACTTTTTCTACAATAGTTCTATAACCTTATTAATTTCTGTTTCTAATTCGCCGTGAAGCGAGAAGAGCAGCATACTGTTCCTGTGTTCACAGAAGCTCCCGCTTAGTTATAGCCTGAACCAATTTTTTCTACAATAGTCCTATAAACTTATTATGATTGGTAACAATTTCGTCGTGAAGCGGGCAGAGCGTCACAGAAGCTTCCGCTTGGTACCAATGTATAGCCTGAGACAACTTTTTCTACAATAGTTCTATAACCTTATTAATTTCTGTTTCTAATTCGCCGTGAAGCGAGAAGAGCAGCATACTGTTCCTGTGTTCACAGAAGCTCCCGCTTAGTTATAGCCTGAACCAATTTTTTCTACAATAGTTCTATAACCTTATTAGGATCGGTAACCATTTCGTCGTGAAGCAGGCAGAGCGTCACAGAAACTTCCGCTTAGAGCAAATGTATAGCCTGAGACAATTTTTTCTACAATAGTTCTATAACCTTATTAATTTCTGTTTCTAATTCGCCGTGAAGCGCTTAGCAGCATACTGTTCCTGTGTTCACAGAAGCTCCCGCTTAGTTATAGTCTGAACCAATTTTTTCTACAATAGTTCTATAACCTTATTAAGATCTGTAACCATTTCACCGTGAAGCGAGCAGAGCGTTCACATAATCTCCCGCTTAGTGCAAATTGTATAGCCTGAGCCAATTTTTTCTTCAATAGTTCTATAACCTTATTAAGATCTGAAAGCATTTCGCCGTGAAGCGGACAGAGTATTCATAGAATCTCCCGCTTAGTGCAAAATGTATAGCCTGAGCCAACTTTTTCTACAATATTTTTATAACCTTATTAAGATCTGTAACCATTTCGTCGTGAAGCGGGCAGAGCGTTCACATAATCTTCCGCTTACTGCAAAATGTATAGCCTGAACCAATTTTTTCTACAATAGTTCTATAACCTTATTAAGACAAGAACTGACGTAGTTAAAGAACAGCTAACATTGGAACAGGCTTACTTGAGCTCACTGAATACGCTGCAATTATGTGTGAACCGGTTTTACAATGCCCTGATTAGCTGATTGGTGATTGGAATGACGTGAGGCCGATTCGTTCAAACTTTTATGAAGTATCCGTGGTTATAAAAGTAAAATATTAATCAAAATTTAAACTTAAAAGGGCTTAGTTTCTTTTTGTTATCAACATACATTTAAGTTCAATGCAAAACTATGTGCGCAGATTATCAATTTTACTATAAAAGTTGTGATTTGTCTGGAACTATATCTTCACGCGGAAGAATCCCTTACACAGCGTATAATCAAGGCTCAAGTAATGTTGTCACAATGTATAGTACAGAGTCTTCCGGAAGGGATTCAAATTTGAGTTTGAGTAACCACTACTAATGTAGCACAGTAGGTGAGACTTGTGTACCTAGAGCCAACATGTACCTGGGGTCACCCCTATTTTATTGAATAATGTTTAGTTTTAAGTTTTTTTTTACTCGCTTGGGTATGTGGCAACACCCAATTGTTCTTTTGGCAGCCATTTTGAAATCTTAGAGGAGAAAGCTGTGACAATTTATAAGTGCAAAACGTTTTTATATGTTCTGTAGTAAAATTTTTCAGCTCATGTCGTTTATTGTTTTACTAAGTTAAGTCAAATACTTTTCTTTGAAATGTAATGAATAATTTTGTTTTTAACATTAAGTACTAAATGAGATGTTTGAATAAGTCCCTTCTCCATGTGCATTTTAAGTAGAAGACATTTTATATGAAATTACCAAGTCGTGTAACTAGGGCCACATAGTTGCTTATTGTGTTCAAATTGCCAAAACCAAAATCTGTTGGTGCTTCAAAGCGGTAATCCATGCAGCTCATTTTTTTAAATCAATTTTTCTAGTTATGAAAACACTTGTAATTCACTGATAATATGACACATTGCAATTTATTACAGCTATTATATGATAAACCAATGACTGATAAGTACTTGATATTGTTTTTTTTATAAAATTCATCTGTGTGTGTTTGTTTTCTATTCATTATGGACTGAAACCTCACTTAAAGAGAATGGCCCTAGGTACATCAGCTACTGGCCCTAGGTACAACGAGGTCTTGTACCTATTTGTGAAATTTCTTTAAAAACATTCCATTTGATAGAATCTATTATTTTATGTATTTATATTAATCTCAATGGGAAGTAATTACTATAACTATGTATGCATATCAGTTTCACATTTTTAAACGGCTTAGTGGCTCATTTTTTGTGCATTGAAAAAAGGCGGCCCTAGGTACATAGGTCTCCCCTATAGATGGTAGAGTGTATCTTCCGAAATGAGATTTTGTGTTTATTTTAGGCCAGGGAGACCTTAGAGAAGTCCAAATTCATTTCTGGAGAAAGGGAGAAAATGGACCGACTCCTAGCATTGGCGAAGGTGGATGAGAAGAGGAAAGCTCCTTTATTTATGACACATTCATTATCCACAAAGGAGCCATCGAATGTCCCATGCTAATTTTGAATGTAGTTAAGAGTTTTGTTAATGTAAATTTCAATGAATAAAATGCACCTTTCTGTTTTAATATCTGCTTCGAATTATTCAGTAGAATACCATGGTTGGTTGGTTGTATTCAGATTATCTGGCGCCGTCAGCAACACGAGGGCTATAATGCGCCGAAACATTCGTCATTAGACAAGCCAACATACATTTACAAACACCCATGCCTAACACGGGAATCGAACTCGCAACCTCGCGGTCTAGAAGCTAGCACGCTAACCACTATACCGTTTGGTCAACGTAGAATACCATGATATTCAGTTCGAGAGCCCCTGTTTATTTTAGAGTTGTTTTTAAGGCACTCTTAAATGTTGCATTTTAATATTTTAATATCGAAGGAGTAACAAATTAAACACCTCTTTATAGGTTATTTTACCGGACACGTCTCCAAAATTAAAAGCAAAATGCAAATCATATACTAAATTTTTCATGACTAGCTATATCTATAAAAAACGGTAAGTGTTCCATTGAGTTTTAAAGATAGGACTAAAAATAAATTTACACGATTTAATTCTTTGTTCACGAGCCAATTTGGCGGGAGGCTGACGCCAGAGGTAACATAAAAAAGTTTTAAGTAATAGTAAGTATAAATAGTGTCAAGAGTAATAGCAAATATAAATAGTGTCACGAGTAATACTAAGATTAAATAGTGTTGAGAGTAGTAGTAAGTATAAATAGTGTCAAGAATACTAGTAATTATAAATAGGATTGAGAGTAATAGTAAGTATAAATAGGATCGAGAGTAAATATAAATAGTGTCAAGAGTAATAGCAAATATAAATAGTGTCACGATTAATACTAAGTTTAAATAGTGTCGAGAGTAGTAGTAATCATAAATAGGATCGAGAGTAATAGTAAGTATAAATAGGATCGAGAGTAATAGTAAGTAGGATCGAGAGTAATAGTAAGTATAAATAATGTCAAGAATACTAGTAATCATAAATAGGATCGAGAGTAATAGTAAGTATAAATAGGATCGAGAGTAATAGTAAGTATAAATAGGATCGAGAGTAAGTATAAATAGGATCGAGAGTAAGTATAAATAGTGTCAAGAGTAATAGCAAATATAAATAGTGTCACGATTAATACTAAGTTTAAATAGTGTCGAGAGTAATAGTAAGTATAAATAATGTCAAGAATACTAGTAATCATAAATAGGATCGAGAGTAATAGTAATCATAAATAGGATCGAGAGTAATAGTAAGTATAAATAGGATCGAGAGTAAGTATAAATAGGATCGAGAGTAAGTATAAATAGTGTCAAGAGTAATAGCAAATATAAATAGTGTCACGATTAATACTAAGTTTAAATAGTGTTGAGAGTAATAGTAAGTATAAATAATGTCAAGAATACTAGTAATCATAAATAGGATCGAGAGTAATAGTAAGTATAAATAGGATCGAGAGTAAGTATAAATAGGATCGAGAGTAAGTATAAATAGTGTCAAGAGTAATAGCAAATATAAATAGTGTCACGATTAATACTAAGTTTAAATAGTGTCGAGAGTAATAGTAAGTATAAATAATGTCAAGAATACTAGTAATCATAAATAGGATCGAGAGTAATAGTAAGTATAAATAGGATCGAGAGTAAGTATAAATAGTGTCAAGAGTAATAGCAAATATAAATAGTGTCACGATTAATACTAAGTTTAAATAGTGTCGAGAGTAATAGTAAGTATAAATAATGTCAAGAATACTAGTAATCATAAATAGGATCGAGAGTAATAGTAAGTATAAATAGGATCGTGAGTAAGTATAAATAGGATCGAGAGTAAGTATAAATAGTGTCAAGAGTAATAGCAAATATAAATAGTGTCACGATTAATACTAAGTTTAAATAGTGTCGAGAGTAATAGTAAGTATAAATAATGTCAAGAATACTAGTAATCATAAATAGGATCGAGAGTAATAGTAAGTATAAATAGGATCGAGAGTAAGTATAAATAGTGTCAAGAGTAATAGCAAATATAAATAGTGTCACGATTAATACTAAGTTTAAATAGTGTCGAGAGTAATAGTAAGTATAAATAATGTCAAGAATACTAGTAATCATAAATAGGATCGAAAGTAATAGTAAGTATAAATAGGATCGAGAGTAAGTATAAATAGGATCGAGAGTAAGTATAAATAGTGTCAAGAGTAATAGCAAATATAAATAGTGTCACGATTAATACTAAGTTTAAATAGTGTCGAGAGTAATAGTAAGTATAAATAATGTCAAGAATACTAGTAATCATAAATAGGATCGAGAGTAATAGTAAGTATAAATAGGATCGAGAGTAAGTATAAATAGGATCGAGAGTAAGTATAAATAGTGTCAAGAGTAATAGCAAATATAAATAGTGTCACGATTAATACTAAGTTTAAATAGTGTCGAGAGTAATAGTAAGTATAAATAATGTCAAGAATACTAGTAATCATAAATAGGATCGAGAGTAATAGTAAGTATAAATAGGATCGAGAGTAAGTATAAATAGTGTCAAGAGTAATAGCAAATATAAATAGTGTCACGATTAATACTAAGTTTAAATAGTGTCGAGAGTAATAGTAAGTATAAATAATGTCAAGAATACTAGTAATCATAAATAGGATCGAGAGTAATAGTAAGTATAAATAGGATCGAGAGTAAGTATAAATAGGATCGAGAGTAAGTATAAATAGGATCGAGAGTAAGTATAAATAGTGTCAAGAGTAATAGCAAATATAAATAGTGTCACGATTAATACTAAGTTTAAATAGTGTCGAGAGTAATAGTAAGTATAAATAATGTCAAGAATACTAGTAATCATAAATAGGATCGAGAGTAATAGTAAGTATAAATAGGATCGAGAGTAAGTATAAATAGTGTCAAGAGTAATAGCAAATATAAATAGTGTCACGATTAATACTAAGTTTAAATAGTGCCGAGAGTAATAGTAAGTATAAATAATGTCAAGAATACTAGTAATCATAAATAGGATCGAGAGTAATAGTAAGTATAAATAGGATCGAGAGTAAGTATAAATAGGATCGAGAGTAAGTATAAATAGTGTCAAGAGTAATAGCAAATATAAATAGTGTCACGATTAATACTAAGTTTAAATAGTGTCGAGAGTAATAGTAAGTATAAATAATGTCAAGAATACTAGTAATCATAAATAGGATCGAAAGTAATAGTAAGTATAAATAGGATCGAGAGTAAGTATAAATAGGATCGAGAGTAAGTATAAATAGTGTCAAGAGTAATAGCAAATATAAATAGTGTCACGATTAATACTAAGTTTAAATAGTGTCGAGAGTAATAGTAAGTATAAATAATGTCAAGAATACTAGTAATCATAAATAGGATCGAGAGTAATAGTAAGTATAAATAGGATCGAGAGTAAGTATAAATAGGATCGAGAGTAAGTATAAATAGTGTCAAGAGTAATAGCAAATATAAATAGTGTCACGATTAATACTAAGTTTAAATAGTGTCGAGAGTAATAGTAAGTATAAATAATGTCAAGAATACTAGTAATCATAAATAGGATCGAGAGTAATAGTAAGTATAAATAGGATCGAGAGTAAGTATAAATAGTGTCAAGAGTAATAGCAAATATAAATAGTGTCACGATTAATACTAAGTTTAAATAGTGTCGAGAGTAATAGTAAGTATAAATAATGTCAAGAATACTAGTAATCATAAATAGGATCGAGAGTAATAGTAAGTATAAATAGGATCGAGAGTAAGTATAAATAGGATCGAGAGTAAGTATAAATAGGATCGAGAGTAAGTATAAATAGTGTCAAGAGTAATAGCAAATATAAATAGTGTCACGATTAATACTAAGTTTAAATAGTGTCGAGAGTAATAGTAAGTATAAATAATGTCAAGAATACTAGTAATCATAAATAGGATCGAGAGTAATAGTAAGTATAAATAGGATCGAGAGTAAGTATAAATAGTGTCAAGAGTAATAGCAAATATAAATAGTGTCACGATTAATACTAAGTTTAAATAGTGTCGAGAGTAATAGTAAGTATAAATAATGTCAAGAATACTAGTAATCATAAATAGGATCGAGAGTAATAGTAATTATAAATAGGGTCGAGAGTAATAGTAAGTATAAATAGTATTAAGAGTAATAATAAATATAGAGTTAAGAGTAATTGCAAGTATAAATAGTGTCAAGACTAATGTAGTAAGTTAAAATAGTAGTGGGAACTAGGGATACTTGACCCAATTTTTAGTTTTGGGTGTTTAGTTTTTATTTTACATTACTTATGGGTGTGTAAATGATGTCTATTTATTCTTCATTAAGTTTTACATAATATTTATGAATATCTTTCTGAAATTTTAACTGTGAAGGTGGTAAAGTATTAAACATAAAAACCCTTCATCTTGGGTCAAGTATCCCAATGTATAGGGATACTTGACCCACCCCTTAGGGATACTTGACCCAAGTCATATATTTAGGAGAATACAATATAAAATTATAAATGCAACACTTTTACATAATAATAACAAAGCTCCCATTAATAAGTCCCAATGTTGGTACTTTTCTATACTTGTTCAATGAGGTCAATACTTTTTATTTTTATTAGCTACATAATGTTAATATAGTGTCCACTTTTTATTTTTATTGTAGAAAGCTAAAAATATTAGCAGTTTGAAAGCCATTTCTGTTTTTATACATGTTCAAGAAAAAGAAATTAACTATTTATTTAACTTCAAATGTAAACTCACATTAAAACCCAAAATTTGTAATTCTATCATTTTTCATTGAAAACTCAGGTGGATGAATTTAGTCAGGTTTGTCTATCTTCAGGTGTTTTGTGCATTGAATATTATAAAATCTTTTGAAAGGTGAGTAAACTGATACACTTCATTGTCTGTGAAAACAATGTGGATGAGGGGATCATAATACCGTTAACTCATGTAACATCTATGGTAGGCAACGACATAGAACTTTCAAGAATATCCATCAGTAACAATACCTTTTTCAGGGTGGCTATAGAACCTGGAATTCAGGGAAATGTCAGGAAATTTCACTCTTCTGGAAAAATCAGGGAAATGTCAGGGAATTTTGTAAAATTACTCTTTAATCAGGTAATTTTGAATTTTTTTTCCCATTCTTGCATTCCTGGTGCGGTCACCATTGAACAAAAAAAAAAAAATTCATGTGTTTTTGTAAAAGCCTTGCAATATCTGGCTAGTTGGCCGATTTGGGAGTGTTACGATTCCGACCTTTTTCTATTCTTAGCAGCTAAGCCTAACCGGCTAATCCCCTCCCTCCGTCTGTTGATGTTCAGCTTTTAATATTTTTACTATCTAAGTTCATTGTTATGCCTGGAACAATTATTTGCATAATATTTCTGTTATATTTTTGGTTATTCTCTAACTTAGAATCGCGGATGCCAGCGCCTTATTTTTAAAACAAATCCTCAAACTTCAATCTGACTGCATCCTTTACAGACATGATTATTTTTCTTCTTACTTTGCGTTTTTTTGTCAACAGAAATATATTAGAAAACCTTATTATTTCTGTTTGATTTTTAATTATCCTATAACTAAGAAGCGTCCTATAACATAAACGTCGGCAGAAATGCACATCAGGGAATTTTTAAGAGAATTTTCTAGAAATCAGGGAAATGTCAGGGAATTTCGTTTCTCAAATTCTGTAGCCACCCTGTTTTTATCAATTGAACATCTTACATACTTAACAAAATTGTGTAAGAAGAATAAAAAAAAATCAACAAAATCTGCCAAATACATTCGAATAGTATCCCTATCTTGGGTAAAGTATCCCTATATGCCTTGGGTCAAGTATCCCTAATTGTACATGTACTACGTAACCTTAAAATGCAACCATTTGCAAGTAAGTGGATAAACACTATTATGTATGTAATTGTAGCTAAAAGTATGCACACAAAAATAAACAATTAAAAAAAAAGTCTTACTTTTAAACAAAACCCCTTTTCACATCAGCGTTTAAAACACAAAGATATTACTTTTGGAGCATGAAAATTTAATTTGTATTATAGTTTAAAAACGGATGAAAGGATTCAGTTGCAATTTTCACCACTTAGTTAGCTAACTGAAGGGCAAGAAGTACTGCCACTTCCAACTTATAAAACCTTCCCAATTATGAGAAAAAGGCATTGGGTCAAATATCCCTAGTACCCCCCAATAATAAATTTCAGCTCCATTTAAAGTTTCAAAATGTGCAGCTGTACTTAATAAGTAACTTCAATATCTTCAAATGACATTCAGTATTCTAGCAAGAACAACAATCAATTAAAATCAATCGAATGAATAATTGTTAACATCTAAAAAATACGGGCTAGGTCTTAACGTTGTAAATAACACACATCCTGTTAAATATTGATTGTTGAAAGCCACAGTCATAGTAGAGGCATGTTTATGTTCGATAATGCAATATTAAAGATTTTTGTTAGTTAAACTAATCAATAAAATATTTTGGTAACTTTTTGTACATTCTGGCTTATCTACAGTTCAAGTCTTTTCAAAGGACACCTTGATCGTAAAAATTGGTTGAAAAGTTTTGACAAAGAAAAAAAAAAAAGTCTTGACTTTTAAATATATAGGTTATTTTCATCTTTACATTCTTCCCTATTTTAAATATCTTTTCTTCGCTTAAACATATTTTCATACGATTTCACTATTAGTCCGAGAGGCGACTGCAATTTTTGGACCTCATCGAACATCATTCTGAATTTTTTATAGAGATTGAGGAAAAGTGAGTAGATTAGGAATCCACTGGTCTGCAGTGGCAAAAATGGCCGAAACTAATCAAAAATCGCCTTGGAATGAGTTGAACTGAAATCCGATTGCCAAATATGTCATAACTTGCCAAAAAAAGAACACACTTTTTCGTCTGGCAACCCTGCATTTTGATTTTCAATGAGAAAAAGCGCAAACGATTTTTGATCTCTGGCTTGGAAAATGTGTATCTTTTAAAAGTAAGCCAAATTGGCGACATCACTTACGTTATCCGTGACGTAATGTTTATTGCCAACTTGGCTACCTTTTAATAGATGCAAGTAGACCGTCGCCAGATATCTGAATCGTCTGCAACCTTCTTAATTGATAATTAAAGAGTGAGGGTTACCAAATAAAAAAAAAATGCTCATTATTTGGAAAGTTATGGCTCATTTGGCTATTGGATTTAGTTCAACTTATTAAAAGTCGATTTTTGACCAGTTTCGGCCATTTTTGCCACGGCAGACCAGTGGATTCGTAATCTACTCACTTTTCTCTAATTTCTATAAAAAATCAGAATTATGTTCGATGGGGTCCAAAAATTGCAGTCGCCTTTCAGTCAATATATATATGTAAATCAATCTACCTTTCAATTTTTCCAATTCCAGGTTTTTCGAAAAATGAAAATGTTTTTAAATCTTAAACCCTTCCACCTGTTTAATTATACAGTGAGGTTTAATATCCGTTTCTACAAATCTCTTTACACAGCTGAAGAATCTTAATCCGCAAGTCAGTTTCGCACTTTTCAATGACGAAAGTTCCTGGTTTTTTTTTTTTTTTTTTTAATGCAGACTGAAGCGATAGTCACCCAAACTTTTTTTCCCTCCAGAAACAAACATACATACTTCTGTTACCACCTCACTACCTGACGATGTCTGTCACCAAGGTATTGTATGTTTGTGTGGCGTTTGGATTTTGTTGCGCTGCCATCGCAGGTAAGTTTTAGATTTTATATTTATGCTTAAGAGGGTCTGATACCATGAACAACTTTTAAATTATTTTTAGAGTTACTAAACTGCTTTTTGGGTGAATTATTACTTCATACATACGTGGCAATAGATCCCTTAAGCAGAATGTTTGCATTACATTTTTAGATATTTAATTTTTTTTTTTTCTTTTTGAAATTTCAAATTTTGAAGTTTTTTTTTTTTTTTTTTTTTTTTTTAAATTTAAAATTGCATGTTACCAAAGTAATACTAAGATATAATTTTGTGTGTGTGGTTGTTTTCAGATTATCTGGCGCCGTCAGCAACACGAGGGCTATAATGCGCCGAAACATTCGTCATTAGACAAGCCAACATACATTTACAAACACCCATGCTTAACACGGGACTCGAACCCGCAACCTTGCGGTCTAGAAGCTAGCACGCTAACCACTATACCGTTTGGTCGGTCATTTTTTTTTTTTTTTTTTTTTTTTTTTTTTAATGTGGTAATTTAATAAAAAAGTTGCTCTGGGGAAATTTAAAACATTAAATAAGTGCTTATTTTTATGTTACGCATATCAAAATATCTATGTTATCAGAGAGAAAAATGTATATTTTTCATAACATTAACACACCTATTATGCAGAATAATATTGCTGACTGATGTGCTTTCGGAAAAATGATTTTACGGATACCTCATCATTTACGAAAAGTGTCATCGAAGCAATAAGTGAAACAGTGAAACAATTATTATTAAATCCAAAATTGTGCATATTTTATATCACATTGCCGACTGGAACAATTTTGATTAACCGACGTTAAGGTCGATCGGTAGTAGTATGATCGGTGCTCTACTGTATATAAAATTAAAAAACAGCTTTTAAAGGAGTAGACTGAGAGGCGACTGCAATTTTTGGACCCCATCGAACATCATTCTGATTTTTTTATAGAAATTAGAGAAAAGTGAGTAGATTACGAATCCACTGGTCTGCCGAAAATGGCCGAAACTGGTCAAAAATCGACTTTTAATAAGTTGAACTAAATCCAATTGCCAAATGAGCCATAACTTGCCAAATAATGAGCATTTTTTTTTATTTGGTAACCCTCACTCTTTAATTATCAATTAAGAAGGTTGCAGACGATTCAGATATCTGGCGACGGTCTACTTGCTTCTATTAAAAGAGAGCCAAGTTGGCAATAAACATTACGTCACGGATGACGTAACTGATGTCGCCAATTTGGCTTACTTTTAAGAGATACACATTTTCCAAGCTAGAGATCAAAAATCGTTTGCGCTTTTTCTCATTGAAAATCAAAATGCAGGGTTGCCAGACGAAAAAGTTTGTTCTCTTTTTGGCAAGTTATGATACATTTGGCAATCGGATTTTAGTTCAACTCATTCCAAGTCGATTTTTGATCAGTTTCGGCCATTTTTGTCACGGCAGACCAGTCTATTCGTAATCTACTCACTTTTCTCCAATTTCTATAAAAAAATTCAGAATGATGTTCGATGGGGACCAAAAATTGCAGTCGCCTCTCGGACTAGAGCAAAAGTTTAAAAACAGTTTCGAAAAAAGAAAGCTTAAATAAAATCTGCAGTTTCTTTAAGTTGCCACAGTCATAACTTTAGCTCATTTGTAGTTAATGTTTGCCTAGCATGAGAACCCCGCTTGGCGCTCAGCAACCAGTGTTTTCAAAATGACGATTGCAACTTACTTAGATTGTAGTTCTGCATGGGGGGATTGAATCTTTTTCTCCAATTTGACAATTCAAGATGCTAATGCAAGGTAGTTTACCCTTGGAAGACTTCCCGGAAGACATTCCACGTTGAAATTCTTCAACATGTTACAACGATGTATCGATGCAGTATAGCCGCATCAGAAAATATATTATGCAACTAAGCAACTTGTAACTTAAAGTAGTAGACAATGAAACATCTAGGCATTCGTCCAGATACTCTTAACTTTGGTTATAGTCGAATATATATATATATATATATATATATATATATATATATATATATATATATATATATATATATATATATATATATATACATATATATATTTTGCATTTCTCCACGTTTTGGAACACCCTGATTTAAAAAAAGTGATCTAGAAAAAATGTGTCTGTGGTCAGCATAACTCCCGAACAAATTGACCTACAATGTTCAAATTTGGTATGAGAGTTGGTGGTGGTCATGGGACCTACCATTAAGGTTTTCGTCAAAATCGCGCATACGCATAAGGTAGCTGCCATTGAAAAAATCATGTTTTTCAATGATTGCTAAAAAACGGCTCCAACGATTTAGATAAAAAATCGCTGTGCTAATGCCTCTTAAGGTGTTCCAAACATCCCCACCTCCGAAACTCACATAAAAATGCTTTAATGACGTAAAAAGTTGAAAAACGAATGCCTTCAGCAGAGAGTTCTCTTTCCTTGAGCATACCTGTGCCAGGACATATTGGTGTAGAAGGAAACGAAACTGCAGACAAGCTTGCTAAACTGGGAACTGCAGAACTACCTTTAAGCCCTGAACCTTTTTGTGGGATCTCTTAAACTACTGCAAAAAGGGTGACAGGAGAAAAAATGCTTAAAGAAACCACAGAAAGGTGGAAACAAACCACCGATCAAAAACACGCGAGGCTTATGATCCAAGAACCTTTCATGAAACTATCATCTCAGAGCCTGCGTCTTAGCAGGGATAAGGTGAGAGTGATAGTTGGATTTCTTACAGGGGCCACTATCACCTAAGAAAACACTTTCATAGAATGGGAATATTTAAAGAAGAACCTTTATGTAGGAAGTGCAATATGGTGGAGGAAACCGCCCACCATATACTTTTTGAATGTGAAGCTCTTCTTCACATTAGGCAC
This sequence comes from Linyphia triangularis, assembly GCA_963978545.1. Taxonomy (NCBI): domain Eukaryota; kingdom Metazoa; phylum Arthropoda; class Arachnida; order Araneae; family Linyphiidae; genus Linyphia; species Linyphia triangularis. The sequence continues at coordinate 10,493,619 of OZ021726.1, forward strand.
TCAAGCTTTGGTCTTGGAACAGAACTTGATACAATCCCCGTGGAGCCTTTTGACCTTTCTTAAGGAATCTGGCTTTCTTTGACAGGGGGTCGTAAAATAAAGGGGTTGGTGCAATATTCCCTGGTGGAATCAGCACCTAGACTCAGTTGACCTCCCCCATTCACTATGACTATGACTATACCTCATCAACGATCGTTTTTTCTTTTCCCCTCAGTTTAACATATAATAAAGGATAATATAAGGATTATCGAAAAGTACATCTCCAAAATCAAATTTTGTCCTTCTTTTTTAAAGACCCATACAAGAATTATCGCAAAAAATAATATCGCCATAATGGCCTGTAATTGAAAGTTGTGCGATGTTCCACACCTTTAGTTTAGTAATCGATCCCCTCCTGCCCTCCTTATCCGTAAGGATTTGGGCGGTGTTTTTAAATAATCTTATTTAACTGTAACATATCCGAATATTTATATCTTTTTTTTTATTGGATGAATGAAACTCGGACATCATTTTTCTTTAACAGGTGACAAAACAAGGAAGTCAAATCAAACTATTTCTAATTCCACCAGAGGTAAGTATGTTTTTCTACTGACTTCATTCTTATTGAATATTTGTATAGAATAACCTCGAAAATAGATAAATCCCAAACGAATAAGTCTTTTTTTTTTTTTTTTTAATTAATATATTGTTGCGTGGATGGGTTCGAAAGATTTGAAGCCAAAGCAGATTAACACTTGCAGAAATTTATTCCGACATACTCTTCACAGATTCTTTTACAAAACCTGAACTTCTCGTTCTAGAAGACTCAATACAGCTCTTTACACAACAATCGAGCTCATACAGCAGTTAAAAAAAAACTTCACAACTGCTACAAATCGCCGCAAAAGCAATGCTATACAGTTCGCTTTAGAACTACTCTGAATGCTCACTGAGGGACAGCTAACTCAGTATCTCAACTCAGTAATTCCAGTCAACTAACTGACTCAACTCATGGCCTGCCTTATATAGGAGTCAAACCTTCTTGAAACTTCTAGAGGTAGATATTTGGAGAACTTACCAGATTGTAGTCGAAAAGTCCTATACATATACATGGGGACCGAAAATGTCGCCAAATGGTTGCCAAGTTAGGCGACATTTGGCGATTTCTCGCCAAATTTGGCGACAAAAATTAGTCGCTAAAACCATCGCCAACTTGGTTCTATCTCGCCAATTTGGCGAGATTGCCTTTACCATAATGTTAAATGCCTTGCTCCTTGTAAAACTCGCTTCCCAGCGTTATCTCTGTAAAACTCGTTATCAAGCATTAAGACACACATTACAGGAAAGTGAAGTTAAGACGAACTATTGCACTGCCTTATGCCAAATGTACATACATTTTCCTATCTACAAAATTAACACTACGAAATATTTACAAATATACAAAAATTCGTAACATTATTTACTATCGGTTAGTTTTCTGGTGTACGAACAAGACATTTTTCGTTCTTTTTCTACTCGTGAACAGATTACAGTTGCAAAATTATGATGAATCTACTAACTATGTTTTTATCATAATAGTTAGAGACACAGTTATATGGAAAAGTAATTATTGTAACTAGGTCAAGTATGCATTTATATTCAACTGGCACGCGAGACACATCCTTATTGTAAGTAAACTGTTTGTAAAAGCGGTGTTTCAGCGATAGTAAATGTCACATTGTTACTTGCTTGAACCAACGATACTATAATAACCGTTCGGGTTAAAGATGGAAAGCTTCCATAGAGATAATGTAAAATAGTTGAGAGCACATGACGTCATTGCAGGGTTTCGCCATTGGCGAGCTTATCGCTCTTTTTGGTTTCACTTGGCGATTAAATTTTATGGTGTCCCAGAAATTTGCTATCCAAACAAAGAACAAATCTGCCCTGCTCATTAAACTTTCACTTGAAAAATTTACAAATTCAACCAAATTTATGTTAATTTATATTTTTAGCTAAGATAATTGAATACTTTTTTAAACAATATTATATTATTTTGAATCACTCTAGCAAAAGTTCCATCCTGTAATGAAATACGAATCCTAATATTAGATTTGAGTTTTTTACAGCATATTCCAGTAATGGTGAACTTTTGGTAAATTTTCGTAAGAAATATGAACATCAAGAATTGAGAAAATTACAAATTACAAAATTGTTGAAACACATTCTAGAAGAAAATGTTTTCGATAAAGTTTCCATGCATTCTTCGAAGCAGTACACTAGGAAACCAAAAAATATCTAGTTATTGAGTGCAAGAATTTAAAAAGGACATGCAACTACAAAAACCGTTATCATTTAGCATGTACTAGTTTAGAAGAATTTACTAACAGTTGATAATAATTAATTAGTTTTATTAATTCTTCAAATAAAAAAACCCGCAATGGTAATTGAGATTGGCGTCAAATTTCAAAAAAATCATAATAAATACATTATTGAGTGCATTTAGACTATTAACAAGTGATAAACATTCTTTCAAGCAGTTAATGGAAAAAAACAAACACAAAAAGCCTCTATACTTAACATAAAACTAGCCTGCGGAATGAGACGAACATATAAAAACATGTTAAGAACACAAACCATCAAGTTTTATTATACTGCAAAAAGCGTCCTTCTGTTAAACGAAAATTTTATAATCTTCAGAACGTTAACCGAAATTTATTATGCACAAAAGCGAACAATTTGAATGAACTGGAATAAAAAATATGTTACTTTGCAAAGTAGAATCCTCCATTTTTGTTCTGATATTTAAAACTCCCACGTATTCGACGAAATAAATCTGATGTTCTTATTTGTTTGAAAAGCCCCATCGCCAAGGTAAGAATAACGCTCTGCGCATGTCTGGAAATAGGCGCAATTTGGCGAAAGTTTTGTGCTCTCAACTTGGAATATCCGCGAGATGGCAGCACTTACTCTTCGGCTAAGCTTGCCATCCTATATTTATAAGTTCTTTGTTTGAATTATGACGATCTAACTTGTTTTAAAGATATGAATAATATATGAATAATTGTTACTTTTATGAATAATTGTTACTTATATGAATAATTGTTACTTTTAACGTTACAGCTCCTGATTCGGTTGAAAAGGATGATGGTGCTGATTATGTTTTGAGTAAGTTGTAAAAGTCTGTTATACAAGGGATGATCAAGACTTACTGGAATTTTATTTTTTTATTTGAAGTCAGTTTGAGAATTAAATCACGGTTACAGTGATGGTGGAGAGGGTTTATTATATATACTTGGAATAATTTTTGTGAAGTTCGGCTCTGACAGAACTGCACAGTAGGGTGGATCGTTCTTCTATGGAGAAAAAAAAAATATTAATCAGAACCTATCTATGGAGAAAAGATTTTCTATGATATAGAGATTAGGGGGAAAATAATAATAAAAAAATTAATTTAAAATTTTTACACTGCCACAAAGGGGTTGAATTTTCGAAAAAACAAATGCAAAAAGTTCTAATTTTGGTTAGATGATTTTACACTAAAAATAATTGTTTTTTACAATGTAAATCCTAAAAAAGTGATTATTACTGAATAATTAGTAGTACAATGTACATTTCAACCTTTTTTGACCCAACTCCCTCCCCCCCCCCCCCCACATCACCGCATAATCAGCCCTACAACCCTGTAGTGAAGTTGTCAATGGCTTACGGAATTGGACGCCTAATCGGTGAGCACTGCTTTTGTAAAATAAATTAAATTACATTTTTATTGTGTGACATTTGTTTGTTTGTGTACTTGGACTAATACTGTACTGTGGCGTTGTTAAGAAAAGACTTGATTTGTCCTATATTTGGGTCAGGTTGTAATATGCCCACGATTATGCTTCCTACGAACGAAAAACGTAATAAGGTGTGTATATTGGCATTCAAAAAGAGAAGCAAAGAACAGTGTATTTAAATACACTTTTCTCTGCATGTCAATATGTTGCATGTAAGTTAGAAGAGACCTGGAAACGAGCTTTAATACCAATAAATGACCACTACAACATTTTGAGAAAATAAGTTCATACCACGACAAATATCGCGCTTTCAAAGCTAGAAAATAAAATGAAAACTATCGCAAGGGAAGCACATCGCAAGTTTTGGTCATGCTTCAACAATGACATAGATGTAACAAAGTTGGTTGCAATAATAGGTAGTCTGTCAACACAGGTATCAAAGAAGGTGTTATACGAAATATGGAACTGATTCTGAAGCGTCCACTACAATGGTTTGTGTGCCAGTTACAAGCCAAAGAGTGACCGTATGCGAGACACTATCTGTAGTATCATTCACGTAAGCCCAACCTATGCGAACTGTCTAACAAGAAAGACCTAAGTATTGATCAACTGTGCTTAGTGGAAATTTTGAAGCCATCACTGCAGACAATGCAGCGAAGCGTTGTTGAATAGAAACTCTGAAAAGATTTGCCACTCAAGGTGGTTTACAATCTCCAACATAATTCTCATGTTTTATTTGGCTTAGAAGAAGTCCAACCAAAGCTTTAGTGACATTAATTACGTTCATCATAATTCTTAAGAAGCTGCTATATGTACCTAAAGCTTTTTTTTCCCTGTAACCATTTAGTATATGTCCTCTAATTCCAATAAACATTTAAAAGTACTAAAGGCCTGTTTCACTTAAACAAGAATCACTTTGATATTTTACCATTAAAAAGCTTCAATACCAAAACTTCATCCCCCTTGCAAAGAGCTTAACATAAAATTTATTATTTTTATTATATTTCTAACTTAATCAATGTACGTTAGAACATCTTTTCCGTATAGGTAGATTTTGAAATTCCTCAGAAAAAAAATTTAATCGACTTTGATTTTTTGCTATAAAAAAGCTCAAATACCTAAACTTCATCCTCCTTGTGGCAGTATTGAACTTAAAATTTAATTTTTTTAAAATTATTTTTCCATGTATCTATATACCATAGAACATCTTTTCGCCATAGGTAGGATTTTAAATTCTGAATTTTTTTTCCGATTCACCCTACTGCATAGTGTGTTGTCAAAAAAGACTTATGCTGCACGCCGTTCACAAATTCTGAATTTGAAAACTTGGAAGTTTTCGTGCAAGCTTGGAAAATCTGAAAAGGAACTCTGGAATTCAGTAACGAAAACTCTGAAAAGTTCTCGAAGGGGTTTTATGTCACTGCCAATTGATACGTAGTCAAGAAAATGTGCATTGTGATTGGCTAAAGGAATATGCAAATTCGATTTTTTTTAAAAAATATGTCTGGTGATTGGCTGAAGGAATATGGAAATTCGAATTTGTTTTTAAATGAGTATTATCACATGACAAGTTTACCATTCGATGGAACGCCTCTTAAAATAATGCCTTGCCATAAGAATCGTTGTTTTCGACGCTAAATCCTTAGAAAACCTTGTGTGTGAATGGTTGAGGGAATTTAAAAAGTGGTGGAAAATCGACGACGGTAAAAACTATACAAATGGTGTTAAAGCGTTGGTTTGGTTTTCCAAGCTTTTTCAAACACTTATTGTTTGTGGGTTGCTCAAACTTAAATAATGAGACCTACATTTAGAACTAGCTGTATCCTACTATACTAAACTTCAACTTAACTTGACATCACTTAGACGGTAGATCGTCACAGTGCTCAGAGGAATTTAATCCGTTTTGGCGGCGTGAAAGCATAATGTTCGCCAAACCACAACCCTGTAGAGTACAAAAGGCTATAAGGTTTGGCGAGAATTATGTCTTCACTCCGCCAAAATGGATTAACTGCCTATGAGCGCGGTGAAGATCTATCGTCTATAGTGATGTCAAGTTAAGTTGGAGTTTAGTATAGCTGTATCTAGTATAACTTATTATGCTGCTCTGACAGAACCAAAATTCCTGAAAGTTAGGGATGGTTGGGTTTATTGGCAAAAGAGCTTCTCAAGGGCTATGCTGAACTAAAAGAATGTTTACAAGTTTAAAAAAAAAAAAAAAAAAAACAGGTACAGATTAAAAAAACAAATGTATATTACCCAAAAATTGTGCGCAATAAACCATTATTTCCTGTTGTGGTTGCCATTGATATAAAATGCACAAACCATGTTAGCAAATAAAGCAAAATTCCAGGAACTTTTACTCATACTTCGCATTACAAGCTGAAATCTCCTTCAAATTATTTGTTTTGGTATATTTCAGTTGGAGAATTCGTCCCCTCAGATGGTATGCCAGACAACTCTACAAAGAGTAAGTTTGTACACGAAAACAATTATTTAATCATTTGTAATTGCCTTGGAATTTCTCGTTAAACAGTCATATTATCTTCTTCGATATCTTAAAGAGTTCTTTTTAAAATCTTAAAATGCTTCCCCCCCCCCCCCCATCTCCCCTGTCAGTTAGTGATATAAGTTTAGTATTTGTGGAATTGTCAGTGAAAATTTCTACATTCGTTTTAAAACGTTACTTTTTTTTAATATTAATTATTCATTTAAGTTTAAAGTTGAAAAGGGAGTTTTACCTTTTGTTTACATATTTAGAATACGTAACATTCTCTTTTCTGTTAAGAGCATTCAATGCTGCGTTCACATTCATACGTAATTTTATATATTTTTTAATCGTATACTTTCTAATTGCAAATAAAAGTATTCATTTGATAATTTTTGTAACCTACCTAAACATGCAGTCGCCTCTCGGACTTATTACATGGCAAAAGCAAAAAAATACTGCCTCGGTTCTACAAGGTGAGACTGATAATTAAGGTGACTGATTTCATAATAATCACTGTATTATACAGGGTGTCACAAAAGGTCATGTCCAAACGGCACACATGGTTGTGTCAGGTCATGAGGAAGCAGAATTACGTAGGAAAGGGGGGTCAGAAACGCAATTTTGACAGTGAAATTTCATCGTAACCGTCACGCAAAGAAAAGATAACAAACGGTGTAAAAAATCTTTATTTTACAACAAAACAGTACCAAATAAAAAAGAAAAATGCTACAAATCATAGTAAGTGCTCAAAATTGGCCCCATCAGCTGCGATGCATGCTTCACATCTGCGACGCATGGAATCGCGAACTCGTTCGAATTGGCCAGTAGTCTCCCGGACACGTGCAGCCGCTTCAACGATACGTGCGATGAGGTCCATGTCCAATGGAACGGGTGTCTCGTACACCAGGCACTTCAGGCATCCCCAGAGGTAAAAATCCAGGGGGGTTAGGTCCGGGGATCGTGGTGGCCACGCAGTGGCGGTTCTAGGCAAATCACAAGGGAGGGGCTACAGCATGCAAAAATGTTCCGTAATGAGAAAGCAAAATTAATTAGAGCTACTGTTGTGGTCAATTAGATTTTATCGCAATCAAGAAATAGTACATTAATATACAGTGTGGCAATTATTTAATTAACTTTAATTATATTTGAGTAATTAAGTGCAAATAATTATTTTAATTAATTATTCAAAATGGTGGTTTTTTTAAAGCGATAGTCTAGGTGGATGACCTTAGTTAAAATTGAGTTGTTTTTCTCGATACATTAATACAAAAACAAAACATCAAATTTTGTAGAGTCTGTGTCTGTGATTTTAGACATTCCAATTTGCAATTTTCATTCGTCTTGCTTTTTTGCGACTGAAGATGTTAATGACGTCTTCTATGGAGATTTTTCTATCCTTTTGAATATTTGCCAGTGCTAGTCCGTTTAATCTTGCCTGGCCCATGGTGCTTCTTAAATATGTTTTAATCCGTCGTAATGTGGAGAAGCTCCTTTCGGGTGTGCTTGTTGTAACGGGGATTGTTCCAAATATCTGTAGAAGAATAAAAATGTTGGGGAAAAATTGTTGATCGCACTTCTTCAGGGCCTCAACTGCTGTATAAGGCGGCACAATCTCACTATCCCATTTGTTTTTCCATAGCTTTATTTCTGACTTTAGTATAAGCTCAGAGCCATCTAGGTACTGCTGGTAATTTTTTGCAGCCTTGAGGATTTCTTCTTCTTCGTACTTCAAAATATTTTTTGGAACAAGGCCTTCTAAAGCTAATATATCCACCAATCGTTGGGAAAATCTCGATTCCAGTTCTTGAATCAAATGGTCTACCAACGGTAAAAAAACCATTCGTCTGTAATACTCCTCGGGATTTGAAGCATCAGTATTTTCTCGATGAGTCTGTCGAAAGCATTTTCTTGGTATGCGTATTTCGCATTCGATTTCGCTTGCTTTTTGCAAAGCGTCTTCGAAAATACTACCGAATTCGACATCCACAGTTCTTCGTAGATTTCTGAAAACCTCTAATATGCAGTTTATATTTTGCAGGGCATTTCCAAAATCTAATTGTGGATTTTGTAGTTGCTCACTTAGCCTTAGAGTTATTGCCATGCAATATGCCGTTGTTTCCAAGGCTATGATGAATTCTCCTTTTTGAATAGCCGAACTGAGCATAGAAGCTTTACTTGATGTTTCCGAGTTGGTATCTGGTGAAGTTGAAAGCTGATCAAGCAGTGTTACAATAGGGAGAAATAACTCTTTAAATCTAATTAAGCTATCGTGTCGCTCTACCCATCTAGTGGGGCACATCACCTTTAAACTTTTCTTCTTTATTTCTGGAAGTTGATTAATTACTTCCTCTAGAGCATTTTTTCGTAGAGCAGAAGCAGAAAGAAAAGTTGTTACCGCTCCTACGGTTCCTAACATGTTTCGTATGGCAGGAATGTCACACGATTTTGAAATAACCAAATTCAAGGAGTGGCTGAAACAGTGACTGTAAATAGCCATGGGTTGCTCGTTTGATATCAGGGCTTGCACTCCTTTAAACTTTCCAGCCATGTTAGAACCCCCATCATACCCTTGGCCGCAAAGGTGTTCTTTTGTTAAGCCCATGGCATCCAACTCTTTATCGATTGCTTCTTTTATAGCAACACCAGTTGTCTCTGTCATTTCTGTAAAACCAACAAATTCTTCTTTGGTAACGAAAGATTGGGTATCTATGTACCTAACACAAAATGTCATCTGTTCCTTGGTGCTGACATCTGTTGTTTCATCGCACATTATACTGAAAAATTTTGATCTTTTAACATCTTCTGATATTGAAGAACGAAAAGTTTCTCCGATACAGTCTATAATTTCATTTTGGACTGTGTTGCTAATCATTGCACTGTTACGCCTGCAAATTGCGAAATGTCGCTTGAGGTCTTCGTCCCCAGCATCCACACGAAAAGCCAAAAGGCTTTGGAAAACTCCATGCTTTCCAACCAGAAGATCCTCATTACTTTCTTCTTTTAATTGTGAAATCAAACCGTGATCACGATGTCCTCTTAAGGGAAAATTGTTCCTAGCACAAAATACTATAGTTTTTACTATAGGCCTCAATCGTTTTCGATTATCCTCAATAATGGCCGATGTTTCGGAATCTAAAACAACGTCAATGCTTTTCTTGCTTGATTCCATTACTTTTGTAAATTCTACTGCTTTTTCCATGGAGAATTTGTGGTACTTAGTATTTTCATGCTTACGTAGATCTTCGGTGGCTTTTTTATATTTGGCTAACGGTTCTTTTACCAGTGTTTTGAGAGCCTAAAAAATGTACACGCTTGTTAAATTTATATTTATACATATTTTAGGATACATAGTTTTTCTAACTAATTGAACATTTCGGTCGTTAAAGTAAAGCACCCGGTTTAGTAGTATAAAAAAAGGATTTTAATAAAGATTTAAAAGTTGAAAGTTTAAATTGATTTGTTTCGCATTAGTATTAACTTTATTTCTCAAAATGCCGACAATATAGGTAAGCCTTCCGCAAAAATTGCAAAAAACGCGTTTCGCAAAATTGTGGAGCTGGCCAGTTTTGCTGTTACACAGTACCTTTACACTTTCAAAATAGTATTACACAAAATGTTCCATAAATTTTGTACATTATTTACGGGTCACTTACAATTTCGTTAATTTTTATTGACAACTTCAAGAGTAATAAAATAAAATATGGAGTCAAAATTTTAATAATTTCAATATAAATTGGGCGAATTTAGGCTATAACTTTTTAAAGTATTAAAAAAACAATTATTAAAGTTTTGAAATATTAAAGTCAGAAATGCATTTGAAATTTTTATTCTTAAATTAATCTTAAATCATTTATTTTTAATTGTACCCAATTTTTTTTTAATATCTAAGGAACAATATTCGACGATAACGACCAATCAGTTGGTTGTTGATATAATCGTTAAAACATTAAACATTTCATACAAATGAAAATATCACACAAGTTACAATGAAATGCATAAGAAAAGAAAATCAAATATTTTACCTGAGATCCGATACCAGCACCTGAAGGAGCAAAGAGAACGCATTGGGTGCAAAGTCCACCGCCTAGCATTTGGCTATATGCTAGCCACTTGTATTTTTTTAGCCAATCATGATTAAATTTCCGTTTCTGTTTCCCTTCTACTAGTTCTGGAAAAGGAAATGTTGTTGGAGGTATCCAAGTATTTTTTAGTAATTTTAGTTTCTCATCATCTGTTAAAACTTCTTTCACGGCTCTTCCTATATCACAGGGATCATGTGATTTTTCATATGTATCCTATATATAAATATAGAAATTGATTAATTTGATAATCACTACGAGTATATACGTAATTTTTTATTTTTTTTGTAACAGAGTATAATAGATATCGTTTTTGTTTTTATTATCCTATATATTAAATTACTTGCATGTACAATTAAGTTACTTGCAAAAAAATTCAAAAATGCATTTTTCGAAAAACTGCAGTTGTCTGGCTTTGGAACTGAACGACACATAAAAATAAATATTTATGTGTAAAGCTTACCGGAAGATTTATCTTGTCAGGATCATAGGCTTTTATCGCACTTTCTGACTTCGATTCCAAATTTCCAACATCTAGCTCTTTACAATGGCTTTTAGCGCTGCTCTCTTTTTTCCCGAAATAATCGGTTAAATGTCGCTTCATTTTGATAGCGTACTATGCACAACTATAAACTGGTATAGGGAGACCAGTAAAAATTCCAGGCTGGTACGTGTCAAAGACACACAATACAATAGGAAGAACAAGGATGTTCTGGAATGTCTTCTAAACTAGTTTTAAAACCTGTTCGTGTTCGTTTGGTACTTTCATAAACGAATAATAAAATAGACCCTCCAATATCTGTTATTAAGAGAGGGTGTTACCAAGACGGAACACGTGACGTGACTAATTCCAATGCCTTTTAAAAACCATTTCTACCCTTTTCAAAATATTATAAAACATTAGTCTAGACTTTCATTTTCATTTCATTATCAATTACAATTTTCAGAAGTAAGTAAATGATAAAGACCATTATTACCAATTAAAGGCAGCTATGTCAGAAAGCAAAATACAAACTAACTTTTATAAGTCTTAAAAAAATAAAATTATTAAGATAATTTTTAAAAAATGACATGACTGTGAAAGGTTATTGAATCCCCTATTTCAAAATCAATTTTGCATCCAAATCCAGTATAGTATTCTGGCATTTTTTCGGCATTCAAGAAAATAGTCTTCAGCTTTCAATTGTTTAACCTTGAAGTAAATGAAAGAATTTTTCTCCAGTTCCGTTTTGAAGGCTGTCGTCACGTGACCGCGCTGTTCGTATTATTAGGTTTTGCCATACAGACTTGGTCTAGTTAATTTATTCTTAGTCTATGGGTACTTTGGTTACCTATTAACAGGGCACTTGGACCAAACGTCGAAAACTACGACATTCTTTTACCTTTTACGGAGAAAGGCAGACGCGTCATTTCATATAATTCTAGGGGGGTGGGGGGGAATGAGATTTTCTGATCGGAAATTAAACTTTTTCTTAAATATTTGTATCTAGAAATACATTAAAAAAAAAAAAAATCTAAAATCTTAGGAGGGGGGTTGTTATGAAAGGGGGCAGGGTTGTTATGAAAACCATTTTATCCAGTGTAAGTTTCACCCTCATGGGGGGGGGGCTATAGCCCCCTTAGCCCCCCCCCCATGGAACCGCCTCTGTGGCCACGGCACTGTGCCGGCTCTCTGCAACGTCCGCGCTTCGATTAATCCGACTGCCCGCGCTTTCGTCTGTTAGAGCTTATTGCCCTCTAGCGGATTACAATCGCGTTTCCAACCCCCCTTTCCTATGTAATTCTGCCTCCTCATGACCTGACACAACCATGTGTGCCGTTTGGACATGGCCTTTTGTGACACCCTGTATATTTGCAGATAAATACATCACTGTCCTTCAAAGTAGTTCCCGCCGTCTACAATACACTTCTGACAACGTTCATACAAGTTCTTCTGAAAAAGTCCTCCTTTGAGACTGTCTTGAGTTCTTTGGTAACAGCAGCTTGAATGTCTGAGATGCTTGAAAATCGGTTTCCCTTCTGTGCCAATTTCAGTCGTGGAAAGAGGAAAAAATTCTGCTGACGCTAGATCAGTTGAATATGGAGTGTGTAAAACTAGTATTACAGTATTACACTCTCCGTTGTCAAAAGTGTACTGTAGACGGCGGGAACTACTTCGAAGGACAGTGATGTGTTTATCTGCAAATATATAACACAGTGATTATTATGACATCAGTCACCTTACTTTTCGGTCTCACCTTGTACATTCAGACCTACTGTGCCGACCAAACGGTATAGTGGTTAGCGTGCTAGCTTCTGGACCGCGAGGTTGCGGGTTCGAGTCCCGTGTTGGCATGGGTGTTTGTAAATGTATGTTGGCTTGTCTAATGACGAAATGTTTCAGCGCATTATAGCCCTCGTGTTGCTGACGGCGCCAGATAATCTGAATACAACCAACCAACCAACCAGACCTACTGTAACGAAATTGTCTTATTATTTTCTAGATCCTTTAAATGTAACTGATGGTTATAATACTACATCGGACAAAGGTAAGAAGTGTTTTTCCAAAATAAAGCAAAATTGCTTCCACTATTTCTTACTATTTCGTATAAAATAACTTTGTTAGGATGAATTATGAAATTGTATTTTATATTCCGCCTAGTTTTCGTGGTGAGAATGAAGTTTGGAAATACTACATCGGAAGCAGAAAACAGTGATTTAGTTGGTAAGTTTTCAAGAATAAATATATATGTGGATCCACCTTGCACAAAAAATTGGTCCCCGTTTGGCTGCGACCAACATTTGGTGCTGGGTTTCACGATTTAATGTTGTTACCTCGGACTTTAAGCACCATTAAGTAGTGAAACTAAGCACCAAATGCTGGTTGCAGTCAAACGAAAACTGCCGACCAAACGGTATAGTGGTTAGCGTGCTAGCTTCTAAACCGCGAGGTTGCGGGTTCCGAGTCCCGTGTTAGGCATGGGTGTTTGTAAATGTATGTTGGATTGTCTAATGATGAATGTTTCGGCGCATTATAGCCCTCGTGTTGCTGACGGCGCCAGATAATCTGAAAACAACCAACCAACCAACCAAACGGAAACCAATGGACAATTCCCGCATTTTTTAAAAAACGAGTGAAATTAGCTTATATATATGAAAAATTTCTTTCTGTTTTCAAATATTTAAACAAAAGTTCTTTAAAAAAATTAGTTATTTAATTATTGAGAAAAGAAAAAGCCGCAAAACCGAGCTAAAACCAGTCCGATCAAAACACACAACCAAATCCGTGACGTCAAGGGTTCCTACTGTCTCTATGGTTATCGTGAGGTTTCTGCTAAATAGTTGGCGTTGGTAGACCATTGCCACATTCCGTTCAGGTTGGCGTGGTTTGCGAGAAGCTTGCAAATCTGGCTTCCACTGCTGCATTTCAAGCCAAGATATTTGCAAAGCCGTGACGTCACATTCAATGTCAGCGGGAATGAATCTTTTTCTCGCCAAGGTCTAACGAGGTAACTTTGATCGCAAATTAGAAAAAAGAAAAAGCGCATTGAACAGAAATTTTTGTGTTTATGGTAGAGGTCGGAAATATCGATCAAAATAAATATCGACACTACTAATATCGTTGCAAAGAAAAAAATATCGATGTATCGATACATGATTTTTTTTAATTTGATTTTCAATTTTGCCAGTAAACAAAGTTTTTTGGGGCAAATTTCTACTTTTCATGATTGCTTTTTTGTAATGTGACTACTTTTTCAACTAAAATGGATCTATTAAAAAAAAAAGGAGTTATATTTTAGCCTAATTGGTGCAGTGATTTTAAGAAAAATTTCGATAATTTTCAATAGTTTTTAAGTGCATGGAAAATATTGAATATGGGTGTCGTTTTACTGTCTCTCAGCCAAGTTCAAACATTAGTTTTGAAGTTTTTGAAAAGAGAATAAATAAAATCGAAAAAACGCATGGAACTACAAAACGACCATCAAAAAACTAAAAATGTTTGAAAATATCGATTTATTGGTAACTGTTATCGATAAAAATATCGTCGAATCGATATATCGCCGACCACTAGTTTATGGCCTTGAAACATTTAGAATTAAAAAAAAAAAAAAAAATGCGGGAATTGTCCTTTGTGGTGCAAAGTGGAACAAAATTTTTAATAGAGTACGTATTATTCCGTCGACTATTGGAGAACATTTTGTTGGCGACCAAAAAGCCATCACTCAATCTCACAGTTGTTGTTTACTGCACTGCAGTAACCCGGAAGCTTCCCTACAGACAGTGCTGGTTGCCAGCGGCGACCCTGCACAGACCACTTGATTTTGCATTGTAATTTGCTGGCTGTGATCCTGCAGTTTGCCATTGGTTATATTAATTGAGGTTTTGCGGATATGAAGGACGAACTCAACAAAAGGTGGTTGGTAAATTTTTTTTTTTAAAGTTTTACCATGTTTGGTATTATTCTTTTAATATTTTGAGAGGGAAAGAAAGGCGAACTCAACATGAAAAATATACCTGTAGAATATGTGAAGGGTCTAGATTAGGATTGCGAACTTAATTTTTTACCCGATGTTGAGTTCGCCTATCGAAAACGAAGCGGCTCATTTGTACTTTACACTACCTGTCGATTACCTTCGCCCCACCCTATACAGGGTTCTGATGGTAGCCAGTACCGGCCCAGCAGTTTCTCCTATGTATTACTGAAAGAAATACACAGCCTGAAAATTATTCCGCGCTGGTATTTGCGAACCATAACTTTAAAAACTAGGGGTGTGGAACATCGCACAACTTTCAATCACATTATAATACTGATGTCGATTTGTGTCATTTATGGTTTTTATATTTTTATCATTCATTTAGAAAAAAATGGCCAGTTTGGGGATATTTTTTGCGATAATTCTTGTATGGGTCTTTAAGAAAAAAATAAAACCATGCCAAAATGATGATTTTGGCGATATACTTTTCGATAATCCTTATATTTTGCTTTATTTTAAGTGAAAGTGAGGAGAGAAGAAAAAATGATCGTTGATGATGTTTGCTCAAGGAAAGAGAACTCTGTGTTGAAGGCATTCGTTTTTCAACTTTTTACGCCATTAAAACATTTTTACGGGAATTTCGGAGGTGGGGATGTTTAGAGCACCTTCAGAAGCATTACCACAGCGATTTTGATTAAAATCGTTAGAGCCGTATTTTAGCAATTACTGACAGACATGATTATTTCAATGGCACCTACCTTGTGCGCATGCGCGATTTTGACGAAAACCTTAATGATAGGTCCCATGGCCGCCACTGACACTCATACCAAATTTGAAAATCGCAGTTCAATTTCTTCGGGAGTTATGCTGATCACAGACACACATACATACGCGCATATACACACAGACAGACATTTTTTGTAGATCACTTTTATGAAATCAGGATGTTCCAAAACGTGGAGAAATTAAAAAAAAAAAAAAAAAAAAAAAAAAAATGCCTGTGTGAAGGAATTTTTGAATTAATATGGCATGTAGTGTATTTCCGGAGTCATTATCCAGTTACCAGTTGGCCCAGTACTAGTTCATCGAAATTTGCCAACTTTGGCAACATAGTACACTCTTAATCGAGATAAAATTTAGGACAATTGTTAATTTACCTATTACTTGTACAATAACATATTTAACATCGCAATTTGTCTCCGTGGCTAGTGCCTTTGAAGTCATCGCCTTCGAAGTAGTAGTGCCTTTGAAGTCGGCTTTGAAGGCAATCATTCTCCCAGTGAGAGATCGATTGTCCATCACAGGTCTGACTTCGAAGGCACTTGCCACGGGGTTGAATTGCAATGTTAATTAAGTTATTGTCCATGTAATTGGTAAAATAATACTTGTTTTAAATTTTATCTCGATTGAGATTGTATTACGCCAACAATAGTAGTGTTCTTGTTCTGTAAGGGTTCACGTGAAACGCAGTAATATCCTACCGCAATTTAACCACGTGCTTCGAGTAATGTTGATCCCACGTTTTAGCAGAAAGGGGAACCGCAATAAATTTTCCATTTGATTATTAACCGACCAAACGGTATAGTGGTTAGCGTGCTAGCTTCTAGACCACTAGGTTGCGGGTTCCGAGTCCCGTGTTAGGCATGGATGTTTGTAAATGTATGTTGGCTTGTCTAATGACGAATGTTTCGGCGCATTATAGCCCTCGTGTTGCTGACGGCGCCAGATAATCTGAATACAACCAACCAACCATTTGATTATTATAATTCGGTATTTACTTTTAATACCGTCGACCTTTTTCCCACAGCAAATGTTCATCAATTTTTACTTTCAATTTCCCATATGTATGCATAGGGTAATAAAAGTATAGCATAAAAAATTTTCTTTTTTTTTTTGCATTTTTCCACGTTTTGAAACATCGTGAACTCAAAAAAGTGGTATAGAAAAAAATGTCTGTCTGTATGTGTGTGCCTGTGTGTATTCCCAAACAAATTGATCTACGTTGTTCGAATTTGGTGTGCGGAGTGGTATTGTCGCAAGGACCTACCATTAAGGTTTTCTCCAAAATAGCGCATGCGCATGAGGTAGCTCCCATTAAAAAAAAATCATGTTTTTCAATGATTGCTAAAAAACAGTTCTAACAATTTTGATGAAAATTCCTGTACTAATGCCTATTAAGGAGTTCTAAACATCCCCACCTCCGAAATTCCCGAAGAAATGCTTTAATGGCGTAGAAAGTTGAAAAACGAATGCCTTCAACACAGAGTTCTCTTTCCTTGAGCAAACATCATCAACGATCATTTTTTCTTCTCCCCTCAGTTTCTTTTACAATAAAGGATAATATAAGGTTTATCGAAAAGTATTTCGCTAAAATCACTTTTTTACGGCAAAACTGTCGACGTGGTAATAGGCAAGGTGCTTGCGTATTTTACGTTTTATTCCATTCTACCATTGGCGAATATTTTATTGACGGTCGACTATGTTGGCGGACTACGTTATTCTTTGAATTAACATTGTTATTCAAATTTCAGAAAGTTCGAATTACAATCTCAATAATACATGTGTATGAGATATTTTTATAACATTTTTGATGTGCTAAATACTTCACTCACTCTACTAAAACAAGCATTCAATATAGTCCATGATGTATTTGAGCATTCAATGAGCAATAATTTTTCATTTTCAGTAAATAGTTAATTTATTTATTTGAAAATAAATAAATAAATAAATAAATAAATAAATAAATAAATAAATAAATAAATAAATAAATAAATAAATAAATAAATAAATAAATAAATAAATAAATAAATAAATAAATAAATAAATAAATAAATAAATAAATAAATAAATAAATAAATAAATAAATAAATAAATAAATAAATAAATAAATAAACAAACAAACAAACAAACATATAGGCGAGTGGAAAGAAATTCAAAAATTGGCGAAAATGCCAACAAAAGGTTCTCCAACGGTTGACGGGATAATGCATAAGTACTTTAAATTTACTTCTACATTAATGTCAAATTGTGTTATTCCGGCGCAAAGAGCGAAATTTTTATCTGACATCTTAACTCTGCACTCACTTTTTAAACATGTTCTTTCAGATTTCTTCCAAAAGGCAAAAGAAAAAGTAGCGTCAGCTATAAGTAAGTCCGAATTGTGTTATGTTTCTAATTCAAGTCCAATGTTAAAAACTTCTGAATAGATCTGTATCGCCAAATTTTATCAATCATAAATGTATCCAAAATCATGTTTGAAATCTTGTACAAATTAAGAAAACAATGCGAGTAAGTTATAAAATTTGAACAGATGTTAACGCGTTTATTAAGTTAAGAGAAAGTCCTAGTAATGATTGTACCCTATACTAAACTAAACTTCAACTCAACTTGACATCACTTAGACGGTAGATCGTCACAGTGCTCATAGGTATTTAATCCATTTTGGCGGCGTGAAAGCATAATGTTCGCCAAACCACAACCCTGTAGAGAACAAAAGGCTGTAAGGTTTGGCGAGAATTATGTCTTCACTCCGCTAAAATGGATTAATTGCCCATGAGCAGTTTGATGATCTATCGTCCAGTGATGTCAAGTTAAGTTGGAGTTTAGTATAGCTATGTTACGATATTCTAGTCCAGTGCGTTTAGAAACTACTTTGTATAAAACTTTGAAATTTGATGAGTAGGTACGAAAAAAGATCACTTAATGAAGTGTCATAAATTGTTATAATTTAATGTCTATCTATTATAAACGAAAATTAAAATGGCAAATGACAAAACTAGATGGAGCCACTGCATGTGCATTGACGTAAGGATTTCAAAGATAAAATAAAATATATTAAAAACTATTTTCGAGTTTTTAATTTATGTCATTTGATTAAGTGATCATTTTCGTACCTACTCACCAAATGTCAAGGTTTTATACAAAGTAGTTTCTAAATGCACTGGGATAGAAGATTATAACACAGCAAGGATAAAGGGAATGATCTTTGCTAGGGCTAACTCTTAATATCATTGTCTATTAAACCTTTTTAAATACAACAAACATTTGACTATTGTATATCAAATGACTGACGGACACTTTCAAGTTATTATTTCGTTGAAAACTGTATACCTTTGAATAATTGTATTTGGTTGTTCAATTTTGACGAATTGAATATTTTCAAATGTGCAATTAAATTTCTCCATTACCAAGATATTTTTTTTTTCCAACAGAGTCTGCTGTAAAATTTCTTGCAAAGTTATTTCAACCAGACGATGATAATTTAGGTAAGTACGAGTTTTTTTTTTTTTTTTAAATTATATTTGCGTATTTCTAACTCTAATAGGAATTCATTATGAGTTATAACATAACTCAGATAAAGGTCTGAACCAATAAAATGTATACAAAACAACATTCCCTCATTGTACAATAATATTACCTGCACTTCACCAAAAGTAATCAATCAATCAATCAATCAATCAATCAATCAATCAATCAATCAATCAATCAATCAATCAATCAATCAATACATAGATCAATCAATCAATCAATCAATCAATCAATACATCGATCAATACATCAATCGATCGATCGATCAATCAATCAATACATCAATCAATCAATCAATACACCAATCAATACATCAATCAATACATCAATAAATAAATAAATCCATCAATAAATCAATACATCAATCAATCAATAAATAAATAAATCCATCAATCAATCAATCAATCAATAAATAAATAAATACATCAATCAATCAATAAATAAATAAATCCATCAATAAATAAATAAATCAATAATTCAATAAATAAATAAATCCATCAATAAATAAATAAATAAATAAATAAATAAATAAATCAATAAATCCATCAATAAATAAATAAATAAATCCATCAATAAATAAATAAATAAATAAATAAATAAATAAATAAATAAATAAATAAATAAATAAATAAATAAATAAATAAATAAATAAATAAATAAATAAATCCATCAATAAATAAATAAATCAATAAATCAATAAATCAATAAATCCATCAATAAATAAATAAATAAATAAATAAATAAATAAATAAATAAATAAATAAATAAATAAATAAATAAATAAATAAATAAATAAATAAATAAATAAATAAATAAATAAATAAATAAATACTTTTAGTAAAATGTTAAAAATTATTTTCCATCAATTTAAAAGCGTTGTAGCTTTTTGCGATCGCTAGGGCTCGGTCGTGAGACCTTTGGTTTAAAAGTCAAGATCATCCATCAGACAAAAGAAATCTCCGATGTCTCATGTGTTTTTTTTTTAAGTAGCTTTGACTAGGTGACTACAAATTTACTATATTTCAATATATTTGTAAGTATCTGAAAGTAAAATAGCGGGGTACTTCTATTATTTTGAACACGTCCATGTACTTTATTTTTTTATTTAAAATCATCTACAACAACATTGTGTTTTGTTACTAGTCGTTAAAAAAATAATATATTTTATTTCTAGTTGTTAATAAAACAACATATTTTATTTCTAGTCGTTAAAAAAACAACATATTTTATTTCTAGGTCGTTAAAAAACAACATATTTTATTTCTAGTCGTTAAAAAACAACATATTTTATTTCTAGTCGTTAAAAAGCAACATATTTTATTTATCGAAAACGATTACAACATTATATTTTGTTGTCAGTAAAAACAATATTTTATTCAACGTGTATTTAAAAGCAATTGAAGGGGAAATACCATTTTTATACTTTTTAATGTAGTCATATATAAAAAAAAAAAAAAAAAAAGTGCTACTTAAATAGTATTTTATTTGTTTAGTTTTCTACGATTTAGTCTCTAATATGACCAAATGAACTTTTATTAGTTATACGTAAATTTATAAATATTTCAATTTTTAATTTTGGGATTTCGATGTCGACAATAGGTACACTATACAATGGACGATTCCCGCATTTTTAAAAAAAGAATGAAATTAGTTTATATTTATGAAGAATTTCTCTCTGATTTCAAATATTCAAACAAAAGTTCTTTAAAAAAATTAGCTATTTAAATATTAAGAAAAGAAAATGCCCGAAAACTTCGTCCGATCGCTTTCCGATAAAAACGCTACTTTAGAGCTGTGACGTCAAGAGATCCTTTCGTTTCCATGGTTATCGTGAGGTTTATGCCAAATAGTTAATGTGAGTTTTTTTAGACAGTTACCATATCACGTGCCGGTTGGCGCGATTTGCTAGCAGCTGGTTTTAGCTGTTGCGTTTCAAGCCAAGTTATTTGAGATCTTTTGACGTCACATTAGCTTCGAGTTGATTGTGTCGTTTTTCCTGCCAAGTCTAACAAGCTAACTTTGGTTGCAAATTAAAAAAGAAAAGAAAAAGCGCACTGATCAGAAATTTTTGTGTTTATGGCCTTTTCGAAGCATTTAGAATTGAATAATAAAAAATAAAAAAATTGCCATAAAAAATAAATTACCAATAAAAAATAATTTTCCATTGAAAGGGAAATACCTTTGTTTACTTTTTAACTTTTTAATGCAGTTATATATATATATATATATATATATATATATATATATATATTATATATATATATATATATATATATATATATACATTATATATATATATACATTATATATATATATATACATATATATATATATATATATATATATATATATATATATATATATATATATATATATATATATATATATATATATATATATATATATATATATATATATATATATATATATATATATATATATATATATACATTATATATATATATACATTATATATATATATATACATATATATATATATATATATATATATATATATATATATATATATATATATATATATATATATATATATATATATATATATATATATATATATATATATATATATATATATATATATATATATACATATATATATACATATACATATATATATACATATATATATATATATACATATATATATATATACATATATATATATATATACATATATATATATATATATATATATATATATATATATATATATATATATATATATATATATACATATATATATATATACATATATATATATACATATATATATATATATACATATATATATATATATACATATATATATACATATATATATATATATATATATATATATATATATATATATATATATATATATATATATATATATATATATATATATATATATATATATATATATATATATATATATATATATATATATATATATATATATATATATATATATATATATATATATATATATATATATATATATATATATATATATATGTATATATATATATATATATATATATATATGTATATATATATATATATGTATATATATATATATAATGTATATATATATATAATGTATATATATATATATATATATATATATATATATATATATATATATATATATATATATATATATATATATATATATATATATATATATATATATATATATATATATATATAAAAAGAGCTACTTAAATAGTATTTTATGCTTAGTTTTCTACGATTTAGTCTCTAATACTCGTACCAAATGATCCATTATTAGTTATACGCATATTTATAAATATTTCAATCTTCAGTTTTGTGATTATGACGTCGATAATGGATACACCATTCAGTTGAACACGTATGAAATCACATACATTTTTATGACTTTCAGCAACTTCACATTAGTAAAAAAATAAAAAAAAATAACACATTTGCAAGGAAAAAAAAAAAAAAAAACATTCAAAAATTAGTTAAATACTAATATTTTTAGAATAACCATATTATTATAGTTTAAATGAAAATTTCTTAAATTTTGTTTTTGCATATGCAGTATGAATGAAATTTTCTTAAATGTTGTCTTTGCATAAACAGTTAAATAAAATGTCCTTAAATGTTGTTTTTGCATGTGTTTGTAGTACGTGCCCCCCCCCCCCTCCATAAATGAAATTTCCTTAAATATTTTTGCTAATTCAGTAGGAATGAAATTTTCTTAAATGTTGTTTTTGAAGTAAAAATTCGTTAAATGTTATTTTTGCATAAACAATACGAAAGAATTTCCTTAAATGGTATTTTTGCATATGCAGTATTAATCTAATGTCTTTAAATGTTGTTTTTCAATATGCATTATGAATGAAAATGTTGTTGAATATGCAGTACAAAGAAAATTTCCTTCATGTTTTTTTTCCATGTGCGCAGAATAAATGTAATTTCCTTAAATATTTTTGCTAATCCCAGTATGAATGAAATTTTCTTAAATGTTCTTTTTGTATTTGCAGTGTTAATGAAATATGCTTAAATATTGTTTATATATAAATAGTATAAATGTAATGTTTTAAAGGTTTTTGAATAAATGCAGTACAAATGAAATTTCCTTTCGTGATATAGATGCAACTCCTTTGCCTGAAGATCTTGAAGAAAGCAGAGATTAAGTTATCTGATTAAGAACACAGCGACGATCGGTAACGTCTCAACACAAATTTAAACAACTTGATGTAAAAAAAAATATATTTAAATAAAAATAAATATAATTTGGAGTGTTATTTGTTTCCTTATGTTCACTTGGCGTCAAACACAACCACGAATCATGTTGTATTTATACAATGGATAATTCCAGCATTTTTTTATTTTTTTTTATTCAATTCTAAATATTTCGAAAAGGTCATGAACACAAAAATTCTTGCTCACTGCGCTCCCCCCCCCCCCTTTTTAAAAAAAAAAATTTGCAACATAAATTCGCTCGTTAGATTTGGCGGGGAAAACGCCATATTCGGCTCGAAAGGAATGTGACGTCACTTCATCTGAAACAACTTGGCTTGAAACGCAGCAGCGGAAACCAGTTTTGCAAGTTTCTCGCAAATCGCGCCAGCCGGTATGGGATATGGAAATTGTCTACCAAACAAACCCTCACGATAACCACAGAAACGGAAGGATGTTTTGACGTCACAGCTATAGTTGATCTTTTTGATCGGACTAGGTTTTCGGACATTTTCTCTTCTTAATATTTAAATAACTAATTTTTTAAAAGAATTTTTGTTTGAATATTTGGAATCAGAACGAAATATTTTATAAATATGCACTAATTTCATTCGTTTTTAAAAAATGCGGGAATTGTCCATTGTTTGAGTGTTAGAGAGTTACCTTTGAAGAGTTATTCGGAATAGCTTTTGTTTAACTACACTAGCAGGCTCCGCTCCTTACTTGCTAACGCTCGCCAAACCCCGAGCACGTTACGCTTTCTTATTGATACTAAAAATACACAATAAGTAAAAAAAAGCAGTCTGTGAAAGCTTTTTGAAGTGATCCTGGAAATCACTAAATCATGAATTCCAATTTGTAAAATATCAAATGCATGGTCTTTTTAAAGAATGGTAATCATTTATTAGCTGCCATTCAAAAAATCATGTTTTTCAGTAATTGCTAAAAAACGGCTCTAACGATTTTGTTCAAAATCACTGCGGTAATGCCTCTTAAGGTGTTCTAAACATCCTCACCTCCGAAATTCCTGTAAAAATGCTTTAAGGCGTAAATTGAAAAACGAATGCCGTCAACACAGAGTTCTCTTTCCTTGAGCATACGTCATCAATGATCATGGGCGCCCGCAGAATTATTTGCAGGGGGGTGCAGAACCATTTCATTGTGTGCTAATCAATTTTTTACCCATAATACATTATTTAATTAATCAATTTTTTTTTTATCGAAGGAAGGTTTGTTTAAAATCTAGAACGCTTTAATTAAAATTATAATTAATAATCTTAAAACTAAATGTCACAGAATAAATGTATTGCTATTGCTTCAAACACTGATTTAAAATTATTGCATCTAAAGAGTATTTTGGATGTCATTCTAGAACAAAATATTCTAGTTCTGCCAATCGCAAACGATATAAATTTAGAACATTTTCAGACTCTCCCTTGAACTGCATGAATAAGCATTGAAAATGGGAAGATACTTTATATTTCGAAAATGTCAAAATCGAAGCTTACCTCTGTTTCTTGGTCTTTTAAAATGTCATTCAAATATATATGTGACGGTAAAATTGAAATAAAGATTAATAAGCCTGGTGTGTGTTGAAGTCTAGAAAACGTTCGAATCGGACAAATCTTTCGATTAAATCCACAATGAAGACACTTTCTTTATAAGCAAACTATTTTTTTGCTGTTACTGTCATTTTAATCTGTTAATGAAAAGTCATATCATTCAATACGGGGCACAATCAGTTTATCTCAATCGTTGTTGTTGTTGTTTCTTTTCCTCCACCTGTCTGTCGAAGTCAGACAAGATCCAACAAATTGTTGACCCTCAAAAAGTCGATGACAAGAAGTGGTGTAGCGTATAAGTCCTCTTTGGAAAGACCCAAGCAGTCCAGGATATGATCGGCAGAGGCCTGCTGAACTTCACATTTGGAGCAGACGTTTTTCTACCCTCAGAGTACAAGAGACTCTTCGTGTGTCCACTTGCCAATCTGGAAATTGCCGTTCGAGACGCTCTATCACCAATAGATACAAGTGAAGAGCCCGGTTTCTTGGCTGCATACCAGTGATGAGAGGGAGGGGTCTTCCACTTTTTGGAGAGATGACTTTTGATTTTGGACTGATACTCCGAGTATGAAAGAGCTGAAGAGGAACCGTTTATGTTGCATCTGTACTTTCAACGGATTTCTAAAGTAGAATTCAAAATTTTGTCATTTCCAAAAACAATAAATTTCTTTTAATTTACAACCGGAAACAATTTCTCAAGATCATCCTACTTTTCAATGATTCAGTACCCTCCCTCCCTCCTTTATTTCTCCAAGCTTTCTAATTGTAACTGTGATCGTATGTTTTTTTTCTTTCTAATAGACGGGATGTCGCCGCAAAAGATATAACTGATTTGTCGCCAAGTTTGGCAAAATATCGCCAAGTTTGGCGACATTTGGCGATTCCTCGCCAAATTTAGCGACAAAATTTTTTTTTTTCCTTCTCGCCGCAAAAAAAAGAAAAACAAAAAAATCTTATTCAAGAAATACTTTAAAAAATGCTAAGTATAAAGGAATATTACAAAACTAGAGTCAATGTTTGCAATGGTAGATTCTCAAAAAGTAGAAAGAAAAATATCTTACACTACAAACAAAATTTAAATCATGATAAAGCAAATTAATACTTTCTTTATTCATTTTGTTGTGCGGCGCGTTAAGTCAAAAATAAAAGAAGTTTTAAGATTTTAATTTTCAAAATCCAGAGGGGTGCAAGTGCACCCCTTGCACCCTCCTGGGGGCGCCCATTTCACGCACAAACAAGGACAATGTAATATCCATCGAATAAAGTAATTTTTTTTTTTTTTGCTCGTTTAAAAATTATTGCCAAAACTATCGCCAAACTGATCATTGTTATTCAAATGAGAGAAAATAAGAAAATGATAAGTAACACAATGTCGAATTTTACTTCAATGACCAATATTACATAGAGTAATTGAAAGTTGTGTGATGTTCCACACCCCTAGTTTTTATGATAATAATGTGTTCCCGTTCTCCCCAATGAATTATTACTTGTTTCTATTCATTTTGCAAACGTTTCGATTAAAGGCTTACTACACCCGATTTTTAGTTTGAAAGTTGAAAATTGTTCCGAATCACTCCGTTTTACGGTACTGATATTATTTCTGATTAATAATAACTATTCCTGAATGTGCAATTTTAAGTCTATTTAAGGCTGAATACTGGTGATTATTCCTCGTGCTTTTCCAGCCTCATAGGTCTATTTAAGTACTTTTATATAAAAAAATATTGGAAGAAATACTGTTTGAAATTTTTTTAATTTTGTGCTTGTTTCAACAAACTGCTAATCAACGTAGATTGAAGAGACAAAATGGAAGAGCTAGCATCGATATTTTCTTTCTATTTTTAAATCCTTTATATTAACTTTAATTTTGTGTGCGGGTGGTTAGCTGTGTATGTCGATAGCTGGCAAATCTGCGGAAGCTTAATAAACTTTTTTACCATCATCCAATTGGGCTGAGTCTCGGTAGATAGATTCGATGTCGATTAGAACAATTTTAGCCAAAATTGTTTTAATAAATAAATAAATAAATTTGTTTGTAATTGTTTTAATTAGAATAAATAAAATATACATGGATGTGAGTGCATTAATATGCATTAATTTTTAATGCATAAATATTGAGAAGTAGTTTACCGCGTATTTTTCTGATAGAGATGTTTTTAATATTCAAAATTGGATGCAAACACTAAGCACGAGCTGACAACAGAAACGGCGCTATGTTACTGAATATAAAAATTGGGAATTAATATATAAATGTTTTATAATGAGAACTTTTTTATATGGGTTATATTGTAACATTTAACTTTTCAGTCAATACGTTTTTCAATACTTATTTTCTCTAATCATTTTTTATTTTAGTTATATATATTTGCAATAGATGGCAGCAGCAACAAAGCATTGATTGGAGTAAAAATGAACTAAATGGAGAAATAGTGAGAGAAAAAAAACTTTTAAAAGACTTAAATAAGAATTATCCCAGATCAAAAACGTGTTTTTTTTTTTATTTAGAAACACACCAAATTGCTACGCCTTAACATTTCATTTTTCTTTACAATCTATCAGTGGCGGCTGGTGCAGGGGGCCAGGGGGGGCCTGGGCCCCCTCACTTTTTTGGACCCTGGCCATACTCACATATATCCTTGTTAATATTGTTTTGTTGGGGGATTTTTTTAATATTTAAAAAAAAAAGCTTAAAACTTATTTATTCTGTCATTAGACATTAACTATTGTGAAGGGAGCAGGGAGCTCTTGCAAGAAACTTGAAAATTTTTTAATCAATCACAATCATTACTGCAAAAAAGCGGCCCTTCTCTTAAAGATGGTAGTTTTCCTGAGGTCAAAATGACCCCTTCTTCGGACGACCTTGAATTTGAAACCGATAGGGCATATAAGGTTGCGACTTCCACGTGACATCCTGTTTTGCCAAAGCATAAATGCAAAATTTCTAAAACATCCCTGATCGCTCTGCTCTGGGGTGAACTTCTCTGTAAAAGAATGGCCATTTTTTGTAAAGACGGCGATTGCACTTTGGTCCTCTAGTATGACGGGACGAAAAAAGTGGCTACAATAAATATCCATTGCATTCATTTTCGCTCTTTGTTTTTCAAAATGTAAGAGTAAGATTTTCTCTGCAAATTGTTTTTATTTAGATGTTTACTTTTTTCCCGAAAAATGTTTGAGTATTTAAATGTCGTCCATATGATCGGAAGAAGTGATTTATCTCACATTAATATTTGATATCCTATTAAATTATTAACGTAACTTACAATCCGATGCCATCAACGGAAGAATTTCTATACAGAGAATAAAAAATTTTCTTCTCTAAATAAGTGGCTCCACTAGAACTAAGCCATCGTATAATGCTGTGTTAAAGTTAAAAGATAAACGTCAAAGTTGCAGAATTTTCAACCCCACCCCTCTCCCTCTCTCCCAAATAATATGTAAAATGTAGATAAAGCTAACCTAGTTACTGTTACCAGAAAAAAGTTTAATGAGCATTTAGTAAAGAATCTGAGTCATGAACCTACACCCTTTAAAAAGCAAAATCATACAAGCAATTTGAAATTGTCAAATAAAATTTGTGCATTCATAAAATTGAAGAAACGATGTTTATTCTTAACTCAGGTAGGATCCAATTCTCAAAATAAATTCTGAATTAAATAAAATATTAAAATTTGAAGCGAGTTCCATGTTTGCTCAACTTCTTTTCAAAATATCAAGAATCATGGTAAAACACCTATTTTTAACTATCGCTACGTCAAAACTCATTGACCAGAGGCAATATATTCAAATCACATGTGAAACGTCGTCGAATCGAGCCCCATCGGATGTTTTGCAGGTTGGTTTCAATGTAAGTAGCCATCTCAAATTTGAGATGCATATGCAATGCATTTTTCAAGTAATTATTCATCTTCGAATCAAGTAATTATTAATTTTTTCATGAATTTCAATTAAAACTGTTGAATTGGTCAATAATACCTTTGACTTTGGTTGTAAATTTATAAATATTGCACGTTCTAAGTTAAAGGCATTTTTCATTAGTTCTACTGTTAAGCCAAAATTATTTTGCATGAATTGATTCATAAAATATCATTGACTTGAATATTAGGAGCAATACCGATGTCTTTAAAATAATTTATTTAAATTATTTTAAAACATTATAAAATTATTTATTTAAGTATTTACTCTAAAGTTACGAAAAGTAAAATTGTTGCTGTCGGCATTCCCCCCCCCCCCCCTTTTTTTTTTCTTTCTATGATTCATGTAATATTTGATGAAAAATTTTCCCCCGTGATTTCTACAGAATTTTTAACCAAGGTTTTGACTTTATTTATTTTATAACTCTTCCCTAACTCTTTGTTTTCTTTTTCTTAAATACAGAATAGAAATTGAGTGACATCGGTTTTCATACTTTCACTTATATTTTTGTGACAGTGGCAAGGGGGTGCAGATCGCATACAAAAGGGTGCAAAGCGGCTAAAGCTTCAAACCAGGAATTTTCAACCGTGAATGAGTATCGGATTTCTTACGGAACAATTTATAAATAGATATGCCGTAATTTTAAGTTCAATTGAATAATTTGAAGCCTGTACTTTACTTTTTTGCCTAGGAATTCTTCGCTTCATTTTTAATTTTCAAAAGCAAAAGGTGCAAGTGCATTTATTTTACCCTTCCTGAAGTCGTCCATTCTCAAACGAAACGTCGCGTCGTTTTTGTAATAATAATTCCTTTTATTGAAATATTTACTTTATCAGATATCAGTATGCTTAGATAATTTAACTGTTTAATAATCTTGTAGTTTTGTTTTCCCACATATATTTAAGTAATATTTACAAAATTACATGAAATTCGTGTGTCTTGATATTTGAATGTCCCCCCCCCCCCCCATGACATCTAATTGTTAATTTGGGCCCCCCTCACTTTTAATACCCACGAGCCGCCACTGCAATCTATTGAATTTTAATTCATTTTTATTTTATTCGGTCGCTCTGGAAATTGTTGGTGCTGCCATCTTTTGTGTATAAGTTAAACTATACATGAAAACGTAACCGACTATATATTTGCCCCCCCCCCCCCCCGATATATCCCGTTTGCTACGGCTGTTATATATAATGATTTTATCGCCTGCTCACTTTTTAGAGTGGTTAAGTCACGCTTTATGTACTTTATTGTAAACTGAATACCCGAGTTTCACTAGGACATATTTGGAAACATCAAATATTTCATTTTGGAATGTTAAATTCTTTTTCGCCATATCAATATTAATGAAAATTACGAATGCTTAAGTTTACGAAGTAAAGTTGAGAAAACATGTCAGTGAGTAACAGTTTTAGATTTTATTTAAAGGTAATATTTAGTTGTTGTTTTGTGAATTATAATATTTACACTATACATTAAAAATATTAACTTTGAAAATAAATAACTTCAATTGCTGTCAAAACATAACTATTTCTGTTATAATATCAATCTAAAACTATTATGTATAATAGTAAATTAATATATATAATAACTAGTTGAATACCCGTGCTTCGCCACGAAATTTTACCATGTGCATTATTTTAGCCAGCTGTGAGGCCCCGCGTTGCGGAAATCCGTCATTGGTGTATAGGCCCCAATTTTTGGCGCGTCGCTCGCAGGAAAATTCATTGCAACGCAAAATCGTCCAATTAGAAGGTTAAAACTACTTATATTGAAATTTTCAGAGCTGTAGACTAATTAGAAATCGTTTTGTAAAATATTTATTAATTAAAAAAAACTAAATAAACATGCAATATTCTGTTTTCAAAAGTTCAATTGAAAGGCTAAAACAACTTATATTGAAAATTTCTGAGCTGTAGCCCTATTAGAAATCGTTTTGTAAAATATTTATTAATTAATTAAAAATAACTAAATAAAAATTTATAATTCTGATTTTCAAACGAACAAATAGATGGCCAAAATTACTTATGTTGAAAATTTCAGAACTGTAGCCCTATTAGAAGTCGTTTTGTAAAAAAATTTGTTAAGAAAATTAATTTAAAAATAACTAATTAAAATTTTAACATTCTCTTTTTCAAAAGTCTAATTAGAAGGATAAAACTACTTATGTTGAAAATTTCAGAGCAGTATCTCTATTTGAAGTCACTTAGTAAAAAATAAATTAATTAAAAAATAATTAAAATTTTAACATTCTGTTTGACATACATAAAATTTGAAAGCCAAAACTTCTTATGTTAAAAATTTCAGAGCTCTACTCTAATTTTAAGTAGGTTTCTATAGATCCACAGAGCCACAGACAGACACACAGCTTGTTTTATTATTATAGATAATAATCTGAACGTATTACCCATAATTAATATATAATACATTCATAATTATGCAATACGTAGAGATATGAATGTAAATTTTAATATGTAAAGAAACATCAAGAAATAGACAAAAAAAATGAAGCTTTATTTATTATTATATATAAACATGAACTTTTACAAAACACATTAACTATGAATAATGCCTGAAATGACAAGAGGGGAAAAAATTACTTCATTCATTACTTTGTCTTGGAAAAAAATATAATTCTGCTTCTTTAATAAGAAAATATCTGTGTAGAGTGATCCGAAAAACAAATACTGAGATCACAAAATAGAATCTGTTCAGGACTGTGCAAGACGACACAGCGTTGGTCTTAAATGCAGAATTGCATGGGAAATTATGCTGATATTGAGATATACGACCAGGCGTGGATGTGATTGGGTGAGCGTAAATGTACGTCACTCAATAGGAAAACAATGCGTCGTCAATTCATGGCAGACGATATTATTATAGCTCTCATTTAGAACTGTTAAAGCAATTATTTTAAAAAATGGGAATAAACATAATTTAGAAAAAGCAAATCTAAGTAGGTTATGCGTGACGACGTCACAGTTAATTTCTTTGAGCAGGAATAAATGAAACACACATTGTGATTAGTTAAGAGAATGCGAAAAATTCGAATTTGTTTTTAAGCGTGTGTTGTGATTGGTCACAAGCGCATAGCAAGTGTTGCCATTCGATGCAATTGTAATAATGCTCTGCATAAGGTCCATTATGATTTGCATGAAAAAGAATCGAAGTATTTTTAAGTATGTAATAAACTTGTTACTATTTAAACGCATAAATAAATAATTACCACGATAAAAGCAAGAAATTAATATCCGATTGTTCTAAATTTTTTTAAAATAAATTTACATTATTAATTAATTTTTAATTAATTTATTTTTAATTTATTCATTAATTAATTTATTTTAATTTATAATCATTTATTAATTAATTTATTTTTCTTCATTGGACACAATTCTCAATTTTTTTTTTTTTTCAATTAATGTATTGTTTCTAATTTTGTAAATATAATCTGCCACTTAATACTTTCAGTCAAATTAGCTCCGACTGGTGGTTGTTTGACGAATCTTGCACAGTCTCCCATAGTTTTACTGGAAGTTATCGTGCATTTTTGCACAGACGTACTCTCTATATATTGTGCTGCTAGGAAATGCCTAGATTTGCATAGCGATTTAATTAATATCTAATAATAAGCAACATTTAGAATAGACATTTACATAAGAACCACAACCTGGTTTTAAAACTTTGCAAAAATTATAACAAAAAAAGGCTTAACATCACCAAGAGTGAAAGTTGGACAAAAGTTTCTTTTAAAAAACAGACAGTTGCGATTAATTTAGGATTTGATACACCTCCTTATACAAATTTATTGATTTTTTTTTAAAGCTTAATTTAAGATCTTTCACAATAAATGTACATTTTCACCTATTTTAATGTACATTTAGTAGTATAAAAAAATTTATTTTTACTAGAAACGGTGATCTTAAAATATTTGAAAATTAATTTTTCATTCAAAATCGGCAAATTTTAATTAAAAGTTGAACTAAAATTTAATATATGGTAATTAAAATTATTATTTAGGACTTTTAATATATGTTTGAATATGGTAGCCGTGAACAAACCCAAAAAGTAAAGTAGTTATTAGGTAATCTTTTAAGATTAAATTTCGAAATTACTTTTTTTTAAAATCCCAAATCCAAATTTGAGATATCTCCACTGCGGTTGAAATTATTAAAACTTTTAAAATAAATTAAAATAACGTCATAATCAGTGGTGGAGATTAAAAAAAAGAAGGGGACAGTTTTGGCGATTGTCTCCAGTTAACGTGTCTGGTCATAATGACTAAATTGGCACCATTTTTCGTGATAAATTAAATAAACGAAAACTGTAGAAAAGTCTTTAGAGAAGTTACTAAAAAAATACAAATAAAAATCATTATTATTTCGAATAAATCAGCATTTTTTAAAAAATTAGAGCCACTTGTTGGCTGAATGGTTAATGCTCTAATCAATCATGTTAATAAGTATGTTATTAACATGTTTTGGAATTCCCCATAAGCGGTAGGGGTATAACTGTTAAGCACACAAAACCAACTAAAATGATAATAATAATAACAAAAAAACACCTTTTATTTTTCGCAACTGTTACTTTAGATATACTATAATATCACATTTTTTTTTTTTTTTTTTAAATATGCCGTTTGAAATGGTGACATATATAATTATTTTCACAAATTTGTTTTCCCCCACTTCATTCAAGTTTGTAAAGTTATATAATAAAAATCTAAAATCACAGGAGGTTTGACTTTTGTCCATCTTTACAGAAAAGAAAGAGAATATATTTTCGAGGTAAATCCATCTTCGAGCATAAATATGGTAGAGGAATATGTCTCCACAACTGAATTAAGCCCACATCAACTCAAAATGACCACGTGATTATGGGCACTGCAATGGGAAGTCACGATTTTGGATTAAGAAGTCACGTGATTATGGGCATGCGCAGTCTCTTAGTTGTCAGAGATTGGGGAAATGACGTCATCTAAACTACCGTGTTTATGCTCGAAGATATCACCTAAACATTAGTTAGAACTTAGAATACAAACAAGCACATATCTATGATTCCACAAAAAGATTTCTTTTCACAAAATGAAATTCTTAGCTTTTTTTAAATAGAACAACGTGATATGATAACGATTTTACTGGTACAATACATTCAATAATATATTAATGGACGATAGCTTTATTCTTATTTACAAATATTTTACAATTCCATGTACAACAAAGAGAAGAAGAGAACAACAGAGAGTGATTTTAGGACTGAAGTCGTTAGGAAATATAATATTAATTTCACTGCAGAATATATGGAACATTTCAGACAAAATTTTACAACTCGATTTAGATTGTTCTAAATGGCAACGCAGCATCGAAGGTATACCAATTCAATTCTTTGTTTTGTGGGTCAATAAAATAACTGTAGAGGCAAATTCAAGATTGATTATGAACAATTTAAAGGTTTTTAAAAAACTGAGTTCCAATTATCAAATTACCACTTTTTTGTTTGTTTGAAGAATCGAAGTTTGCGTTTTTTGTGTAAAATGTTCATTTAGAATTCGCAGATTTCATAGTTCAACCACTTTTTTTTTAACCTTATTCAGTGTGCGTTAAAGTTAATAGCGGCTTAACGATTTTTATTCATGCAAATAACATTTTTTTAAAAAACTTTTTCATTGTAATGTACATTTAGTATAGCAACGCCAGTTCTTAGCGATGTTGGTATAAATAAATTTGAAAATTAATTAAATATTAAATAAAACATCAAATAAACATTATAATTTTTTTTTTGTAAAATTAAACTACAAAAACTACAAAGTATTTAGCAAAGAAAGTCATACTTAAAGAATTTTAATGATTTTAAAAATTAAAACATTTAAACACATTAAAATAACAATTAAATCAACAGTACAGTTTTTAAAACATCAAAATTTAACGATAAAGAAATACTTACGGGTTTTGTTTATTTGAAATGAAAAAAAAATCTATATTTTTAACTGTTTTCTTCGAACAATTGAACAACTTTAACATTTGTACATCGCTTGCAGCGTGTGAAAACCAACTATGTACACATTTGAATAAGAACTTCAGTCCTCTATAAAATAACATCACACCTTTATTTTCTTCTTCTCGGATAATAGTTCAACAGAAATTCTAAATTCGACGAATCCGCCTATGCTAAATATATTTTATATGAACTATCACGCGTTGAGCACAATTTACAAATATATATATATATATTAATATCGAGGCAGATTTTACCACCTGAAACGCTTTAAAGTGCATGCAAGAAATTGGCGCGAATAATAGTTCTAAATCGTTTGCGAATAAAACCATTTACACAACGAAGTATTCAACACACAGAACAGTTTGTTTTCTGACCACTGCTGCACTCCGCGCATGCGCACGAAAAATAGAGCAGTCGACGGCTAAAATAGAATGCATAATCAGCTGGGTCTGTGTTCTTTTTATTGTTTTTTAGATGCAAACAAAGAAGGTTTCCAAATTTGGAAAAACTTCAAAGATGAGGAATAGTAGAAATTTTCTACTAGAAGAGAGAATGAAAAATTGACAAATTTGTTTCAAAATTAACTATCAACAGTAAGATAAAAATTTAGGAGCGAAACTTATGTGGTAGGGGATTGTTGTCAACTGTATGGCATGGTGACGCATTTTTCGCGATTCCCTAAGGGGGAAAAAAGTACGCATTGGTAGAAAATTGAATTTTTTTTAAAGGTGCATTGTGATTGGTTGGATTAATTGATATGAGTTTGCCAGAAGACAGAACCGTATTCTGGATGATGTGTATAAAAATCATCAAGCTTATTACAATTAATAATTAATTTATTTTAGATCCATATCTTCGGGTATGAGTAGCCAATAAAGGAATTGTATTTTGTTTAAAAGTTTGAGTTTGACTTCAGCAAGAGATTTTGGTCAAAAAGCTAAATAAATTTCAATAAACCTTTTTTTTTTTTTTTTTTTTTTTTTCCAAAGCTGATATTAAAATTATAGCTTCTCTATGGATAATATCGTGATTTAATACTTCGTTGTGGAATTGGGATAAGATTTCTTTTTGAAAATATTGAATTAAAAAAGTACTGCCATCCTACGTATTTGGCACGGAAAATTAACTACTATGGTAAAGGGTGCAAGGAAATCGCGTGCTAG
Source organism: Linyphia triangularis (assembly GCA_963978545.1). NCBI lineage: Eukaryota > Metazoa > Arthropoda > Arachnida > Araneae > Linyphiidae > Linyphia > Linyphia triangularis. Next base: position 10,529,531 of record OZ021726.1, read on the forward strand.
CTAAAGTCGTCACATAAAAATGCACGCGCCAGGTAACACCCTAAGTCCGAAAATACAAGGCTCCATCCTCAAGTTTCTGAATTGCCAGATTTAATGAGATCTAAATTCAGACGATTTCTCGAAAACTTTGAAAGACGGAGTGGCATCACCATGAAATGTGTTCGAGAACACGATGAAATATAATATTCTTAATGAATTTTATTTTAAATTCTTTCAACGAACCTAAAATAGGTTCTTTTTCTAGGTGCAAAAGAGATGTTTTGTTTAAAGTTTGATTAGTGTGAGTTGTAAGGTAAGATTTTCAGAATTCAAAGTATTCGAAAATTAATAACAGTGCTTTCGTCTTAAATAGCAAAAATAAGAAGAATCTCAACTTTGCAAATAGAAAATAAACATTATTTTTCCCAAATAAAAATTTTAAGCGTGTGAAGCTAAATTAAAAGAATATCCAAGAGACTTATTCTTTTTAGAATTAATCACTTGAAAAAAAAAAAAATTATTGCAGTTCAAATAGTAAAAATAAAACTTGCGTGTTCTCGTTATGCACATAACATTACATTTAATAGTAGGTGTATTTAACATTACATTAACATCTGGCATCAGTTTACTCGCCTAACATGACTTCTACGTCCATTGCCACAGAATTATGCGAAACATCAATTATTGCAAACGAATGAAAGGATTGCTTTAATAAAACATTTATATTCATTAAAGCAAATATTTCTTATTTGAAATACTTGCTTGAATCAGGCCAAAAAGAGAACCTTTTTCTACAACATACTTACAACTCTAAGACATGACAACATCAATAATACATGCATGTGTATATATATATGGAATAAAACATCTTTAAAACACATAAAATAGATATATATTCAAATATGACATTAATTTAAATAATCTTTTTCACAGAAAGAGGATCGAAATGGATTGAAACATTTGGTTGCCCCTTTATTTATCTCAGGTACAACTAGCTTTTTTATTAATGTTATCTCACTTGAAGTATTCTTTGAAACAGCATCTGTCTTTCAGCAGACGATATTTTGTCCCATTTCGATCCGTTGCCACTCACTAGGCAGTAAATATTCTTCTCTGGTGTCTTGTCTAAGTCAGGCTTCCAGTGTGACGTAGCTCATTGTTTGATTCTAACGCAGTCAGTTTCGGTTTGGTACTTTCACAGTTTGGTTTAAGTATTTTTTTCCCCATTCGGTAACATTCCTTTAACAAAGATCGGCGTCTTTCTCTCTGGTATTATTTGAGCTTATTTTTTTTTATAATGGCAGCGATAAAAATTCTTTCAGGCCTTGGTCTATCAATAGTTATTAAAATAATATTTGTAATCCAAAATACGAATGAAAAGTTTTTATTTATTTAGAATATAAATATATTGCGGAAAGTGTTTTCTTTCTTTCTTTTTTTGAAATATAAATACTTTATATTTGATTTAGAAAATAATTCCATTGGAAAAATTGAGGTAAAAATATATATTATAGAATCTATTTTGATAATAAAACACTTTAAGGTGAATAATAATAATAATAATAAAAATAAAAAGACTTTTACTTAATCAACAACTAAAGAAATAAATGGCAGTAATGAAAAAAGTCGAGTAACATATCAGTTAAACTTTACTGGTCATAAAATATTGACTAGGCAGTGAATTGGTATAAAATTTCCTTTTTTTATTTTTGTTTTTTCAGCCAACGATAGTAGCGAACCGTCAAAGCACTGATCATGCTGCCACTGTGGCACATACAAAAATTAACAGCTGCGAGCCTAATAAAAATCTCTTTACACGTCTCCGTTTTATTCTACACATATATAATATATATAATATATCTCTATATACTAAATTCAAATAGACTAAACGAACTTTATTTACATATAAATATAAAAAGTCTATAATCACCGATTTCATGATTGGCCAAAACATAGTTGAGCAATCAAAGGGGAGGGGCAAACTGTCCACCAAGGGAATAGCTCCCGACAGATAGTCTGGATGGTGAAGGTTGCTATGGAAACAAGGCTAGTCGATTTAGAATAGGGGTGATTCATGGATGCATGAAATTGGCGTCAATTTTTTCCCCCCCTATTGTAGATGTCATTATATTGGAATTTCCCAGGGTTCCCACTCAAATCACAGAATGAAAATCAATGACTTTTCAATGACTTTTAAGGACCTAATTATTGTTTTTAAGGACTTTTGAAAATTTGTTTTCAGGCATTATGTCGATATATAAATTTTTAATAAAGTATATTCTACCAAAAGAGTTACAAATTGGTGGATGCATAATACAAATACGTCGGGAAATTCCGATACGGTGCAGATAAGTGGCGGTCACGCAGAAATAGCAAGTCCGACTTGAAATTTTTATAAATTTTGCAGTTGGACAACATCTGCAAAAATTAAGGACTTTTAAGGACATCTAAGCATTTTCAAGGACTCTTAAGCACCTCTAAGCATTTTCAAGGACTCTTAAGCACCTCTAAGCATTTTCAAGCACTTTCAAGGCCTTGAAAACAAGTTCAAAAATATTAAGCACTTTTAATGACCGTGGGAACCCTGTTTCCCTTTGGAAATGGGGCTTGTCTTGTTACCATGGCAACAGACAACGTTAGAGATCGTGCCGGGAGCTATTCTTGCGATATACAACATTAATATACAGTATTTATATATATATAAACAGGCTGACCCGTGATTGTGAACTGAAACCAGTTGAAACCTGAACGACCCGAGAAGGTGTATTTCTTTCGTTACTTTGAGATATTGCTGGTCTTATTTAAATATCACAATAGTGACCAATATTGCATTTTTCACTTGATTAGGAAGTTATGAAAAAGGACCCAAACCATTGGCATTTTCATTGCCTTTAAGGCATGTTGGATTGTTCCAGTTTAAGAAAAACTTTTCAATTGAGCCACGTAACTGCTGAGATCTAGATTCTCCCACATTTAAAAAAAACACGCACACACAAATACTTAATATATCACCCCTTCATATGCGTGATGAAACGATAAAAATACATAATAGCACAATCCAAGAAATATAATTTGTTATGTATATAAATAATATCAATCGTTTGATTAAAAACACAATAATAATAATAATAACAACAGCAAGCAATTAATTGCACTTAATCATTAAACACTCGTCCAATTAAGTCTTCTAAGAAACGCAACGCTTCACTTATAAACTCTGATGGGTTCATAATAAAATATCTATACACGCAAAAATGAAAAAATATATAAATTATAATTTATGACTCGCATCTCCCACTTGTGAGTGTGTTGACAACATTTTAAATAAACACTACATAATAAAAACACACAAAAGAAAAAACCCCACACCCACAAATGAAAGAACTGTGAAAGTCAGTCGACGTAGCGAATAAGTAATGTGTTGTCAAAATCCATTTCAACCGTCATAATATATATACATAAGTTCATATGTCGTTGCTGTCAACTTTGCCTCAAGACTTTGTCTTGTTGTTGTCAACTTTGCCTCAAGACTTTGTCTTGTTGTTGTCAACTTTGCCTCAAGACTTTGTCTTGTTGTTGTCAACTTTGCCTCAAGACTTTGTCTTGTCGTTGTCAACTTTGCCTCAAAAAGATAATTGCATAGATTGTGATTGTTGTTTAGATAAAAAGATATTTTACCTAACTGACTTACATTTCTGCTCGCGAACTGAAAGGTTCGTTTTTACGCGTAAGGCAGAACATACTTGTGAGTAGTGGGCAAACGAGGGTTCAGTGCCCAGTTTTTGAAGGTGCGGCACCCACGGTTTTTGTCTGCAAGGAGGGCGTCGTCGTTCAAGTCAGTTGCGTCGTCGTCGATTCAGTCAGTGAATCGGGTGCATGCCTTCTTCCACTTGCATTGGGTGCACCACATGTCCCTGTTTTCCATTCCGTACACCTTCCTGCACTTCCGGCTCTCGGATCGGGTGCGTCGGTGGAGAGGGGACACTGCTTTGCTCGGAGAAGGGGTCGATTTGATGCTCAGTCGCATGCATTTCTGTGGGGAGCCCTGCGGAAGAAAAGATCGTAAAAGAATGAAGTTCGTGAGTCCATCACGCGGTTCAAATGTGTGCGAAATTTTGTTTGACGAAAACTCATTAGTGGTTTGGTGTAGGATTTTTTGTAAAAATGTCTAATTGATTGTGATTCAATAAAAATTAAATTGATTTCTTTTTTATCCTAATGATAATAACATACAACAAAAAAAAGTAAAGCTTCGAAAATTTTCTGAGTTTTCAGGATATAATTTCCTTGAAAATTGTTTTTTTTTTCAGGTAAATTTCCCTGATTTTCAAGACAATTTTCCTTGATTTAAAGACTTCGTTCATTACTTACACCAAAATTCAAAATAATGTCAGGAAGGTTTGGATAATATCGATAGCGAAAATACTGATATGAAAGTTAAATTCTTGCTGATTTTTGTGAAATATCGAAAAAAATTCTGACTTTAATAAATTTAAAAATACTGAATCTAAGAATTAAGTTTTTCAATTAGGTTAAATTTATGGAGTCTGGCCTGAGTTTACGCGAGGCAGGTCAGACTTTGAAGCATTGCACATAAAAAGTTTAGAAAAGGCCAAACTTCAACAAGAGAATTTCAGAGGAGTAGTTCCAAAGAAAACTGTTCCTTACTTGATAAATGATAGACATGTTTGAGGAAAAATATGGGGAACCATGTTGAAATATATTCTCCTTCGCTTTCCCTTTTTTAAAAATAACGAGGCTAATTTTTAATTGCATATGTTATTTTACAAGGTTTCGGCTCTGTGTGGATTCACCCGAAAATTTGAATCTTTTGTCCCATAAAGATTCTTATAATCCCTCTTAGATGAGCAGACCTGTTAAATTGAGTACAAAATACTATAAGAAATCAGTAAATACCCCATAAATATCTGAAAATTCTCATAGGACCCATCCTATGAGAAGCCAGCCACCCATGATACTATTATGGCGGTCTCGCGTACAAAAGACAAATACAACACCTAGGCACTAGCAATTACTTTTGCCTAGTGGTTAGCACGCCCCATTTCGGAGTTGGGGGTCCGCGGTTCAACTCCCCGACTTCCCAGCCTCCACCACAAATTGGTTTACCCGGACAACTGAATCATGCTGCCATCTATCGGCACCTTCTGAAATATACTACACGAGTACCTCACAACCATCACGGCATCTTTAGCGATTCAACGCCAAACAGCAAGCATCTTTGGCGACTCACTGCCAAACTACCTACTCAATCGTTCGTCCCTTCGCGACTCACTGGGAATTGGCTATGTGGCGGTCTCGTGTATAAAAGCCTCCACTACACTATCACTATTCCACAAAGAAAAATGCGCATCAAAAGAACTAACACCCATACCTAAGTAAGATTGACAGTTTGATACTTCGGCGCAGTATGGCCGGCGTGAAGCCCTTGCGCCAGAAATCAAACCAACCAACAATTTGATACTAGCTAGTCGATTACAAATTAAATAAATGTTAAAACTTTGTTACGTTTGTTAGAATGGTTCTAGCTGTCTGTATCTGTCACTATCAAGGGCTTAACACAGCCAAATACGCTTCGTAATTTGAAGGGGGGGGGGGAGAGACTGCGAGGTCGAAATCTTCTTATGCAAACCTCTCTTACCAACTCCGCCACACCAACGAAAAGGCATTGAGGCTAGGACCAATTTAGTGTACGACCCATTATCCTACACACCAGAATTCAGCTAGGCAAGGGAGAGAACCCACAATCTAACACTCATGAATTCGGTGCCTTTGACCGCCGGGACACTAGAGCCTAAAGCACTACGAAGTTGTGATATGATGAACTGCCTCACCGCATAAAGATGGCGTCTTGTTGTAACAGCGAAAGGTACGTGATCGTCAAACCTACTTTATATGATATATAGGAACAGTGTGGATGTTTCTCTTCTTTCATTAATTTTATGAGGAGAGGGAGATAGTGACATGATTTTAAAGAGTTGTGGATTCTTACCATATTGCTTGGGGCGCTGGCAGCGTATCCGTGCAGATGCCAAGCTGCGGATTTTTGCAGCTGCGGGATTGATATGGGAGCAGCCTGTGTAAAAGTTGGTCCGATCACCTTTGAAAAGATTAATTTTTATTAGATTAAAGCCATCCAGTTTTGGAATAGATTATAAGATACATCAATTGTAGTGGTATATAATATATATCATTGTACATTAAGAGCAGTGATAAAATAGTTTCCTGAAAGTTTTTTTTAGACCTTCTAAAAGCTGTAATGAAATAACTTAGGAGCACCCAAGTTTCAATTGATGTTTCTAAATGCCTTCGAAGAGCCATTAAAAACATCTTTAGCAATCATCTTAGAAAATTTCTAAGGTGATTGTTAAGGATCATTAGGAACATATTGTGAAACTTAGACATATATAAGTGCTTTCTAAGGTTCCTTTGAAACCACAATTGAAATTTTGACTAAAAAATGACTAAAGGATCATCAATTGAGTCTTTAGGTTTTCTAAAAGTTGTAAAGAAGTCACTTATTAACAACTAAATTTCAATTGATGCCTCTGTGATTTTAGAAGCCATTTGAAACACCAAGTGAAGATAAGAAATTTCTAAAAAGTTTTTTAAGGACTTTGACATCTCAAATGAAAATTAGTTCATAAGGAATTTTCTAAGGTCCATTACAAACAGCAAGCGCAGCGATAAAAGAGTTTACTAATTATCTCTAGGAATTCCTTAAGTCTTATAAGAGCTGTAAAGACATGACTTACAAACTTCTTACAAGGGGACCTTACGGTCTCAGAAATTCAGATCGGGATGAGACTCGGCAGATTGGTAGTACACCTTAAGGGTATCCACACCGTAAAGCAATAAAGCGCACTAGCCAGAAGATTCTGAGAAAACAGGCTCTAAAGTGTTACGCGCAGCTTATATACTAGTAAAGATTTTTGCTCTGTAACTGGCCGGTGGCTAACATAAGTGGTCAGCGTGCTGGGTTCCCGTACGAGAGATCCGAGTTCGATACCTCGTGAGGTATTTTTTTTCCCCTCCAATTAATAAAGTGACTGTTACAGCTAATTTAAATTTGAATGAAAGATACTACTTTATTTGCAGTTGCAGATCAAAAATCTCTACTAGTATATAAGCTGCGCGTAACTCTTTAGAGCCTGTTCTCTCGGAATCTTCTGGCTAGTGCGCTTTATTGCTTCACTTTGTGGATACCCTTAAGGTATCCTACCAATCTGCCGAGTCTCATCCCGATCTGAATTTCCGAGACCGTAAGGTCCCCTTGTTAGTTTTACTTAAAGTGTCTAAAAGCCATTCGAAACATCAAGTAAAGCTCCTAAGGAACGAAGTGAGCAACAAAAGAAATCTGACCTGCGTGTGCTGTTTGTGGTACTCGGGATCCTCGTGAGCAGGTCTCGCCATGTCCAGATGCGAGAGAGTAGGTACGGAGGAGGAATATATGGAGGCGGGAGGGAAGGGACCGGACTCCACCTCCATCTCAGTGTAGTAGAACTCCTCCTCGTGGTCACTCACGCCGCACTCGCCGCTCTCTGACATATCGCCGCACCTCCTGCAAAAAGAAACCAAGCACACAATTAGAATTGGTTATCAACAGTAGTTTGTCGTATAACAGGATAGTAATGCAGAGTACTTTATCCCAGATAGCACTATAACCTTTTCCAACACCTTAGGGCCTTATTATACAGGCGAACGCGCGCCACTGCTTCAGCCCCCTGCTGTGGCACAGTATAATAAGCTCCATAGGATTGCATGTCTAGCTTAGAGTCTGAGAACCACAAGTGACAGACACAACCTCTAGGCCACAGTAGTGGCTCAGTATATAATAAGCTCCATATGATTGCATGTTTCGCTTAGAGTCTGAGAACTACAAGAGACAGACGCAGTTTCTAGCCACAGCAGAGGCCCAGAATAATAAGCTCCATAGGATTGCATGTTTCGCTTACAGTTTGAGAACCACAAGTGACAGACACAACCTCTAGCCACAGTAGTGGCTCAGTATATAATAAGCTCCATATGATTGCATGTATCGCTTAGAGTCTGAGAACTACAAGAGACAGACGCAGTTTCTAGCCACAGCAGAGGCCCAGAATAATAAGCTCCATAGGATTGCATGTTTCGCTTAGAGTTTGAGAACCACAAGTGACAGACACAACCTCTAGCCACAGTAGTGGCTCAGTATATAATAAGCTCCATATGATTGCATGTATCGCTTAGAGTCTGAGAACTACAAGAGACAGACGCAATTTCTAGCCACAGCAGAGGCCCAGAATAATAAGCTCCATAGGATTGCATGTTTCGCTTAGAGTCTGAGAACCACAAGTGACAGACACAACCTCTAGCCACAGTAGTGGCTCAGTATATAATAAGCTCCATATGATTGCATGTTTCGCTTAGAGTCTGAGAACTACAGGAGACAGACGCAATTTCTAGCCACAGCAGAGGCCCAGAATAATAAGCTCCATAGGATTACATGTTTCGCTTAGAGTCTGAGAACCACAAGTGACAGACACAACCTCTAGCCACAGTAGTGGCTCAGTATATAATAAGCTCCATATGATTGCATGTTTCGCTTAGAGTCTGAGAACTACAAGAGACAGACGCAATTTCTAGCCACATCAGAGGCCCAGAATAATAAGCTCCATAGGATTGCATGTTTCGCTTAGAGTCTGAGAACCACAAGTGACAGACACAACCTCTAGCCACAGTAGTGGCTCAGTACAATAAGCTCCATAGGATTGCATATTTTAGCTTCGAACAGCTTGTCTGAGCGACTGAAGTGGTGGCGTACGTTCTCCCTTCGAGTGGCAGTATGTAATGAATAATAAGGCCTTATTCATTTCACAAGGCCATGAATAATAAGGCCCTTATGTAAACCTTTTGACGAAAAGGATGCAAGATTCAGATGACACGGAAGCAACCTTTTTAAAAGCTTGAAAAAAAGGAGGCTCATAGTTCATAGTTGATAAGCATTTCATAATGTTTTCAAAGCCAACCTTTCAGGAAGGTTTGCACTGCAAAGCGTGTGTGTAGATAGATAGCCACAAGGTTTACACTGTATATGCGCCAAGCTAGAATCAACATTTCCGGAAGTTTACATCGTAAGTCTTTTTCTCAAATCCTTTACAAAGCCGTGACATAAGGGCTAACCTGAAATCTTGTCACTGCAACTCTGATGACAAGGGAATGACACGATTTTCTTAAGCTTGCATGCTATCTGGGATAGATTACTACTGAAACCAGATATTGATCAATCGTCAGCACTGTGAGGGGTTTTAAGGACCATCCTGAAGATTTGGTATCGATTTTTAAAGATACTTATAATGGGGTTCGTACTGAAGCGAGAAAATTCTTACTTGAGGTGCATCGTTCTGACGTGTCTCTCCACCTCTTCGCATTCGTGATACTGCTGTCCGCATTTGGGCCACGTGCACTGGAACACCAGTCGGGTGCGGCAAGGACTCTGTCAAAAAGAGAAAGGACACGTGGTCAGTACTTGAGAATGGATTTTGACAAAGAGAACAGCATCAAAAATAGACAGCAGGGGAAAAAGTTGTACAAAATAAATGAATTTATTCACCTACACGTTTTAATTAAAAATAAAATTGTTTTTAAAATGTGCAATGACTTACACAAAGTATAAGTTTATTTTTATTTTTTTATTTTTTATCTTCAAGGGCGCTAAGAGAGAAATAATGTCTGCAAAACGATTTTCATTTTACATTCGAAAATAATATTCTTGATTAGTATCAGGGAAAATAAAACGATCTCTAAATATTATGAAAGAAAAATACTGCTGATACCGATATTATGAAAGAAAAATACCGCCCGCAGCCTACTGAAATAATAATGTACAGTTGCTCACAAATATCTACAACGTCATTTATTGATTAAAAAACCCACTTTTTTTATGTGATGGGAATACTTTTTTCTGAACATTTATGTAAAAACCGCATGTTACTGAAATAAAACTATACAGTTCCTCACAGATAGCTGCCACGCCATCTATTGATAAAAAAAACAACCAACTTTTAGCCGCCAGATAAAACTTTTTTATTCTATGCATTTCTGTGAAAACCGCATCCTACTAAAATGATACTGAACAGTAGCTCACAGGTGTCCACCACGCCATCTATTGATAATTTTTTTCCTTTTTATCATAGAAAAAATATTTTTTTTCCCGAGCATTTTTATGAAAATCACATCGTCCTAATCTCAATAGTTCGCGAACCAGAGATCCCTTAAATTTCCTGATGCTGTTGTTGTATCACCTCCAAATTTATTCTCTTCCTCATATCTAAAGGAAGATATATCAGAAACGGTAACGCGTGTACAAGGACGTTACACCTTGGAGTGGTCGTGAAGGAAAAGCAAAGAGAGGTATCGCATCTCCAGAAGTGATAGATTATGTCAACAGACTTCCACTCGGCCGATTCGTGTGTTGGATGTAAACAGAGAGAGAGAGAGGCCATCTTGGATGGATCAATGACCGTTCGGTTTTGTTTATACCAGACTAGTTGAATACCGGTGCTGCGCTACGAAACTTTACCATGTGCATTTTGGGCAATCAAAAGACATTCATCACTTCAGACGTTTGCTCCCATTTCGATCCCGACAAATTGATTTATCAAAATAGGAACTTTCCTTTGTTGACATTTTAAACGAAATTTATAATTGTGAATAGTATATTGGAAAGAGTCATTTGAATATCCATCGTTTAGAACGTTTAACCCCTTTTGGTTCTTTTTAATAACTTTAACTAATAACAAATTTTTTTCTGTATTTGCACTTTTGAACATTTGCAGCAAATATCAGAATTGTGACAACATTGGAAGTGGGTCATTCGGATATCTCTCGCTTGGAACGTTTAACCCCTTTTCCACCCTTTAAAGTGGGTTAATCGAGATCGAAATAGCTAACTTTTTCTACATTTACCATTGTTGACATTTGTACCAATTTTCAGAGTTGGGACCATATGGGAGGAGGGCCATTCGAATATCTCTCGTTTGGAACGTTTAACCCCTTTTCGACCTCTTAAAGTGGGTTAATCGAGATCGGAATAGTTTATATTTTCTATGTTTACCATTGTTGACATTTGAAAGAATTTTCAGAGTTGTGGGACAATGAGGAAGTGGGATATTCGAATATCCCTCGTTTAGAACGTTTAACCCCTTTTTGACCCCTTAAAGTGAGTTAACCGAGATCGGAATAGCTTACTTTTTCTATGTTCGTCTTTGTTGTCATTTGCACAAATTTTCAATGTTGTGACCATGTGGGAATTGGGGCATTCGAATATCCCTCGTTTGGAATGTTTAACCCCTTTTCCACTCCTTAAAAGTCCTACTCGAGATCAGAATGGCTTGATTTTTCTATGGTTGTCTGTCGGCATTTGTACTATATTTCAGAGTTGTGACCATGTGGGAATTGGGGCATTCGATTATCCCTCGTTTGGAATGTTTAACCCCTTTTCCACTCCTTAAAAGTCCTACTCGAGATCAGAATTGCTTGATTTTTCTATGGTTGTCTGTCGGCATTTGTACTATATTTCAGAGTTGTGACCATGTGGGAATTGGGGCATTCGATTATCCCTCGTTTGGAATGTTTAACCCCTTTTCCACTCCTTAAAAGTCCTACTCGAGATCAGAATTGCTTGATTTTTCTATGTTCGTCTTTGTTGTCATTTGCACAAATTTTCAATGTTGTGACCATGTGGGAATTGGGGCATTCGAATATCCCTCGTTTGGAATGTTTAACCCCTTTTCCACTCCTTAAAAGTCCTACTCGAGATCAGAATGGCTTGATTTTTCTATGGTTGTCTGTCGGCATTTGTACTATATTTCAGAGTTGTGACCATGTGGGAATTGGGGCATTCGAATATCCCTCGTTTGGAATGTTTAACCCCTTTTCCACTCCTTAAAAGTCCTACTCGAGATCAGAATGGCTTGATTTTTCTATGGTTGTCTGTCGGCATTTGTACTATATTTCAGAGTTGTGACCATGTGGGAATTGGGGCATTCGATTATCCCTCGTTTGGAATGTTTAACCCCTTTTCCACTCCTTAAAAGTCCTACTCGAGATCAGAATGGCTTGATTTTTCTATGGTTGTCTGTCGGCATTTGTACTATATTTCAGAGTTGTGACCATGTGGGAATTGGGGCATTCGATTATCCCTCGTTTGGAATGTTTAACCCCTTTTCCACTCCTTAAAAGTCCTACTCGAGATCAGAATTGCTTGATTTTTCTATGTTCGTCTTTGTTGTCATTTGCACAAATTTTCAATGTTGTGACCATGTGGGAATTGGGGCATTCGAATATCCCTCGTTTGGAATGTTTAACCCCTTTTCCACTCCTTAAAAGTCCTACTCGAGATCAGAATGGCTTGATTTTTCTATGGTTGTCTGTCGGCATTTGTACTATATTTCAGAGTTGTGACCATGTGGGAATTGGGGCATTCGATTATCCCTCGTTTGGAATGTTTAACCCCTTTTCCACTCCTTAAAAGTCCTACTCGAGATCAGAATTGCTTGATTTTTCTATGGTTGTCTGTCGGCATTTGTACTATATTTCAGAGTTGTGACCATGTGGGAATTGGGGCATTCGATTATCCCTCGTTTGGAATGTTTAACCCTTAACAAGTCGTGACAGATAATTAATTGATAACTTTGTTTATAATTAAGTGTGGAATTATTGAATTCGATGTTAAATTTTGGAAAAGAAAATATTTTCTCAAAAAAATTAAGTTTTCTTTTATCAATAGATGACGTTGTTAGTGTCAGTGAGCAACTATTTAGTGATATTTATTATAACCACTATTTAAAAAAATTTAAAACGTTGACTTATGACTACAAATTAGAATCCATTATTTAAAAACACCTTAACTCGTGTAGGCACAGTATTCAACACAATAACAGAATTTTTGTTACTGTTATCACGAATTACCAATTTATGAATTTTATCATTTTCCTCCAGAAGATAAATTATTATGTTCAAATTTAAAGAACTCCCCTTTTACAAAATTCGGATGAGTTAACGACGGAAATCGGCGTTAATTGAACATTCTACGATAACAACAACTTCCATTTAAGTTCGGTCGTTCTACGCAGCAACAACACTGCTCCACTCAAAACCAAAACAAAAACTTCTACCCAGAAGTCACCTGTGCATTTCGCCGCATGGTTGCGAATCCCAAACATTGCAGTGGCCCGGGAATCGATATGCAACCAAGGCTACAGAGATCAAAGGGGAGGGGAATCTCATTCATTGATGACGTCACGAGACGGACTCAGCTGAAGAGAACGACCAATTGCTAGGACCGTAACAGGCCACGCAAATACAACCGTAAATGAAAAAAAATTGGAATATTAGTATTATTGCTTTCAATTACCCATATGTATACATAGGGTAATAAAAGTATAGAATTCGGTAAAAAAAAACAAAAATTTCGATTAGTTTTGCATTTCTCCACGTTTTGGAACATCCTGATCTCAAAAAGTGATTTAGAAAAATGTGTGTGTGTGTACGTGGTCAGCATAATTCCCTAACAAATTGACTTACGATGCTCGAATTTGGTGTGAGGGTTGGTGATGGTACAAAGATGACCATTGACCAATGACCTACCATTAAAGTTTTCGTCAAAATCGCGCATGCGCATAAGGTAGCTGCCATTGAAAAAATCATGTTTTTCAGTAATTGCTATAAAATGCTTTAATGGCGTAAAAAGTTGAAAGACGATTGGCTTTAACACAGAGTTCTTTTTGTTTGAACATAGCTTATCAACCGTTTTTTCTCCTCTTCTCAGTTTCACTTATAAAAAAGGATAGTATAAGAAATATTGTAAAGTGTATCGGTAATTATCGCAAAACTGGCCATTTTTTCTAAACGAATGATGGAAATATAAAAACGGTAAATGACATAAATCCACATCTGTAATATAGTGTAGTTGAAAGTTGTGCGATGTTCTACACCCCTAGTTTTTTTTAAAATCATCTTCTTGAAAACAGAAAGGAAATATTTATCAGAGGTTGGTTGGTTTGTGTTCAGATTATCTGGCACCGTCTGCCACACGAGGGCTATAATGCGCCGAAACATTCGTCATTTGACAAGCCAACATACATTTACAAACACCCATGCCTTACACGGGACTCGGAACCCGCAACCTCGCGATCTAGAAGCTAGCACGCTAACCACTATACCGTTTGCGCTGTTTACGGAATCGGCGCTGTGTTAATGAACATAAAAATTGGCAAAGCATAAAAAAGGATTTATATTAAAATATTTGTTTTTATGGGTAATATTTTATCAGTATATCTTCTATATAAAACTACGAAAACACGCTTTCTGGGTTGTTTTTCCAAGGGAAATTTCCTTCCCTGTTAGTAGAAAACCCTTAAACGATCCCAAGGTGTTTCGACAAAATATTTATTGGGAAATTCTAAAGAAAAATCCGGAACCATAACGAAATCACAAGATTGGTTGGTTGGTTGTTTTCAGATTATCTGGAGCCGTCAGCAACACGGGGGCTATAATGCGCCGAAACATTCGTCATTAGACAAGCCAACATACATTTAGAAACACCCATGCCTAATACGGGACTCAAACCTGCAACCTCGCGGTCTAGAAGCTAGCACGCTAACCACTATACCGTTTGGTCGGCGAAATCACAAGAAATCCATCAAAATTGTTCCGCTTAGGTTTGTTCGGACTCTGGACAAAAACAAACAAACTTATGAGTCAGCTCCTCCACTTTCCTACCAACCTTAACCCGAGATCGATACCTTGGTTTATACCATTGCATAATCCGCCGGCCGGCCGGCAGTCGCATTTTATACCCCCATCGATCCCGCAACGAGGGGCCTGACGTCACACTTTGTTTATCGACAAAGTGGCGTGAGATGCGCGCGCACTCTCCGTGCCCCCGCAGTGACGTCACACACCGTGGTAAACACAACACAGCAGTTTCTTCTTTCTTTTTTTGCGGTCGGGGGATCAGGTTTATGTAACCGAAAATAATAAATAAAAAAAGAAGAAAAAAAAAAGAAGAAACGGTGATGCTGATCATGGGATGGCGCAGCTCTGGCTTTTCTCTCTCTCTCTCCCCCCCCCCCCCCCCCCCCTCATGGCCTTCTGGTGAAGTGCTGTTTCTGGTTGTTGTCGTTGTGGTACCCCGGATGGAATGTGATTTGTGGAAATGGTGCTGTGTTCTTTTTTTTTGTTCCATTACGGACCCGGCGGGGGTTTGTGTTTCTTTTAAGGAGCCGAACGGGGTGATATCAAAACCGGGACAAGTAGCGACAAAGCAGCTGATGATGAAGTGCTAAAATGTTTCCGCATTTCTACAAGGCATGCTTAACTCTTTCAATCAAACCAACATTTGTCAGTATAGTCCGGAGGGGCGACTACAAGTTTAGGAGCCGTAACTCTTTCAATCAAATCAACATTTTTCAGTTTAGTCCGGAGAAGCGACTACAAGTTTAGGTGCCTTTCAAACAAACCAACATTTGTCAGTATAGTCCGGAGGGGCGACTACAAGTTTAGGTGCCTTAACTCTTTCAATCAAATCAACATTTGTCAGTTTAGTCCGGAGAGGCGACTACAAGTTTAGGTGCCTTAACTCTTTCAATCAAACCAACATTTGTCAGTTTAGTCCGGAGAGGGCGACTACAAGTTTAGGTGCCTTAACTCTTTCAATCAAACCTATTTTTGGAGTTTTCCATTTTTTATAAGAATTATCGAAACATTTAAGTACAATTTTAGGAATTTTAGGGAAAAAACAAAAATTTAAGGAATATTAGAAGTTTTATTGTGAATGCGACCCCTGACATAATCATTGTTACTTACAGAAATTAGAAAGCACAAAAATACCCTTAGCGAAAACATTTTGACCCCAATTTGGCGAATTCTTTCAGTTTAATTTCAGCAAATAAAAAAACAACAACAGAAAACAAATTTTTCCCATTAAAAAAAAAAGATACCCGTGACACAGTACCCATGTCGCTTTCTATTCCATTTTCCATTGTTTCACTTCCATCACACACAACGGCTGTTTCTCAACCGGTTCCCCCCCCCCCCCAAAAAAAAGGAAACATTTAACCAGAATACGACTTGGATGTCACGTATTCCCTGTTTTCGCAAGTTTCCAGCGTAGTTCCGTAGCCACATTGTTCTGCACTTGCCGGAATATAATGAGTTTCCCTTTACAAGTAGTCGCCCGGCAAACTCTTTAAGAAGAGTAGTAATAGCAAGCGAATGAGGAAAAAATGGAATGCAAAGTTGGCAAGGAATTTAATGTGGAAGACCATAAGCGGGTATCTTTCAAATCTTTTCGTCCTGGTTTAGGCATGGTATTTATTTTGTTATTGGTTTTCACGCTAAGTCATTGCTTGCATAAGTCATTGCTTAGGAATATATTTTTGTTCTTCAAATCGAAAAAGTATTTTTGGAAAAATCTCACTTCAGACAAATTGATGCGTGATCCAAGGTCACGTGATAGACTTTATAAAACATTTTTAGCAAAGCCTGTGCGATTTTGAACAAAATCGTTAGAGCCGTTTTTTAGCAATTGATGAAAAACATGATTTTTTCAATGACAGCTACCTTACGCGCATGCGCGATTGTGACGAAAACCTTAATGGTAGGTCCCATGGCTACCCCTAACCAGCACACCAAATTTGAACATTGTTGGCCAATTTGTTCGGGAGTTATGCTGATTACAGGCACACATACACACACACTTAAGGAAATTTTTTGTAGATCACTTTTTTTAGATCAAGATGTTCCAAAACGTGGAGAAAAGAGAAAAAAAAAAAAAAAAAAAAAAAAGAGAGAGAGAGAGAAAAAAAAAAATCGTTTTTTTTTCTTTATACCGAATGCTATACTTTTAATACCCTATGTATACATATGGGAAATTGAAAGTAAAAATTGGGATGTTGAGGATCTTGGAGGGGGGGGGGGGTGTTCTGACACTAAAAACCCTACCTCTGGTTTACATTCCTCCATTCAAACCATGTACAGCAACCCCCAATTTCTTGCAATAAGCCACACCTCAAAGTTTAAGAGTCATTCACAAAAAAGGACAATGTAAATTCCTCTTCCAAAAAAAGTGAAGGCGCAGGATCGTAAGTTTGACAACAAAGGCCGAAACTAAAATACACATTCTTCAGTATTGTAAAAAAAAAAAAAAAAAAAAGAGGAGGATTGAACTTTTTACGACCAGCCGAGCTAAAAGTTGTCATTGTACCTCTAAAGTTAAATTTTTTGGTGGTGACTGAAGAATACATGGGCCCCAACTATCCGGAGAGGCGTTACGGTTTTTATTGCCGGAGGAGGTTCATGGTTTTGTTATTCGATGAAAGATTTACCGATAGCAGATATTCTATGGGTAGGAGGTATTTTCTATTCTATATGTGAAGCTTTTTGATGGCGGTATGTCTGTGAGTTGTGTCAGATGGATAGTGGGGATGAAAATGGGTTATCAGAGGGAGGGAATAATGTCAATTTTATAAAGGAATGTAATGACTAAGTAATGATGTGAAGACATTCTGAGACGAGTGTGGAGTTGTAGCTGATGTTTTATTGCTATACTAATTAATAATGTGAAGTTAGAGGCGAGCGCATAATTTCAAGTGGTATTTTATTCATATGCTAATACTACTAACTAATGATGTGAAGACATTTAGAGACTAGATGGAATGGCAACTGATACTTTATTGGTATGGTAATATTAGTAATGATGATAAGACATTTAGAGACGAGTGTGGAATTATAAGAGGTATTGAATCGATATGCTAATACTAACTAATGATGTGAAGACATTTAGAGACTAGATGGAATGGCAACTGATACTTTATTGGTATGGTAATATTAGTAATGATGATAAGACATTTAGAGACGAGTGTGGAATTATAAGAGGTATTGAATCGATATGCTAATACTAACTAATGATGTGAAGAGATTTAGAGACGAACTGGAATGGCAACTGATACTTTATTGGTATGGTAATATTAGTAATGATGATAAGACATTTAGAGACGAATGTGGAATTATAAGAGGTATTGAATTGATATGCTAATACTAACTAATGATGTGAAGAGATTTAGAGACGAGCTGGAATGGCAACTGATACTTTATTGGTATGGTAATATTAGTAATGATGATAAGACATTTAGAGACGAATGTGGAATTATAAGAGGTATTGAATTGATATGCTAATACTAACTAATGATGTGAAGAGATTTAGAGACGAGCTGGAATGGCAACTGATACTTTATTGGTATGGTAATATTAGTAATGATGATAAGACATTTAGAGACGAATGTGGAATTATAAGAGGTATTGAATTGATATGCTAATACTAACTAATGATGTGAAGAGATTTAGAGACGAGATGGAATGGCAACTGATACTTTATTGGTATGGTAATATTAGTAATGATGATAAGACATTTAGAGACGAATGTGGAATTATAAGAGGTATTGAATTGATATGCTAATACTAACTAATGATGTGAAGAGATTTAGAGACGAGCTGGAATGGCAACTGATACTTTATTGGTATGGTAATATTAGTAATGATGATAAGACATTTAGAGACGAATGTGGAATTATAAGAGGTATTGAATTGATATGCTAATACTAACTAATGATGTGAAGAGATTTAGAGGCGAGTTGGAATGGCAACTGATATTTTATTGGTATGCTTATATTAGTAATGATGATAAGATATTTAAAAACGAGTGTGGAATTATAAGAGGTATTGAATTGATATGCTAATACTGACTAATGACATGAAGACTTTAGAGAGGAGTTGAAATTGCAACTGATATTTTGTTGATATGTTATTATTTCTAATGATGATAAGACATTTGGAGACGAGTGTGGACTTGTAAGAGGCAATGAATTGATATGCTAATACTAACTAATGATGTGAAGAGATTTAGAGACGAGTTGAAATGACAACTGATATTTTAATGGGTATGCTAATATTAGTAATGATGATAAGATATTTAAAGACGAGTGTGGAATTATAAGAGGTATTGAATTGATATGCTAATACTGACTAATGACATAAAGACTTTAGAGAGGAGTTGAAATTGCAACTGATATTTTGTTGATATGTTATTATTTCTAATGATGATAAGACATTTGGAGACGAGTGTGGACTTGTAAGAGGCAATGAATTGATATGCTAATACTAACTAATGATGTGAAGAGATTTAGGGATGAGTTGAAATGACAACTGATATTTTAATGGGTATGCTAATATTAGTAATGATGATAAGACATTTAAAGACGAGTGTGGAATTATAAGAGGTATTGAATTGATATGCTAATACTGACTAATGACATGAAGACTTTAGAGAGGAGTTGAAATTGCAACTGATATTTTATTATTTCTAATGATGATAAGATATTTGGAGACGAGTGTGGACTTGTAAGAGGCAATGAATTGATATGCTAATACTAACTAATGATGTGAAGAGATTTAGAGACGAGTTGAAATGACAACTGATATTTTAATGGGTATGCTAATATTAGTAATGATGATAAGACATTTAAAGACGAGTGTGGAATTATAAGAGGTATTGAATTGATATGCTAATACTGACTAATGACATGAAGACTTTAGAGAGGAGTTGAAATTGCAACTGATATTTTGTTGATATGTTATTATTTCTAATGATGATAAGACATTTGGAGACGAGTGTGGACTTGTAAGAGGCAATGAATTGATATGCTAATACTAACTAATGAGGTGAAGAGATTTAGGGATGAGTTGGAATGGCAACTGATATTTAATTGGTATGCTTATATTAGTAATGATGATAAGAAAATTAGAGACAAGTATGGCATTATAAGAGGTATTGAATTGATATGCTAATACTAACTAATGATGTGAAAACATTTAGAGGGGAGTTGAAATTGCAACTGATATTTTATTGATATGCTAAGATTTATTAATGATGATAAGACATTTGGAGACGAGTGTGAAATTCTAAGAGATATTAAATTGATATGTTAATAGTAATTAATGATGTGATGGCATTTAGAGGCCAGTGTGGAATTGTAACTGATATTTTATTGCTATACTAATACTAACTAATGATGTGAAGTTAGAGACGAGTGCATAATTTCAAGTGGTATTTTATTCACAAGCTAATACTAATTAATGTTACGAAGACATTTAGAAACGA
Source organism: Linyphia triangularis (assembly GCA_963978545.1). Taxonomy (NCBI): domain Eukaryota; kingdom Metazoa; phylum Arthropoda; class Arachnida; order Araneae; family Linyphiidae; genus Linyphia; species Linyphia triangularis. Next base: position 10,549,725 of record OZ021726.1, read on the forward strand.
GTATGGAATTGCAACTTATATTTTTAAATGTTATGCTAACATTCACTAATGGCGATAAAACATTTAGAGACGATTGTGAGATTGTAAGAAATATTAAATTGATTTGCTAGTACTAACTAACGATGTGATAGCATTAAGAGAAAAGTGTGGAATTGCAATTGATATTTTATAGACGCTAATATTACATGGCACTATCTATTAAGATCATATTTTCGGCATCAACATAAAACAACTAATATTTAGATTTATGTTCAATAACCAATGTGAAGACCTTTAGAAGCTACTATTCGTTATATTATTTGCTCAAGAGCAAAGACAGGTCTAAGTGTCTATGAAATCATAGCAAATTAATAAAAATTATTTAGCTAGCGCTATTTTAAAGAAATAGGGTAAATTATAGTGGTATAACATTTTTAGCTACCGTATAAGATTCATTATCAATTTGTACGTCGCAAAATTAGTTTTTATAGCCAATCTTTTTTATTTCACTAATTGGATAGCGTTTCTTCGCCATCTTTTTGTCGTAAATTTATTCCGATTGAATCGAAGTTAATGGCCATCTAATGTAAATTACTATTTTAAAACAAGTCGATGCCGAAAATAAGACAATAAAAATCGATATTGATCAAGACACATTTCAAGTCCAGTCGCATCTCTTGTCGAATTAAAAAAAAAAAAAAAAAAAAAAAAAAAAAAAAACACTAATTAAATTGACAATTTCTAATTATAAACCATAGATTGAAGTTTCTTTATCCACTTACTTTCGTAAATTAACCCTTTGGGTACATTTGACGGCTGAGATTCGTCATGCACTTGTTTTGCCTGTTAATAATAACGAACCTAATTCGTCATTCAAACTAGTTTGATTGGATAGATTTTAATGTCACAAGAGCCATGATTGGTTAAGTCAAACATCGGTTGGTTTACCTATACTTTAAAAAAAATAATTTGTTTGGCTGTATTCCTTTAAAGTTCCTTTATTGTTTTGAACCAACCGTTCAAAACGCAAGAATTTTCCCAAATAAATCTGTACCCAAGGGGTTAAATAGATAAAAATAAAAAAGAGAGAGAAAGTGAGAAAGGAACCTGATTGCGAACCGCCTTTCTTATAACTGCAACAAAGCAATTTATGAGGAAATAAGGCTCGTCTCGTATTCAGACCTTTCTTTTCGGCAAGGAAAACGAGTTGTAACCTGATTGTATTCCGAGGTGGTATTACAGTCTTGGACAACGGTCAAAAGAAAAAAAGAAAAAAAAGTTAGAGAATATCCCTCTTTCTATTCAACAAAACGAAAACAAAATTATTTAATTCAACAAACGTGACCGTATCTACTCCTTGGATCGTAAATGGACAAGAAATAGGACTAGCACACAGCCACTACCGGCAAGCATTTATTGTGCGAAAGTTAAAGCTGGCACATTCGATGTTCTTGTTCGATAACGTTGTCTAACTGTAACTGGAACCACTTGCGGATCGACACCATTCCGGGAAGTGCCAACAATGGCCGACTTCTGGAACGACAGTTACAAAAAAAAAAGAAAAAGAATTCTGTTATTGATCCGTTTCGATATCGCGGCAATTGATGGCTTTGGACCGAATTTCGGGAAGTTTTATTGTCTCAACAGGTTGCTGGTTGTGCCATCCTGGATCGCGTAATTTGCTTCCCTAATTCGAAGCTGGTTTCGATTTCGATTGTCGGAATAGCTGTTCTTTTTTTTCCGGGTTGTAATTGGCGCCATTTTGCGAAAAAGGGAAAGCTTTTTCGAGTCCAAAGGCTTTCCCGGAATCAATTGACAATGGGGAGAAAGGAATGTATTAAATTGTTATTCTAATGTGTCAGATTTTGGGTAACAGTTGCATAAATACGTATTTCAGAATAGACAATTTTTATGGTTTCGTTGTTGAGAAAAAGTAGATTATTTTCCCCAAATCCGTAACGAAAGGATACCGAGTCGGTTTCCTAATATTAAAAAGTAATAAAACTTTAATAAAAAAATTCTTTTGTTGACGATTTTTTCCGTTTTAAATTGACAATATTTAAAAAAAAAATATTTATCCATAATTTAGCTTTCATATCAATTGTCCCTACTATTTAAAAAAAAAAAGTGTCTCATATGTCAAAGACTAGCCACATGTGGTGTTGCATTTAAAAAAAAGCACGAGAAACATAATAACGCAGACAATATAGGTTTAAGAATCGAATTTAAAAAAACCCAGGAAAAGTCCATACATTTTTGGAAGTTGAAATAATACACAGCAGATGGCAGCAATAGAGAAAAGAGAAAACCACAATCTAAGCACTTTGGGAAAGCTTAAGAAATCACATCTCTCAGCAATAGAATATATCTAGTTCTCTGATAAACTTCCAATAAAGTAATTCATCTCAGAAATATAATCATTGGTCTATTAACTAAATACAATCACTGTTACTGACCTTTACTAACCTAATTAGGACCCATTAGTTTAAACCTAATGCAGTCAGTAAAAGTCAACTTCTTACTTCAAAAACTCCTCCAAGAAAATCCCACTAAAAATCACACGTGACTTATTGTTTGAAAAAAATTCGTTTCAAAGCGAGGGATTATCTGTGTCCGTAACTGTTGGCCAATTTTTACCCCACAAGGTAGGCCGCCAATTCATATCAGCAGTCAGAACAAAAGAGGCTTTTTACGACGCTCGTCTTTAGGGTCACTGGAACAAAAATGTACACACAAGTAGACTTTCGAATTGAAAGTTTGTTATCTCATCGGTGGCTGTGTCTTGCAGCAGAGATGCGTCTACTCAAAGACAATGCAACAATGTGTCTTCTTGGGGCCGCCGCCATTTTGCAAGAAGCGGCGTGATGTCAATCACACGAAATGATTTTCGAAACGGAACGTGGAAAACAATCCAGAGATAAAGTGGGTTTTACAACGCAAATAAAATAATTTGAATTCTTCTGTAAGGAAAAACAATCGACGGAATTGCAGAATTGTTGTTGCAAGAAGGGGGTGAGTGTTTTTTTTATAATTGGGCTTTAGAGTGCGAATCTTGGAATTGCTTCACCCCTATGTTTTCGTTCGAAGGTAAAATATATATATAAATAATATCACGTCGAGTTTTAAATGGTGAACAGAAGGTACCAGTCCTCAGAATATCCCACGTATGATAGGGATTGATAGAGTAAAATCTCTTTGTAAAATGCTACGTCTGTTTGAATGTATGTACGTTTATAACTCAAGATTTCCTGAACCAATTTGGATCCATCTTGTGTACATCGGTATTTTAATTTATATAGATTGCATTCAATATATTTTAAACATACACTAAACAAGGACCTTATGCAAGGCATTATTTTGGGAGGAGTTCTATCGTATACTACTACTACTATTTTATGGGTTGTGGAATTCCTACATCCCGAAGGGATGTTCAACTTCCAGTCAAACATTAGAGAACCATAGCTTGAATTTGGATGACATAAGTTGTGGTGTCTTAAGTTGGCTAAAAAGGAAGGAGATGTTTAAATAGCAGTGAGTAGTCACCATGCCAGGGAGGTGGATGTTGGGGCACGTTCCAGCTGGTTCGTAGACCTCAAATAAAATCATAGCAATTTGAAGTTGCAGAACAAATGAAACAGCGAAAAAGTCGGTAATAGTGCGAGAGCTCGAAGGTGCAATGCCATAGGTTGAACTGTCCTAGCCGCGCGATGTCATTGGCTGAGCCAGAAGTGCAATTCGACGAGAGCTGAACAAGAGGAATTAAAATTTTGAATAGATACTATTGAATTAAAGCACAAGCATTATCGTGCAGAAAGTAAATAAAAGTTAATAAAGTTGCACAAAAATTTTAGTGCAGAAGATAAAAAAGGGGCATAGGTTTTACTATGCGGAAGAAATTAAAATTAAAGCTATCATAAAACTTCATGAAGCCTGAGGAGCAAAAGTAAATAGGTAATGAATCAGGTCAGGGTCCAAGGTAACAAGTTACCGGGACCAAGGAATGACTCGACATGATCCGCCGGCAAATCATAGCGCGACATTTATTCTCCTGTAACCAACGATTGTGTCAATCCATAATAGAAAGAGTAGCACGAGGGCGATTGGCAAAAATTGGCTTCCTATAGTCGTAACTTTCAATGTTTTGAATTTCTGTGTTTTCATGTGAGTCGATTGAAATATAGAAGGAAATAGCTTGCTCATAGATAAATTCCCTGATAGTGAGGATATTGAGGCTATGGCGGATGTCTGCATTCCTGACGAACCAGGGGGCATGGGCAATGTTGAATCGAAGCAATTTATTCTGAAGTGTTTCTAGTTTTTTGATTTTATTCTTTGAGGCGCACCCCCAGATTGGTGAAGCATAAGTTCTATCGTATGGAAACACTTAAGACATGGTTGTGCTTGAAACCAATCAAAATACACCTTTAAAAACATATTCCAATTTTCAAATTCCATTATCCAATCACAATGCTTATTTTATTGCTCCGCGAAAATAACATTTGATAGTGACATATCAAGATCCATCATTGGCGAAAAACATATTTTATCGAACAGCAAGTCTATGATTTATCTATGTCTAGACAGCTTCTTCGGAAACGAAAGCTACTACGCTTTATTGGTGACTATCGGACAACTGAATCTTGCTGCCATCTATCGGCACCTTCTGAAAACACTCCACGACTTCCACACAATCATCTCGACACCTTTGACGACTCACTGCCGCGCGCGCAAGCAACTCAATCGTTCGTCTTTTCGCGAGTCACTGGGAAGAGGCTATGCGGTGGTCTCGTGAACAAATAACAAATACAATTCCTAGACACCAGAGATAGCTTTTGTCTAGGGGATAGAGTATCTGCCTGAAAAACCAAAGGTCGCACGATCAATCCCCAGCGACCGCAAAAAAAGCTACTACGCTTTAGTAACCAAGGATGCACCACTGATCTCTTAACTGTAACTTCTGGATACTGCATGTTTTGCTATCGACATGAAGCCGAATTAGGCTTAACAATCCCCATAAAGATCTATATTAACAACTCTACCCCAAACTAAGAAGCCAAGGACAACCTATAACAAAGCATTAGGTGGGGAATAGTATGGAGGCAATTCAATTGGCTTCATCTGCATGCAGAGTAGAAACCGCTTATGAGCTATGTAGAAGTTACAGTTAAAGATCAGTGATGCGAGCTAAGAGAAAACTCTTACGCTGGCAATCCAAACGGAAGAATGTTTGACGTCAAAAACTATCCCTACTACTTTGAAGATCATCTTGTGTACAACCTGTTAGTCAAGAAAAAAAAAAACTTGTAACTTCCTAAATTCCAAAACAATCAATGCTTGGGTATTCAGTCCTTTTACTTCGAACTAAGGCACACTGTTAAAATACCGGTAAAACCACAGCCGGATTGTTTGCCGGCGAGTCTAGTATGGTATCTTTTCTCTCCAACAGGAAGGAGATCTATAAATAAGCCAACTGGAATGTAGCCAGGAAGAGAGCGAAGTGGGCCACGAATACTTTCTTCGTCTAAAAACCCATTCTTAAAAAGAAAACATTTGGCATTCAAATTGTGGCATCTTCAACACACCTGTTGCCAAAACATCTTGGTGAAATACTTTCTGGTTTGTTTTTGAGGGAAGAATGGGTAATAAAGATGGGACTCATTTAGCATCTAGGGGATGTAGTTGTCACGTCCTTCTGACTCACACTCCACTTGTCTTCTTGATATCTTCCTGAAGCACAACATAGCGTTTCGGGTCCAACAAAACGAAACACATAAGTGCAAATAGTGCGAGATAACTTTTTCAACTACAGTTCAAGGGTGTGTAACTCCGATTCTGGCATGAAACTACAAATAGTTAACTAAACAGTTCTTGGGTACGCTTTGCTTTCTTAGCATAATCTTGAGTCGTTTGTACTAAAGGCTTACTTACACGTTATCAATCGGCGTACCAATTGAGATTGAGATGGACAGTAATTAAACGCCAGCGTTAGCACCGTTGTCTCGCGGAAGAGAAGAAACTATTTTGTCACGTGATCGTATCGGTCTAGAAACTTAAGGGGGTGCGGTACCGAAAATAAAAAAAAAAAACTTTATTTACGTACATTTTTACGTCAAAAATTTATTTTATGTATGAGATACTATTTATATATCTTTAAGAAAATGTTTTTTTAAATATTGTGTTTTGTTATTTAAAAAAAATTTAAAAACCATGAAAAATCCATAAGAATTGATGTTTGCGTATTTTGATATAAGTCAAGAAAAAATAAAAAAAATTTCAAAGTGAAAGCTTTCTGTAATACATAATTATATAGAGAAAATTTTGTCTTCACAGAATTTTGATAGGTGAACTAATAAAAATTTAAAAAATTCTCAAAGTTAAAATATTGAAATTTTTGCTTTTTTTTATGTTATCTTTTACGCTAAAAATTATATTTTAAATCAGAATTAAAAAAATAAAATTCTGTGAAGACAAAAAATTTAAAACTATATAAATTAAATGCTCCAAAATTTTGAATAGCCAATTGTTAATGGTTCTGGAGATATATCGATTTGAATATGCAACATCAGTGAAAAACACTAGTGCTCGAAAAACGCACTTTAAGCAGACGCTTCAAGGTGTTACGCCCATTAGTGATGTTTAAATCACAGGTAATTTTGTGGCGTTCTAATCACCGGAGGAATAAGATAAAAACATCATTCTCTTCAAGAATGTATGAACTATTTTTTTAAATCAGAAAACAAATTTGGGATATTTGAAGAAATTTCGGTACCATACCCCCTTAAGAACATATAACATTTTCTATTTACTGGATCGTCAACTCCCATCATCCAATCACCTACTCTCTGCCTTGAAAATCTCGCTCAACAGCTGGATTGTACCAGTTCTGGCACCGTGTAAGCACATAGCTGGCATTTTGCTCAACGCGTGACTGTGACATTTCAATCAACTTACTGGCTGGCGTTCCAGCGGCGTGTATATCAGCCTTAAGTCTGATTTACACGCCGCCAATGCCACTCGATAAGTCAATTGAAAGATCACTGTCGTGCGTTGATTGGAATGCCAGCTTTACGTTTACACAGTGCCAGCATTTTGAACAATACAGCTATGAGCGATCGTTACGTCGTCTATCGGTGGTGACGGGTCGAGCGCAGGTGATTGGACTAAGGAAATTAACGCGGAAACGATTAGAAAATGTTCTATTTGATTTACGGGAGTCGCCAGCCAGAGGAGATCACGAGACAAACTGGCTTTACCTAGGACTGGATGCAAGTTCTGACGCCACATGACTCGCAATCTAAACTAACACGCTGACTTTTAAGGTATAAAACAGCCTTTAAAGTTACAGTGTTGTATGCATTCTTAACACATTGGGATGATCGCTTCGCTTGTCCAATAGTCCGAGAGGCGACTGCAATTTTTGGACCCCATCGAACATCAATCGGAATTTTTTATAGAAATAATATGAGAAAAGTGAGTAGATTAGGAATCCACTGGTCTGCCGTGGCTAAAATGGCCGAAACTGATCTATAATCGACTTGGAATGAGTTGAACTAAAATCCGATTGCCAAATATGTCATAACTTGCTAAAAACAGAACAAACTTATTCGCCTGGCAACCCACTGCATTTTGATTTTCAATGAGAAACAGCGCAAACGATTTCTGATCTTTGGCTGGGAAAACTTGTATCTTTTAAAAGTAAGCCAAATTGGCGACATCAGTTACGTCATCAGTGACGTAATATTTATTGCCAACTTGGCTCACTTTTAATAGATGTAAGTAGACCGTCGCCACACATCCGAATCGTCTGCAACCTTCTTAATTAAAAATTAAAGAGTGAGGGTTACCAAATAAAAAAAAATGCTCATTATTTGGCAAGTTATGGCGCATTTGGCATTTGGGTTTAGTTCAACTTATTAAAAGTCGATTTTTGACCAGTTTCGGCCATTTTTGCCACGGCAGACCAGTGGATTCGTAATCTACTCACTTTTCTCCAATTTCTATAAAAGATTCAGAATGATGTTCGATGAGGTCCAAAAATTGCAGTCGCCTCTCAGTCTACAAGGCATAAAACCGAGAGTTCTCGGGGTCATTCCTTCCAACTAGCTCAAAGAACGAAAGTCCCTTTCTTAATCCGATCCCGCATATCTCCCCGATATGACGTGGTAGCCTCAATGAACCGCAACTCAAGTGTGAAGAACGGGTGACCCACATACCTTCCGGGAATACGTTTTGTTGTAAAGGAATGACCCAAGAAGGCATTCTTTACAAATGGATATAGGGGAGGATTGCCGTTCTTTCTTTTGTATACATAACTATACACGCTTCCTTAAGTGAAAAACTCAACCGGCGAGATGTTTTTTTTTTTTTTTTTTTTTTTTTTAAATAGGGTGATGAGGCTTAATAGAGTGTGACGTGGTTGGTTGTTGAGCTTAAGTTTTTAAACTCTCCTGGCACGCGAATTTAAGTAAATGAGATGCGAGTAAAATACCAAACACTTTAAATGCCGACCAAACGGTATAGTGGTTAGCGTGCTAGCTTCTAGACCGCGAGGTTTCGGGTTCGAGTCCCGTGTTAGGCATGGGTGTTTGTAAATGTATGTTGGCTTGTCTAATGACGAATGTTTCGGCGCATTATAGCCCCCGTGTTGCTGACGGCGCCAGATAATCTGAATACAACCAACCAAACACTTTAAAATTTTGAGAGGATAAAATTTTCATTGATATATACAATACACAATTCCCTCATTTTTTAAAATTATTTTTTATTGCGTTCAATTACCCATATGTATACATAGGGTAATGAAAGTATAGCATTCAGTCAGAAAAAAAAAAGAAGAAAAAAATTGCATTTCTCCACATGTTTTGGAAAATTCTGATTTCAAAAAAATGATCTAGAAAAAATGTCTGTCTGTGGTCAGCATAACTCCGGAACAAATTGACTTACGATGTTCAAATTTGGTGTGCGGGTTGGCCATGGGACCTACCGTTAAGGTACTAACTATCCTGGTGATCGACAAACACTAGTAATAAAAGTGGCAACTACCAATTGTTGCCATGAATCGTCACTGGATTTGGCAGCTCAGAAAGTAAAACGAACTAAATATCACAATCCCCATCGCGTCAACTCATTTCTAAAAGCACTGTTGCTTTGAATGGAAGCTACGGTGGCTACTAGTTAATAACAGTAATTGCAACTTCACTTGGCGAGAAACGGTTTTTCAGTCTTTCACTTGTCCTCAATTGAATTTTAATTTTCATTCCGTGCTGGGATTAAGCATAAAAGAGTTTTTTCCTTCCTCGAAATTATGCGGGTGGAAACACGAGGAAGCGATTAGTTTTACTATTCTAATAAGATCCCGCACTTTCAATTAAGTCGAGGAGAGCTCGTTATAGCGGAATTTCCATTACTCGCGATTTCCTTGTAACGAAGAAGCCGTCACCAAACATGAGTTTTTAATAGATTTTGAAATCACGCTGTGACACTCCAACCAGGTTGGTTGGTTGTGTTCAGATTTATCTGGCGCCGTCAGCAACACGAGGGCTATAATGCGCCGAAACATTCGTCATTAGACAGGCCAACATACATTTACAAACACCCATGCCTAACGCGGGTTTAAACTAAACTTCTTTTATACTTTTGTCTGATGGTGTCACGTATAGTGGTTAGCGTGCTAGCTTCGGACCGCGAGGTTGAGGGTTCTAGTCCCGTGTTAGGCATGGATGTTTGTAAATGTATGTTGGCTTGTCTAATGACGAATGTTTCGGCGCATTATAGCCTTCGTGTTGCTGGCGGCGGCAGATAAATCTGAAAACAACCAACCAACTGAAGGTGTCACAGAAACCTTGTGTACCATACTGTCTTAAGGAACGTAGCAGTTTCTTCAATTTACCACTACACATGCAGAAGCAGGTGATGCTATAATTGAACTCTGACTGTCAGTAAAGGCACAAGCAACCAGCGTTGGTAGACGTAGTATTTTTAATACCACATTGTTGTTTTCCAAACGACAATATTTTGACTTCAGTTGAAAAAGCAGTCACCTTACAAAAAAGCAATCATGAAATGTAGAAATTTGCCCCGAAAAACTTCGTTTCTGGCAAAATTGAAAATAAAAAAAAAAAAAAAAAATCATGTATCGATATATCGATATTTTTTCTATGCAACCATATAGTATCGATATTTATTTTGATCGATATTTCCGACATCTAATCGGCATTCCAATCCATGAAATTTACGTGATGTAGAACATTTGCATCCACCAAATAATTATTCATTGACGCATCCCACGTGACCTTCCCGGACCAATTAGCGTCGGATGTGTGTCTTCCTTATCCGAATAGTGAATCGAAGCAATCTCTCTGGCTTCTGTTGGTTCGAAGGCCGTTTTTGCAACTTGCGCGCCGGTTATCCGTGCTTTTTCTTTTTTTTCTGCATCGCGTATTCTCCATTGACACCTGTTGAAATTGATATTCACCTGTAACAAGGTTTTGTGCCAAGGATTTTTTCCCTCCCCCTTTATCCTTCTGTGGATGTGTTTGTTCATTAATGTCGTTGTTGGAATACTAATCTGTATATAAAAAAAAATATATAACCCATAAAAAACAAAGTTTTTAAAATAAATCCTTTATATGCATTGCCAATTTTTATGTTCGTTAACACAGCGCCGATTCTGTAAACAGCTTGTGCTTGGTGTTTGCATCTAATTTTAAATAGTATCAAAAACATTTCTATCAGCAAAATGTGCGGCAAACTACGTTTCAACATTTATTTATTAAAAATGAACGTGAATTTATGCACTTTATATTAAAATATCATTTATTTATTCTGATTAAAAGAATTTATTATTTATTTATTAAACAATTTTTGGTAACAAGAAAGAGTTTCTTCAATGGTATACTATTTTAGAGCGATTGGATGACGGCAAGTTGGTTTTTGAGTATTCCGTAAAAGCGACCTTTTAGAGAGAGTGATAACCTTAAAATTTGATAGAATGCATTGTCATCGACATCAAAGGGGTTAATTAGGCCTACGTAGATTTGCCCGCAACTCACACCATAGAAGTTAATAGTCCGAGAGGCGACTGAAATTTTTGAATCCCATCGAAAATCATTTTGAATTTTTTATAGAAATTGGAGAAAAGTGAGTAGATTACGAATCCACAGGTCAGCCAAGGCAAAAATGGCCGAAACTGATCAAAAATCGATTTGGAATGAATTGAACTAAAATTCGATTGCCAAATATGTCATAACTTGCCAACTAATGAGCGTTTTTTATTTTTTTTATTTTTATTATTTGGTAACCCTCACTCTTTAATTTTCAATTAAGAAGGTTGCAGACGATTCGGATGTGTGGCTATGGCTTACTTGCATCTTTCACAAATGAGCCAAATTGGCAATAAACATTACGTCACTGATGACGTAACTGATGTCGCCAATTTGTCTTAGTTTTAAAAGATACAAGTTTTCCGAGCCAGAGATCAGAGCTCTTTTTCTCATTGAAAATCAAAATGCAGTGGGTTGCCAGACTAAAAAGTTTGTTCTCTTTTTGGCAAGTTATGACATATTTGGCAATGGGATTTTAGTTCAACTCATTCCAAGTCGATTTTTGACCAGTTTCGGCCATTTTTGCTACGGCAGACCAGTGGATTCGTAATCTACTCACTTTTCTCCAATTTCTATAAAAAAATTCAGAATGATGTTCGATGGGGTCCAAAAATTGCAGTTGCGTCTCGGATTATTACTACACAACGCTAGTCGGAAGATTATTTTTAATTATACAATACTTTGCTGTATTGGGTTATTTGGATTAGACACTACAATCCTCCCGTAGCCAACAGCATTACTAAAGATACACATACTGCAGCATATGTTAAACTGCAGAGAACAAATTGCAGTATCGGGTGTGTTACGGATAACGATCACGAAAGGTAATCGCTTCTCACTTGTAGCGATACTTAATGGAGTTTTTCTCAATTTCTCCCAAAGGGTACGAAAATGTAGACAAGATAACATAAATCCTTAATTGAAATCTTAGAAATAGTATTAAATTAGACATCTCTACAACACTCTTGAAAATTTGTAAATTGCAACTCTGCTCCACTAGTGGAGATACAGTAAAACCCCGATTATTCGAGCCCCGGTTATCCGAGTTTCCGCTTTAACCGAGCCAGATAATATTTCTTTTACCCCCGATATTTTCCTTTGTCAAAACTAGTACCGAAAAAAATTGGTACTTGATCTCTCAAACACTCAAGAAAACAAAATGTTTACATTCCTTTTCATTGTATGACACTGCTCCTCCTATCGCGTCGCTCAAGGTCTTAAGTAAGAGAACTCTTTAAGCATTACTATATACAATTAGTTGCATGTGGTTTACCTATAGTATAACATTTGTACTTGTCAAAACATACATTTAAACCGATACGATTTATTTTATTTTTAATTTTCGCTTTAACCGAGTTTTTCGGTTATCCGAGTTGGTCTCGGTCCACATTAACTCGGATAATCAGGACTCTACTGTAATTATGAATGAGTTGCCGAAAACATTTTGTCATACTCTCAGTAACATGTTGCAACTCATGTATGGTTGGCATAATTAAGTAATTTTTAAACACCACAGTACACATATCAACAACCCCCCCCTACAAAAATACTAAACCCGCCTTTTCTACAACTTCGAAATGGGCAAGCTGCCATAAACGTAATCTCATCGTTATCCAGTCTTCAAAACAAGTTTTCCTTGATTTTTTTTCTTTGTCACAAACGCATCTTTATGTTCTACCAATGAACCTTTTCCATTTAACTCTTCAGCCTTAAATTTTGTGGGCGAAGCCCAGTTCCACTCGTTCTTGGCAGTGCAAAAAAAAAAAATTCTCTTCGTGCCTAGAATCTAAGAACTTAGTAAGAAATCCCCCCATAGGGAGGCCCTTTACTTTTTTTTTGTTGTTGCTTTTTTGAGAGCTTTTATTTTTTATTTTTACAGCGTCAAGACTCGAATTTTGAGCTTGTATTTTATTTTCTAACTGCTGCCATTCGAGGCTAATGAAAAAGTGATAAATTGGAGTGTTATTCGTGGATTATTTGGTAATTGGTTCTGAAGCGAAGAGGAACATTTGGAGTTTCCGAGGGAGATTTTTATGATCGAATAATAAATCATTAAGGATAGTTGGCCGTCCATAGACTTTACAAAACTTTTTCAAGTGCAATTAGAGGAGTTAAATATTGCTTAATTGACATTGTTATATGATCATTCAAATTTTGAATTCAAATAAAAATAGCTAAATATGACTCTTTTCTCCCATAAGGAAAAGAAGAGAAAATTTGAACTCAATTTTGATTTGCTAATTATAAAAAAGCTTCAAAATTTCGTAGATTATTGCGTATAATTAAAATAATGACACTTAAGCGCAACAGATGGCGCCACTGAAATAGAGAAAAAAATTTAAGCTTAATTTTGATGTGTTAATTGTGAAAAGACTTCCAAATAAAATTAGCTTCCACAATTATTGTTTTAGTACAATATGTTGACAAGTACTGTGATTTGGAAAACAGTTCATTACGTATATGGTTAAAAGAAGAACGAATTTCGACATTAAAAATATTAATGTTCAATTGGTCAATAACGGAGAAAATATAAAGAATTCTCATTTTAGTAACAATAAGGTTTTTGTTCCAGAAAGACTTTTTGTATTCCAAGTTGGCCATAAATGGTGTTTTGACAGTAATTATTGGGTTTAGCCTCATTTTGTAGTTGAGCCAGACACATTTAACTAAGAAGGGATCGCAATTCCACTATAATGCAATTTTATAACTAAATGTAAAAGAATTAACACGTGAAAAAAAAAAAAAAAAAAAAAGAATAAGTGTATTATATACTTTGTTCTTATTATCGACAAATGCATCTTCTTACAAATTGAAATTCATCGTATTCATAAAATATTTAATAATTAGTGTCTAAAATAACGTATACTTTTAAAGCGCATATTTTTTTTTTTTATCAAAGAGTAGCGTAATTATCAAATTCAATTTGGAGTTCATATTTCAATACTAAGAGATGCCCAATAATGGTGTCCTTTTTGAATTTTAAATCTTGGAGTGACAATGTGAAGGTGCTATTACGGTCAGAAGGCTTTTTTATTTCCAAAAAGTTGTCTGATAACCAACATGTTCACATAGCCCACCGGTTGGTTGTATTCAGATTATCTGGCGCCGTCAGCAACACGAGGGCTATAATGCGCCGAAACATTCGTCATTAGACAAGCCAACATACATTTACAAACACCCATGCCCAACACGGGACTCGGAACCCGCAACCTCGCGGTCTAGAAGCTAGCACGCTAACCACTATACCGTTTGGTCGGCATATAGCCCACCGGAAAGCTGTTATTCTGAAAAGACGTTCCCGCAACGATAATGCAGCTGGCATCATAAATTTTGACTAGGTACATATTCCATTAAAAAAGTTATTTTATTTCCTACAATTTCTCAATAGCCAACAAGTGAATAAAGCACACTGAGAAGCTATTACTCTAAAAAACGCACTGCCCACTTGATGGCTGTGTGGTTAGAGCTCTAACTTTTCATCACTCTAAGGGTGCCGGGTTCGAATCCCGGGTTGGGCATGGATGTTTTTTGTGGTTTGGAATCCACGTTCAGGTGCAGTTCTCGGCCTAATTAGCTGTTATTGTGCACAAGTATAGATCGCTGAGCGTACAAACCAACCAACCTGAAAAACGTACTTAAGATCGCGAAGCGGCGGCCATTTTGAAATTTGTAATTTAACCTAACATACATGTGTTATATACCATTGGAAAGGAAATTTTATTTCCTACAAGTTTTCTAATAGTCAACTAGTTAGTAAAATGAGTTGGAAAGCCATTATTCGACAAAAACGTACGTTAGGTGGTACGGTGGCGGCCATTTTGGATTTTCGACTGTAGCGCCACTCGTACCGGGATGCCAGATACCCACCGACCAAACGGTATAGTGGTTAGCGTGCTAGCTTCTAGATCGCGAGGTTGCGGGTTCCGAGTCCCGTGTTAGGCATGGGTGTTTGTAGATGTATGTTGGCTTGTCTAATGACGAATGTTTCGGCGCATTATAGCCCTCGTGTTGCTGACGGCGCCAGATAATCTGAATACAACCAACCAAGCCAGATACCCACCATCGGATTTCATTTTCTATGCATTCATACAAAGAGAATGACACCACCCACATGTTTGCATCATGAAGAGGCCCACGGGATTACATTTGCTCCCGGACTGTACTGCCCATCTAATCCAAGCTCTGAATAAGAAACAGTTTCCTGTTCATGTTACCTAGTAATTCACTTTTTATTTCTTAATTTAAAAAAGTTATCAAAATAAATATTAAATGCGATTCAATTTTGTTTCAAAATATTTTAATCGATTTTGAAATACCATTACATTACATTTTAAAATATCATAAAATTCTATTGAATTAATTACTTCCTTCAACCCAAAAACGTCTTTCAATCCTTCCCAGTCAATTCAAAAAATTCCATTGAATTCAATTCAATAAACTTAATTTCAAAAACATTAAACCCAATTTCGTAAACGTCATAATTTTTTAACATTTAATCATAAATTGCCGTGCAGTAAGCAATTTTTTGTGAATTTTATCACCCAGTGAAAGTGTTTTTATTGCTAGTAGATACACCACGCAGGAAAAACAACACTAATACCGAATTCAAGTGCACACCCAATTCAACAATCCTTCACTGTTTCGAAATCTTTTATGCACGTGACCTATTTTGACCAATCAAATGCTGCATGTGGGCGATTTGGGAGTATTTCCTTTTTTTTTTTTTGTAGGCCACGGGGAGAGAGAGGGTGGGGGGGGGAGTGACCTTGATGGGATTTCACTCCTCGTTTTCGCTTTCTTCTGGTGTTTATAGTAACACCCAACCAAGGCGTGGTGTTTATCTTAAAGGGCGTAATTAAAGTTAAAAGTTTGAAATCTTTTCGTTGGAATATAGAAGTTTTAAGTTTGAGCTTGTATGGTTTTATGATTTCGCATTGTAAATAGTTTTGAGATATTTACCTTAAAAAAAAAACTTTCTATTATTTAAAGTAAAATATAAGTACTCCATCCAGATAGTTTAAAGAGGTCGCAATTGAAAAAAAAAACCTCATCGGTCAAGAAAAGGGGTGATGAATGCAGGAAATTGGTTACCTAAAAGGTAACAATATAGTTTTCATCTAGGTCTATAAATCTATTTTGATAATCTAAGAATATCGTCAATACGTCATCAGTACGTTCAGCAAGCCAATGTTGATGTCTTTCTCCTGGATTCCCCCCCGTGGAAAATTGGACTCTTCTTGTTTCCATGGCAACAGAGAGTGCTAGAAATCTTAGCGGGAGCTATTCTGGTGTCTGTATATGATGACGGTCGCTATAGAAACAAAACCCGACCATTTAGAATAGTGGGTAATGTCTGCTGGAAATTGACGCTCAACTTTATGAAATACATTTCTTTTCTCTGAAATGAATTTTTCCAGAAAATACGGTTAGTCTTGTTTCCATGACAACAGACAACATTAGACTGGTTGCCGGGAGCTATTCTTCAGATAGACAGCAAAAATCACGACTGGGATACAGAATACTCGTCTAGCAAGCAAGAAGTCTCGAAATCAAGTTTCGTTGGCGTTCTGAAATCACTCTTCTCAGTGTAGACACGACGGCGATTATGACATATACTATGGAATTCGGTTGGTGCAATTTGTATTTTAAAGACGAGAGTTTTTCTTCGATTTATCCACAGATCTTGATTCAACGACATTTCGGCGGAGTTATAGTCCTTGTGTAGCAATTGCGTCCAAAGCATCTCCATTTAATAAATGAGATTCAGTCGTTTGCCTTTCCAATTTTAATATTTGATATTTACCATTGGTATGAAAATAATCCAGCGGTCAAAAAAAAAAAAAAAAAAAAAAAAAAAATCGAATCCTGAAGTAATTATCTCCCTATACTAAATATGAAATATTTGCCGAACAGGTTTGGATTAGTTGGTTGTTTTCAAATTATCTGGCGCCGTCAGCAACACGTGGGCTATAATGCGCCGAAACATTCGTCATTAGACAAGCCAACATACATTTACAAACACCCATGCCTAACACGGGACTCGAACCCGCAACCTCGCGGTCTAGAAGCTAGCACGCTAACCACTATACCGTTTGGTCGGCCGAACAGTTTTGGAAGGATAAACATGTCAGTAATTTAGTAAGGTTGAAACATTTTCACAATTTTTTTTTATCTTTTTAATACTCTCCTCGACTTCATCTATCCTGCCTTCAATTACAAACTTTTTTTTTTCTTCAATTTTTTATTTTTTTTTAATCTTTTTAATACTCTCCTCGACTTCATCTAGCCTGCCTTCAATTACAAACTTTTTTTTTTCTTCATTTTTTTTTTTAATCTTTTTAATACTCTCCTCGACTTCATCTAGCCTGCCTTCAATTACAAACTTTTTTTCTTCTTCATTTTTTTATTTTTATTTTAATCTTTTTAATACTCTCCTCGACTTCATCTATCCTGCCTTCAATTACAAACTTTTTTTTTCCTTCAATTTTTTATTTTTTTTTAATCTTTTTAATACTCTCCTCGACTTCATCTAGCATGACTTCAATTACAAACTTTTTTTTTCTTCAATTTTTTATTTTTTTTTAATCTTTTTAATACTCTCCTCGACCTCATCTAGCCTGCCTTCAATTACAAACTTTTTTTTTTTTCATTTTTTTATTTTTTTTTTAATTTTTTTAATACTCTCCTCGACTTCATCTATCCTACCTTCAATTACAAACTTTTTTTTTCTTCAATTTTTTATTTTTTTTTAATCTTTTTAATACTCTCCTCGACTTCATCTAGCATGACTTCAATTACAAACTTTTTTTTTTCCTTCAATTTTTTTTTTTTAATCTTTTTAATACTCTCCTCGACCTCATCTAGCCTGCCTTCAATTACAAACTTTTTTTTTCTTCATTTTTTTTTTAATCTGTTTAATACTCTCCTCGACTTCATCTAGCCTGCCATTAAATTACAAACTTTTTTTTTTCTTCATTTTTTTTTTTTAATTTTTTTTTAATACTCTCCTCGACTTCATCTAGCCTGCCTTCAATTACAAACTTTTTTTTTTTCTTCAATTTTTTTTTTAAAAATCTTTTTAATACTCTCCTCGACTTCATCTAGCCTGCCTTCAATTACAAACTTTTTTTTTTCTTCATTTTTTTTTTTTTAATCTTTTTAATACTCTCCTCGACTTCATCTAGCTTGCCTTCAATTACAAACTTTTTTTTTTCTTCATTTTTTTTTTTTAATCTTTTTAATACTCTCCTCGACTTCATCTAGCCTGCCTTTAATTACAAACTTTTTTTTTTCTTCATTTTTTTTTTTTTTTTTTAATCTTTTTAATACTCTCCTCGACTTCATCTAGCCTGCCTTCAATTACAAACTTTTTTTTTCTTCAATTTTTTTTTTTTAATCTTTTTAATACTCTCCTCGACTTCATCTAGCTTGCCTTCAATTACAAACTTTTTTTTTCTTCAATTTTTTTTTTTTTTAATCTGTTTAATACTCTCCTCGACTTCATCTAGCCTGCCTTCAATTACAAACTTTTTTTTGTTCTTCATTTTTTTTTTTTTTTAATCTTTTTAATACTCTCCTCGACTTCATCTAGCCTGCCTTCAATTACAAACTTTTTTTTTTTTCTTCAATTTTTTTTTTTTAAATCTTTTTAATACTCTCCTCGACTTCATCTAGCTAGCCTGCCTTCAATTACAAACTTTTTTTTTTTCATTTTTTTTTTAATCTTTTTAATACTCTCCTCGACTTCATCTAGCCTGCCTTCAATTACAAACTTTTTTTTTTCTTCGCTTAAGTCAAGGATAAAATATACAATTCCCAACTCCCATTAACTATTTCAAACCCGCTAACGGAAGAACATTAGGTTAACTATACTTAATGCGTCCGACTAGTTAGCATTAATGTATGTCGCCTTGAGACTTCCGGATGACCCTGAAAAACGTTATTCAAAAGCGAATGTAAACGTATCTAAACAGCAGCCGCAAACAATGTGCGGCAAAAGCTGACACCGATCAAGAAAAAGACAGTTTTCTTTCGCAGGTGCGGGTTTTTCTTTCCACTTTGTTTCTACTCAAGGCTGCGAGATAACAGGGGTGGAATACTCGTAAATGAAGGAGTCGATTTTGACAGGGAAATGACGTCATTAGGATGGAACTCTTTAAGTGAGGTCTGGGACTCGAAATTCTGAAATCATTATTTTTGGAATAATTTTTCTGAAATTTTTTATGCAGTAATGTATGATGTTTTGAGACTAAAATTTTCAAATTTAAAAAATATATATATTTTTTTTTTAAATTAAAAACTTTAAAATCATTTTATTTTTGCATAAAATTACTTCTTATTATTCATATAAGCAATTGTCTTCATGATGTTTCAATAAAGTAATTAGAAAAAATTAAAAAAAAAAAAATTTGTGCAAAAACTGTATAAAATCCATAGTAAGGCTAAGCACTAAAAACTTTTTTAAAAGAAGTTAAGTAAAAAAAAAAAAAAAACATACTTCATGAAGACAAACTAAAGAAATATATATGAAAGACAATTGTGGAAAGTTTCATAACTTAAAAAAAAAAAGAAGAAAAAAAAAAAGGGGGGGGGGGGGACAAAAAGCCATCACCGAGAAAAACTGTTTCAAAGTTTCGCGATAGCATGTCTGAAATACAGTTCTCATGTAACAAAAACTTAAATATTTCAAGTTCTACTAATGACAGAAACTAAATTTTTATGCCATTTTATTCAAAAACACTAGCATTATTTTTTTACAATAATTTTTTTTTTTTTTTTTTTTTTTTTAGGTTTTAAAATATTTTTAGACCCAAACCCCCTTAAAAGATGTACTTTTAGTTATTTAGTACCAATAGCCACGTGATAACCAAACCTAATTCTAACCTAAATGGTAAACTTGGAACCTGGTGAAGTAAAATAGGTTAAAGATGTCTTTTTTTTTTTAAAATTAAATAACTATACTCGAAAATAATATGTAATTGTCATTAATGTTTACGAAAAGTCAGTGGACGAGAACGATGGAACGTAACATTTGAACCTTAAAAATGTCTGGCTTTTGAAAAATAAAATATTGACTTTTTTGTGTTCAGAGTTGAACTCCTAAGACAACTCTATTAAATTTACAGAAAAAAAAAAGAAGGAAAAAAAAAAAAAAAAAAAAAGAAAGAAAGAGAAGAAGACGTTACTCACCATTTTAAATTTATGCGCATGAAAGAATAAACTAAAATCGTCTGCGTGGAACGAATTTTGTTGAATCAGTTTTTTTACTATTTCCTTACTCTGTTTCGAAATGTCGGGAATTATAAACAAAAATAACCATAAAAAGAAAGTTTTTATTATAAATTAATTATATGCATTGTCAACTTTTATGTGCAATTACAATTTATTGAAACGATTTTGAGCTCAAATCGACTTTTCATAGCGTTGACTTCTACGAATGAAAACATCGATTCCGTTTCATTGACTACCCCCCCCCCTCCCCCAAAAAAAAAAAACTTTTTAGAATATATTGTCATGGACAACGAGTTAATCTGCCAAGTTTCAACTGAATTAGATGACGGCACGTGGGTTAAACTAAACCCTCCGAAGATTTTCCCCGGCACAAACAAACAAACAAAATCGTTAATATAAAGAATTTAAAAATTATCACCAGAATAAAATTAATTATCAAAGCGATTAATTTGTTCACGAAAACGGTTTACAACTTTGACTCATTTAGCAATTGTGACGTCAAAGGAAGTATTCCCCTCCGAAACACGGATTCCGAAAATGTACGAGGTCGCTTTCGGTCTTGTCAAGCGAGCCGTAGTTTCTTAGAGGCGTCCTTGACAGGCGGGATCAGCTGGTGCTTCGTTGCGCCTTTCTCTCATTGACAACCTTTACAGTTGTATTTAAAGAGTTGAAAAGAGAAATAACAGATCTTGCCCCTTCCATTCTTAATTGTTGTTGAGGAGAAATGTCGAGGATCACGTACCGATACAACCGGGCGATTCAAATTTGGTTCGAGATTAACAGAATGGATTGTATTTTATCCTCCCTGAAGAGTTATTGCGGAATAGAATTTTTTTTTTTACAAATTCGGGTACTTGAAATTGAATTTTATCAAGAGGTACTGCAACAACTAGGTCTAGAGTACTTACACAAATGATTCAAAATGAAGAAGCGCATTCCAGGCGGAGTTTCAATTCGAAACTTTTCATGCATTTAGATCTCGTTTGGGTTGGTTTGGTTGTATTCAGATTATCTGGCGCCGTCAGCAACACGAGGGCTATAATGCGCCGAAACATTTCGTCATTAGACAAGCCAACATACATTTACAAACACCCATGCCAACACGGGACTCGAACCCGCAACCTCGCGGTCTAGAAGCTAGCACGCTAACCACTATACCGTTTGGTCGGCGATCTCGTTTGGGAGAAAGCTCAGTTAAACTTCCACCAAACAGTTACCTGTCACATTTACGTAGTGTCTATTCATTTCTGGGCCTACCTGATCACTATATCAACTATGTTCGTCTTTATTTCGCTTTCCTGCAAAGCGTCTCTTAATGCTTGAAAACGAGTTTTACAGAAATAATGCTGGAAAACGAGTTTTACAAGGAGAAGGCCATCTAACATTATGGTTATTGGCAATCTCGCCAAGTTGGCGAGATAGAGCCAATTTGGCGACGGTTTTGGCGACATTTTCGGTCCCCATGTACCTGTATAGGGTATTTTGACTGAGATCTGGAAAATTCTCCACATTTCTATCTCTAGAAGATTTGCGAAGATTCGCTTTCCTAAAATAGGCTGGGTTGGTGAGTGAGTTACTTGGTTGTCTCTCAGCGAACATTCAGGGTAGTGAACTGTACTGCATTGTCTTTTGCGTCGATTTTAGCAGTTGTGTATCTAGTTTTTAATTGCTGTTTGTGCTCCATTGTTGTGTAAAGAGCTGTATTGAGTCTCTTAGAACGGGAAGTTCTGGAGTTGTAAAAGAATCTACGAAGAGTTATATCGGAATAAATTTCTGCAAGTTTTGATATGCTTTGGCTTCAATCTTTCGAACCCATCCACGCCGCAACAATATATACCTTCCATCACTAGGTGCATCCTTACCAACCCTTATCCGAGCATGTCAACGAAATACATCCATAACACGTGGGCACTCCCCAAGTGGGTCAAAGTCGTGCCGCACCAAATTCAGGATGGGTGTCAAGGCAGCTCCCATCGTGACGTCAGTCTCATCCGCAACATACCCCCCCCCTCCCCTTTATCAAAAAAAGGAAATAGCATTGTAACGCGTCTACTTGCGATGTTTCGCGTTGCAGCGGCAACGTTTGAACTTAATGAGGTCTTCTTGCATTGTTGCGGTGTTTTTGGATTTCCAGAAAAGGGGATATAATCATAGGGTTCTGGTAATAGTGTGTATTTTTTTTCTTCTTATCTCAGGAATGTATTGCAATTTTTGAAAGAGTAGTTTCCATAGGCTCCGTGTTGCAATCGCTTCTTCGGTGGTATTGTCAAAGATGACAGATTTTGATGTACAGTAGAATCTCGATTAACCGTCCCTCCTTTATCCAGAACTCTCTGTTAACCGGCAATCATTTAGTCGACATCAAAAATCTCCCAAATGAGTAATAAATCATTTGTTCCTTTCTAAACCGCAATCTTTTCCCTTGCTTTAAAGTTACATAAGTAATGGTGAGGCTTTTGACTGTTTTTCTAAAGAACTGACATGGTTAGAGCAACCTTCGGTTGCAGATCAAACTGAACTATTGCCTTCAAAAAGACTCCGGGATAGAGCAGAGAAACAAAGATTATCAAGATTATTGCAACGTTATGTCATAATCTTGATCATTTCCAACATTTCCAACAATTATGTCATAAAAAAAAAAACATTAAAAGTCCTGTATTCAATAAACGAAAATCATTTACTTTTTATTGTTTTTTACAACTCTCTTTTATCCGGAATTTTCTCTTAACCGACCTACCTTTGGTCCGAATTAGGTCGGTTAATCGAGATTCTACTGTAATGCCGTGCAATTTTTTTAATGTGAAGTTCAGGGGGGAAAAAATACTTGATTTTGAAAGAGTATTCGTTAAACGTTCACTTTTATACTCCGTATTTTGCTAACCACAGTTCTAACAATATTGCACCTATACGAAGTAAAGCCTTATTTCCAAACACGGTGAAACATCTTAACTTTTCAAGGAAATACTGTGTTAACAAAAGATCCATATCGACAATGGACGCCAATTACAATATGATAAAAAAAAAGTTATAGGACTTTTCAAGAAACAGTGCTTTACCTTATACTTGGATTATTAACAGCCCGCAATTCACTGAAATAATATTGGACATTGTCTCAAAGGTACCATCAGCGTTATCTGTCGATGGTAGCATATCAATTTTATTAGAGTACATCTTTGTATAAGCGATTTCATTAACATAAACAACTGAGTGGAATAACAGGGTGGCCACAAAATTCAGGAAAAAAAGTTCCCTGATAATTCCCTGATTTACCTGAGAGATTTCTAAAAAATTCTATGATTTTAGGGTAAACTTTTTTCAAATTTCCCCAATTTTCTTAGGTTATCCAGATGTCTAGATACCCTGATCAAATAGAACATGTATGCTAAAGAGATAATATGCAATTTTTTAAAAAATAGTTTTCCTGGTAAGGAAAAGTTTAAATTATTTCGTAACATTAAACTTCTAATGGCTTACCACTACAAATCTCCAAGTAAAATAGCGCCAAAATATGGATGAACGTGCTTTAAACAATACAAAATTTCCCTGATTTTTATGAAATTTTAAAAAGTCCCCTGACATTTCCCTGATTTCTTCCAGAATCAGAAATCTCCCTGACATTTCCCTGATTTCCCCGGTTCCGTGGTCACTCTGAATAAAATGCAACCAAAAGATAAGAATTCGCGATAATTCAAAGCGGAAACCATAGAATATGACCATCTTATATAAGTATATGGAACGCCGTTCCATTGTGTTCCTACGCTGCTACGTCCTTCATTTAAGGTATACATATACATTAGGAATTGCAAAATTTGACTCAAGTATGCGTTTTTCTTTTTTTGTTTTAAAATATTCCCGAATTCATTACCTTTAAAATAATACCATTTTCTTTCTGAGACTCAATATACATTTTAAATTGCCGTGGGTTTTGTGAAACTGTTTTGTATCACGTTCATTAGTGTAGTAAACTTTAAACGAGTTTTCTGAAGAATAACATTTTGGTGTTATATGACTTTATGCCAACGGTCATAACTTCATAATAAATTGTCCGATTTATAAAATTCTAATTTTGTTTTGAAGACACAAGTTGTGAATGTGTTTCCTATGGAGAATCTGACATATATTGTTATAAACACATTTTTTATGAATATTTTAATCTCAATTTTTTGTTAAAAACTATGTATTTTTTTTTTTAACTTTTTATTTAAAAATTTATAATTAAATAAATATTGCAGCCAAATTCAAAATTCTCCATAGGAACATTCGTCAATATAATATATTTTACTTGCAATGTAAATCACACCTCTAAGTTAATTACGAGTTTATTTATGTAATTAATAACGTCCCAATTAGTCCCTTTAATTGCAATTAGCTGATTAAAAAATTGACGAAAAAAAAAAAAAAAACGTTTATATTTATAAATGCATCCTTTTCTATTCTAATATAGGGCCAAAAAGTTTGAAATTATTACTTTAAAATTAAAGAAAATCATCTCAATTGTATATGTATACCTTAAACAAATGATAGATTTAAAGTTTGAAAAATTGAATCCAACGACCCCATCAGAAAACGTCCTCCGAAATTTTTATCACCTAAAAAAAAAAAAAAATTGTTTCTCCACTTTCTTCAACTTTTTTCAAACTCGACCCCCCCCCCCCCTTTTTCAGAAATCGCAATAAAAGCGAAACAGAAACTCGGCATATTAACTGTTACGACATGACGTCACCTCCCCATTGGAGAAGATCGAGGTCGTCGGTGGACGAGAGTGAAGATTCCAACCAATTTAGATCCTGAATCGGTAAAGGAGAGGGGTTGAATCAAGTGACCCAGATTCAAAAAAACGAAATTAGATTTCGAGTTAACACGTAAATGGAGATTTTAATAAAGAACACAATGCTTTTTCGATTATGCGGGGCGGCGACAACTGAGGAGAATCTTGTTTCGCATCTTAAAATTAATAACGTTGAGTAAGTCTTAGAATACGGAATGGAGCCGGTTTAGAAATATTTTTTATTTTTTTATTTTGTCGGAACTCTTTATTGCCATCTACAAATCATATTTTCCGTTTCATGAAATGTAGAGCACTGGGGAACACCCAATTTCTTTGTAGAACGAGCGTACAAAGAGTTTTTGCGTACAATGGAATTTTTTTTTGAATTTTTATTTTCTTAGTTCTATTTTAGTAGAGTCGATTTAGTTTAAACGATTTTATCAACGTATATATGGAAAATGAAACGTCATTTTTTAATCACAAGAAAATAGTGTAAATATAGTTTAGTGAAAAGAAAAAGAAGGGGAAAAGTTTCATGTGATGCCCAAGAGTTTTAAGTTTTTCCTTGAGGTCTTTCTAATAACTTGTCCCAGACAGCTTTAAACATCTTAATATTTTCGAGTTTGTCTAAAAAGGTTTATTTTCAAAAACTCCCAAGTACATTCCAGAAGATATCACGTGGGCCAGAAAAAGTAAAATCGCACTTCCAGAGAAGTTTTTAGAAAGGTGTATGATTCCTTATTAAACCTAAGCTATAGACCGGACCTGAACCAACGCTTTTGGTTTAAGAAAAATCAATACAAATACACAGTAAATTTGACCACTTATTTCATAATATTAACTGAGCCGCGGAAAACTGCCCCTCAAAAAAGTAAATAAAAAAAGAGCTGGTACTCCTTTCGGGCAGTCGTTTGGGTCACCTCAGAACACAATGTCTACTCACCTTCCTCTTGGGAGCTGGAAATGAGTCTTCCGCCGTAAAAGACGAAGAGGCGTCCGAGTCGATTCCTTCGTCCGTCTGTCCGGCCGAGTCCATCATCATGGGGGGAGAAGGGGTGGCACGGGTGGACCCACCGCCTCCCGAACAATAACTGGACGCCCCCGAACTGCTGGCAAGCGCAAGGGGTGGAGACCAACCTATAGAAAAAAAAATACATTAAATCGATTTGTTTTATTATACATACTAAAGATTTTATAAATAAATTCATCATTCACAAATCAAGATAGTCTAATTTTGCAGGTTAGGATTTTTCTTTGAAAAATGGTGAATTTACAAACCTATATTTATATATAACTTTAAATATTTACACTGGAAGAAAGTTACACTGAAAAATAAATATGCAAAATGAAAATTTACCTACGTACATGTCGAATTTTGAATATTTACTCTCTTAGAAGTGTACATGTCTAATTTTGAATATTTACTCTCTTAGAAGTGTACATGTCTAATTTTGAATATTTAATCTCTTAGAAGTGTACATGTCTAATTTTAAATATTTACTCTCTTAGAAGTGTACATGTCTAATTTTGAATATTTAATCTCTTAGAAGTGTACATGTCTAATTTTAAATATTTAATCTCTTAGAAGTGTACATGTCTAATTTTGAATATTTACTCTCTTAGAAGTGTACATGTCTAATTTTGAATATTTACTCTCTTAGAAGTGTACATGTCTAATTTTGAATATTTAATCTCTTAGAAGTGTACATGTCTAATTTTAAATATTTACTCTATTAGAAGTGTGTACATGTGTACGTGTAAATGTTTTAACATTGTACATGTAAATGCTTAAAAATACATGCATACGAGTAAATGTTTTACATTATATGAATGAATGTTTAAAACCCACTGACGTTCATGCAAGTATATATACGTTATTTGATCACCATTTTTTCCAGCAGTACACAACATTTTAAAATTTATAAATAAAATTTAAAATAAAATATTTTTAAATATTTTCTATTAGGATGATAATTTATAACCTATCTAAAGCAAAATAATTAAAATTTTTTATCTATTTGAATTAGAAATATAATTTAAAATTATTGCAGGGAAAACAACTATAAAATTTCGCCCATTCCCATGACCGTTAGTGGGTTAAAATTCGATGTGCACGTGTAAATATTTAACATTTATGTGTTAGTGTACATGTTTAACATTACATGTATAAGTTCATATGTTTCGCAATATACCTGTATGTGTACGTAATTAATATTAGAAGTGTGCTTGTAAATGCATGTTTAACATTAAATGTGTACATGTAAATGTTTAAAATTAAATGTGTACGTGTAAATGATTAACATTAGAAGAGTAGGTGTAAAAAACAACAGTGTAAAATCAAAGTATTATAAGTGTACGTGTAAATGCTTAATATTACATGAGTACGTATAAATGTTTAACATTACATGTGTATGCAAAAGGGATTAACATTATATATAATCGTAAAAAATAAATGCGTAAAATGAAAACATTACAAGTATATGTGTAAATGTTTAACAATACATTTACGTGTACGTAAATGTTTAACAATACATAACACGTGTTTATAAATATATGTGAAATTTTTAATGTTTCTTTAGCGCATAATAAATCTTAACGCATAATAAATTAGAAGCAATGTTCTATTTATAGACGTTTCTGATCTGTTTAATAGTTTGAAAGAGTTTACAAGTTTAGGATGGCCGTTTATTGTGAGTAGAGTGAACACTCTTTCATTGCGATTTATAGTCAAGAGTTCCTCAAGACAAACACCTTTTCTTTACCTTAATCAGTTAAAAAAAAATTCTAACAGGAATTCTTGCAAGTTAATCTAATAAACTGAGAGGCGACTGCAATTTTTGGACCTCATCGAACATCATTCTGAATTTTTTATAGAAATTAGAGAAAAGTGAGTAGATTACGAATCCACTGGTCTGCCGTAGCAAAAATGGCCGAAACTGGTCAAAAATCGACTTTTAATAAGTTGAACTAAATCCAATTGCCAAATGCGCCGTAACTTGCCAAATAATGAACATTTTTTTTTATTTGGTAACCCTCACTCTTTAATTTTCAATTAAGAAGGTTGCAGACGATTCAGATATCTGGCGACGGGCTACTTGCATCTATTAAAAGGAAGCTAAGTTGGCAATAAGCATTACGTCATGGATGACGTAACTGATGTAGCCAATGTGGCTTACTTTTAAGAGATACACATTTTCCAAGCTAGAGATCAGAAATCATTTGCGCTTTTTCTCATTGAAAATCAAAATGAAGAGGGTTGCCAGACGAATAAGTTTGTTCTATTTTTGGCAAGTTATGACATATTTGGCAATCGGATTATAGTTCAACTCATTCCAAGTCGATTATTGATCAGTTTCGGCCATTTTTGCCACGGCAGACCAGTGGATTCCTAATCTACTCACTTGTCTCTAATTTCTATAAAAAATTCAGAATGATGTTCGATGGGGTCCAAAAAATTGCAGTCGCCTCTAAGACTAATACCTTAATCAGTTAAAAAAAAATTGACAGGAATTCTTGCAAGTTAACATAATCCTTCAAAGTATTTCATCGGTTTGTAAAGTGCCTTCAGTATGCATAACACGCAAGTATATTTTAGTGCAATTCGTGTAAGCAAAAACAACCAAAACCGAAGTGAAATACGAACCAAAAAATAAATAGATTGTCACGCTCAAAACTCAGACATATATTTGCACAACAATTGTCCGCATCAACTTCCTTTTTAGTGCGAACACACAATTTTAAGACGGTCACTGCCAAGGCCTCGGAACAAAGAACTTCAAATTGAACCATTGCCCTTATTTACGATATAATTGACTTTTTAATACGCTTTTATTATTAGCTTCAGATGTATGTATGTAACGGAATCTTTGAACATGATTTTGAACCCCTTCAAAACGTCGGATTAACTCGAAATTTGGCATACTTATTAAGGATCGATGACAATTCAATAAGTTTGTCGCTTTATCACAAGGATTAATTCGTGTTGCTCTTGCGCCGTTAAATTCCAAACAACCAACCTTCTCCGGAATCGAATCCTGGTGTGCCGTTTGAACGACAGTTATACAAAGCGTGTTTTTTTTTAGTCGCATTATCCTTACCAGGATCTTAAGGATTAGTGATTTTTCATATTCAGAGACACGGTAGTGTTTTGTGCCAAGTAATACGGTGTGTAGTAAGGCATACACATGACTTAAATTTGAGACAAACATGTGACTATTGGCAGAAACAACTGGAGAGTTTTGTACACTAACTAAAAAAAAAATTATAGTTTACAGAAAAAATAATTAATAGTTTAAAAACTAAAAAAACACTCTTTAATAGAAAACCAAACTAAAAAGTAGAAAATAATTAATAGTTTAAAAAACTGAAAAAAATACGCTTTTATAGAAAAGTGAACTAAAAAGTAGAAAATAATTTTAAATAAGTTTGAAATAAGAATAGAGTGATTAACGAGAAATATTTATTTTATCGTAAAAAAGCGTGGGGTGCTTTTTAAGATATTTTCAACAATTGACATCAAGCACCCCACGCTTTTTTACGATAAAATAAATATTTCTCGTTAATCACTCTATTCTTATTTCAAACTTATTTAAAATTATCTTCTACTTTGTAGTTCACTTTTCTATAAAAGCGTATTTTTTTAGTTTTTTAAACTATTAATTATTATATTAAAAATGGACGCCCCTATTTCATAATTTTTAGAAAAATGTCCTTAAAATTGTAAACATGTCTGTCTGACGCGACAGGTGGAAAACGTTTAAGAGTTGAAACCAGACAGCTTGTCGTCGAAAGATTACTGGAGGTTTTTATTTCTTTTTAAGCTGTTTGGTTTTTCTGTCGGCAGTAAATTGTAAGGGAAAAAGGAAAAATGTAATCTTCTTTTTGAAAAGGACACTTAAGGGGGTGCGGTACCGAAAATAAAAAAAACTTTATTTATGTACATTTTTACGTCAAAAATTTATTTTATGTATGAGATACTATTTATATATCTTTGAGAAAATGTTTTTTTAAATATTGTGTTTTGTTATTTAAAAAAAAATTTAAAAAACAAGAAAAATCCATAATAATTGACGTTTGCGTATTTTGATATAAGTCAAGAAAAAATTAAAAAAATTTCAAAGTGAAAGCTTTCTGCAATACATAATTATATAAAGAAAATTTTGTCTTCGCTGAATTTTGATAGGTGAACTAAAAAAAAAATTAAAAAAATTCTCAAAGTTAAAATATTGAAATTTTTGCTTTTTTTTATGTTATCTTTTACGCTAAAAATTATATTTTAAAACAGAATTAAAAAAATAAAATTCTGCGAAGACAAAATATTTAAAACTATATAAATTAAATGCTCCAAAAATTTGAATAGCCAATTGTTAATGGTTCTGAAGATATATCGATTTGAATATGCAACATCTGTGAAAAACACTAGTGCTCGAAAAACGCACTTTAAGCAGACGCTTCAAGGTGTTACGCCCATTAGTGATGTTTAAATCACAGGTAATTTTGTGGCGTTCTAACCACCGGAGGAATAAGATAAAAACATCATTCTCTTCAAGAATGTATGAACTATTTTTTAAAATCAGAAAAAAAATTTGGGATTTTTGAAGAAATTTCGGTACCATACCCCCTTAAGCTGTTTTGTTTTACTGTCGGCAGTAAATTGTAAGAGAAAAGGAAAAATGTAATCTTCTTTTTGAAAAGGACACTTAAAGAGAAGAAAACTTGAATAAATGTGGGTAAATTATTAGTTTGACGCACGATTGAAATCGTTTTGAAAGGGAAACGGAGTAATTTAACTATCGGAGAAACTCACCATCAAAAATTGTAAAAAAAAATTGTAAATTTAGGAGACAAAATAGCTTTATTTTTCCTGGAGTATTTGTGTATCGCAGGGCGTGCAGTTTTTTTAAAAAAAAATTAGTTAGGAATTTTAGGGATATTTCTAAAAATTTTAGGAACATTATATGGATAATTCCTAAATATTTTAGGCCGACCAAACGATAAAAAAAAAAAATGCTCATTATTTGGCACGTTATGGCGCATTTGGCAAATGGATTTAGTTCAACTTATTAAAAGTCGATTTTTGACCAATTTCGGCCATTTTTGCCACGGCAGACCAGTGGATTCGTAATCTACTCACTTTTCTCCAATTTCTATAAAAAAAAATTCAGAATGATGTTCGATGAGGTCCAAAAATTGCAGTCGCCTCTCAGTCTATAAAAGCTACATTAAACAGGTTCACTTGTCATTATTTTTACCGCCTATAATTCACGAGATGAAAAACAGGACTAAAAATAAGACAACTATAAAGATAAATCTTAAAATAAAGCTTGTTCATAAAACCGTCCTACAAGTGTCCAAACTAACGGGACGGATTATAATGCCATGAATAAAACATGCCCGAAATAAAGACGGGACAAGCTATATTTATCTGTCTCTTAGGAATTGGCCATCTAATATTAGCGATCAAACGACGCTTCATGATCTCATTAAGAAGAACAAGTGGGGGGGGGGGAGCTCATATTTTCGGACATGGTTCATTGGAGCTCTCCATCCACAATCCTCCTATCTCAATTCCACGGACAACCACAATGGATGACCTCTTTGTCATGGTCCGTTTCGTCCACAAATCTGTCCAGTCCTGTATGGCTTGTGTGGCAGGGTTTAAATGCATTCGGATCGATTTGTAGTAATAAAGTTGTTCAAACACTTCCTGTAATGGAAATTTTGATGCGATTTCCTTTTTTTGTTGAACTAATAGTTTGTTGTATTGGATTTCTATACTCGCGGGTCGTACAGCAGCAAAAAACATGATGATTTCCGAACTTTTCCGGACTCGGAATAGATCTAGCCGAACTTTATGCCTTTAACCTTCTCAACCTGACTTTTGCATGATTGAGATTTTAGTTGTTATTATTATATAAACTATAAAAGCAAAGTTTTTAATATAAATCCATTAAATGCATTGCGATTTTTTAAAAAAAATTCATTAACATAGCGGCGTTTCTGTTGCCAGGGTGTGTTTGTTTTTAATATTTAAAATTAGATGCAAACGCCATCTCTATCAGCAAAATATGCGGTAAACTAATTTTCAAAAATTTATTAATTAAAAATAAACGTGAAATTGTGCAATCACATCCAAATATATTTCATTTATTTTGATTAAAACAATTTAAGCAAAAAAAAGTTTTTTCAATGACCGGTTAAATGCTATTTCAGCGCGATTGGATGACGACAAGGCCGACCAAACGGATATAATCACATCCAAATATATTTAATTTATTTTGATTAAAACAATTTAAGCAAAAAAAAGTTTTTTCAATGACCGGTTAAATGCTATTTCAGCGCGATTGGATGACGACAAGGCCAACCAAACGGATATAATCACATCCAAATATATTTCATTTATTTTGATTAAAACAATTTAAGCAAAAAAAAGTTTTTTCAATGACCGGTTAAATGCTATTTCAGCGCGATTGGATGACGACAAGGCCGACCAAACGGATATAATCACATCCAAATATATTTCATTTATTTTGATTAAAACAATTTAAGCAAAAAAAAAGTTTTTTTCAATGACCGGTTAAATGCTATTTCAGCGCGATTGGATGACGACAAGGCCGACCAAACCGATATAATCACATCCAAATATATTTCATTTATTTTGATTAAAACAATTTAAGCAAAAAAAAAGTTTTTTTCAATGACCGGTTAAATGCTATTTCAGCGCGATTGGATGACGACAAGGCCGACCAAACCGATATAATCACATCCAAATATATTTCATTTATTTTGATTAAAACAATTTAAGCAAAAAAAAAGTTTTTTCAATGACCGGTTAAATGCTATTTCAGCGCGATTGGATGACGACAAGGTCGACCAAACGGTATAGTGGTTAGCGTGCTGGCTTCTAGACCACGAGGTTGCGGGTTCCGAGTCCCGTGTTAGGCATGGGTGTTTGTAAATGTATGTTGGCTTGTCTAATGACGAATTTTCGGCGCATTATAGCCCTCGTGTTGCTGACGGCGCCAGATAATCTGAAAACAACCAAACAACCAACTGTTCCCATATGCTGTTGAGTAAAAGTATTTTCAAGTTTTCAAACATGCCATACGGTTGATCTGGCGTAACTGCATTTGTAAAAAAAAAAAAAAAAATTCAAAGTAAAACTTTAAAAAAGTTTTTGAAAAATCCTTCAAAATAAAATAAGCTTCAAGTAAGATCCAAGACTTTGGCATCGCCGAAAAAAAAAAAAAACCACCTCACTAAAAAAAAAAAAAAAAAAAAAAAAAAAAAAAAAAAAAAAAAAAAAAAAAAACATTCTGGAGTTCTCTGATTCTCTGATTTTATCAACAACCGTTCCAGAAGAAAAATTCTCAACTTCCACGCGATTTGTTACAGAATGAAATTGAACACTTCAAGTCATTTAAAAGAAACACACGAAACTTATATATTCTTGAAGGGTCATTTTCGACTCAAAGTAGCTTATGACATTGTTTAAACACGCCAAATCATAAAGCGCCGCGCTTTTAACAGTTACTGGAAGATAAACAAAAGCAGTTTTTACTCTGAATATTCCTTTTTCTTTGGGAAGGATAAAAAAAAACACACACACACACGCCGTTCCGCTGTTACATTCTCCAAAGAGCGCGTGAGTTGCTATGGTAATTGTTCAAATTAAATCCGGTACTATGACAGAAGATGTTTCTTTTATAGGTCGTGTTTTGTTGGTCAAAAAACTAACCGAAGAAGGTAACCGAAGATTGGAAAGAACACAATACACATTGTTGTAAGTGCAAGCTTTTTTTTTTTGTATTTCTGCTTTAGCGTCGAGACAGTTAATATGTAGATCACATAAACAAAAACAAATGTCACGCGTTAGGGAATACAAAGGAGCATCCTAAACAACGAATCTAAACAACTTTTGTGTACCGCCCCCTTAACAGTTTTTGTTAATGGGTTAATGTGATAACTTTTTTTCGATTAAAAAATCTCGGACTAAGCTTTAATGTTTACACACTTAAAAAATCATCAATTGATTTGCTCTAAAAAGCCCCCCCCCCCCTTTTTTTGTTGTTGTTGTTGTTGTTTTTGGTTAAGTTTTAAGCCAGTAATTCCGGTTGTTAAAATAATGGGTTGGTTGGTTGTATTCAGATTATCTGGCGCCGTCAGCAACACGAGGGCTATAATGCGCCGAAACTTTCGTCATTAGACAAGCCAACATACATTTACAAACACCCATGCCTAACACGGGACTCGGAACCCGCAACCTCGCGGTCTAGAAGCTAGCACGCTAAGCACTATACCGTTTGGTCGGCGTTAAAATAATGGAATTACGCCAAAAGGTTGTTTCAAACTTTTCCTGCCGACCAAACAGTATAGTGGTTAGCGTGTTAGATTCTAGACCGCGAGGTTGCGGGTTTGAGTCCCGTGTTAGGTATGGGTGTTTATAAATGTATGTTGGCTTGTCTAATGACGAATGTTTCGGCGCATTACAGCCCTCCTGTTGCTGACGGCGCCAGATAATCTGAAAAAACAAAACAAAAAACAACAACAAACTTTTCCTATCGAAAAAAAAACCCCATTAATTTCGTATTGCACTTTACGTATACAATAATTTAGTCTAATATCAACATTATTAGTTTTCCCACTCATTCAGTCATATAATTAATGAGAAAATCAACTTTGTTCTGCAGCAAATTGAAGAGTGCGTTGCACAATTTTATTTTATTAAACTTTCTTGTACAACAGATAAAATTTTAGAAAAAGTGGCAAAACAATTTTGAAAAGTTTTGTGATATGCTTTACTATAAAGATTGAACGTTTTACTAAAAAAAAAAAAATTTAAGT
The DNA here is from genome assembly GCA_963978545.1 of Linyphia triangularis. NCBI lineage: Eukaryota > Metazoa > Arthropoda > Arachnida > Araneae > Linyphiidae > Linyphia > Linyphia triangularis. The sequence continues at coordinate 10,584,648 of OZ021726.1, forward strand.
TTAAGTACATCATCAAACATCATTGTAAATTTTCAATAGAATGTAGAGAAATTGCTAGATTATGAATATATTGGTCTGCCGGGAAAAAAATAGCCGAAACTGAGTTTGAATGAACTTGACTAAGACTGATAACCAAATAGCTCACAACTTCCCAAATAATGAGCATTCCTTTCATATGATAACCCACCGCTTTTAATTTTCAATGAGAAAGGGTACAAACGATTTCACTTCTCTGGCGCCAAATACTTCTACATTTCAAAAGTTTACCAAGTTCAAAATACATATTATATCATAAATGACATATTATTTTCTAGTCATAGTGAAAAAAAAAATCATAATAACTCAGTGTTGACATTTTGTGGACGGTATGAATTCTCACTTCGGTTCCATTTCCCTGGATTTTGTGGGTGATTTCCATGGGGGGGGGGGGGTGATAAAAGGAAATTCCTGTCACGCAGAATAGGGTGTGAGAAGGGGTGCGTGCAAACGATATCGCACGCACCCCTCTGCAAATCAATGATTCTACTCATTACGCCCACAAAACAGCAGTCATCGTCCCAACATTGCAGATCTATAAGCTGACTAAGGAAATTCCATGAATTAGCATTTTGGGTATTTAATTATAAATAACTATTACTTATAATTAATATAATTTTGTTACAAATTAATATACGTATATCACACACTAACAGCATATAATAGACCAAAACGTAAAGATCGCCAACAAAAATCATCTTAAATTTTTCGACCCAAACTCATACATTTAGAATATTTTGAAGTAAAAAAAAATGGAGTTATGCTGACCATTTTTCAATTTTTTTTTTTTTTAAACTCAAACGTAAAAACTCAAAACGTAGAGATCGCCAGCAAAAAATCAAAAAATTTTCGACCCAAACCCTTACACGTAGAATATTTTAAAGTAAAACAAAAAATGGAGTTATGCTGACCATTTTTCAAAAATATATATATATACATATATATATATATTAGACTCAAGATATCCCAAAACGTAGAGATCGCCAACAAAAAATCATCATAAATTTTTCGACCCAAACTCATACATATAGAATATATTAAAGTAAAAAAAAAAATGGAGTTATGCTGACCATTTTTCAATTTTTTTCTTTCTTTTTTTTTTTCTTTTTTTTTTTCCTTCTTCTTCTTCTTTCAAACTCAAGATGTTCCAAAACGTAGAGATCGCCAGCAAAAAATCAAACATTTTTCAACCCAAACCCTTACACGTAGAATATTTTAAAGTAAAGCAAAAAATGGAGTTACGCTGACCATTTTTCAAAAATATTTAAAAAAAAAAAAAAAACTTAAGACATCCCAAAACGTAGAGATTGCCAAAAAAAAAAAATCCTCATCAATTTTTCAACCCTTTTTCCTACAATGCCGAATTCCAAATCAAGGAAACATAATCCGAATGACTTCTTCTTAACTCATTAGGCCAGGTACAAGCAGCGATCCTAATCTCGTTAAAAGATCCAGGAACTCGGAAGAAAAGTTATTCGAATGGACGGGCTAAGCCGTGCCAATGACAACAGAAGATTGCTGTAGTTTGCGTTTACGGAGATTAGAAAGGCAGATCTAGTCAAGCGTCACAATTGGCGAGTTTTTTGGCCTACTTTTACTTTTCCTGGACGAGATAGATCAGATCGCTTTTATTTATTTTTTTCTGAAATTGGTAATTTACTTCGTGTTTTTCGGAAAAAAGAAGTTTTTTTTTTTTTTTCTTGGTCAACACTTAAAGAGGAGAAGTAGTTCATCGTTTTCGGTTGTTGACACCGAAAGCTTTTTAATTCTTAAAAGTGTTTCTCGGCGACGTCGCCGTAATCTCTTCAAAGATTGCATATTGGGTGATGCTTATTTCAATCATGCAAAACTGTTAAGTCACGACAACGATAAACTTTCGATCGGTGGGTTGCCGTTCTAAGCACCAGAATTAGTTATCTATAACTTCGCTTCAAAATGGGAAATCTCGTTCTAAAGTTCAATAACTTTATGTAGTTGATGCTAAATTATGAACTAAAAATATTATCTTTTCAAAATATTTTACCCGATCAAACGGTATAGTGGTTAGCGTGTTAGCTTCTAGACCACGAGGTTGCGGGTTCCGAGTCCCGTGTTAGGCATGGGTGTTTGTAAATGTATGTTGGCTTGTCTAATGACGAATGTTTCGGCGCATTATAGCCCTCGTGTTGCTGACGGCGGCAGATAATCTGAAAAACAACCAACCAATCAAAATATTTTATATTAACCCTTTGCACTCGAGCGGCGCCCTTCAGGAGCCACACGATTGGATGCCGAAGCACGAGAGGACCACTAGGTTGGATGCGGAAATTTGATGCAAGGTCAATGACTGTGTTTAGTTTCTATTAAGCAAAAATCCATAAATACCAACCGAACCTAAAATGTCTCGAGTTGCTGGTTCCTCCGCGCGAAAAAGGCATCGAGTGCAACGCGTTAACTTCGATTTTGTTTGTGTGTGTGTATGTGTCGATGGCGAGAAAATCTGTGGATGTATAATTAACCCAATTACCGTCATCCAATCGAGCTGAAACTCGGCAGATAGATTCGATGTCGATGACATTGCATTCTATCAAATTTTGGTTGCTGTCACTGTCAGTAAAAGGTCGCTTTTATGTAATACTAATCAACCAACTTGCCGTCAACCAATCGTGCGGAAACAGCACTTAATCGATCATTGAAGGAAACTCTTTCCTGTTTTCCGAAATTGTTTTAATAAATAAATGATAAAATTGTTTTAATCATAACAAATAAAAAATATTTGGATGTGAGTGCATGCATTCACATTCATTTTTAATGAATAAATTTCGAAAAGTAGTTTGCCGCATATTTTGCTGATGGAGATGTTTTTAAAATTGAAAATTAGATGCAAACACCAAGCACAAGCTGATAACAGAATCGGCTATATGTAAATGAGTATAAAAATCGGCAGTGCATATAAAGGATTTCTATAAGAAAAAACTTTATTTTTATGGGTTAAATTATTAATATTTTCCGAGTTGATACGATCCTTAAACTTTTCCATCATGTAGAACAAATTACTGAGCGCCACCTAATAAAAATAACTCATTTTGTCCAAAAAATGCCGATGGCACCTATGTGCTGAGCACTTAGCAGGGATAAGGTGAGAGTGATAGTTGGATTTCTTACAGGCCACTATCACCTAAGAAAACACCTTCATAGAATGGGAATATTTAAAGAAGAACCTTTATGTAGGAAGTGCAATATGGTAGAGGAAACAGCCCACCATATACTTTTTGAATGTGAAGCTCTTCTTCACATTAGGCACTCAAGCTTAGGTCTTGGAACAGAACTTGATACAATCCACGAGGAACCTGTCAAAAGCCTTTTGACCTTTCTTAAGGAATCTGGTTTTCTTTGACAGGGGGTCGTAAAATAAAGGGGTTGGTGCAATATTCCCTAGTGGAATCAGCACCTAGGCTCAACTGACCTCCCCATTCACTATGACTATGACTATGACTATGTGCTGAGCACAGAGGTACTAATCACAACACATCTTTAAAAACGAATTCGAATTTTCACATTCTATTAGCCAATCACCATGCGTGTTTCATTGAGTCACGTTCTATTGAATTGACTGTGACGTCGTCGCAAAAAAACCCTTCATTGTGTTAATGTTAAAATATCGTTTGGTATGAAATGTTACAATGCTTCTTTAAAATATCGTTTGATGAGAAATGTCAGCTATCGACATTTGGCAACGGACCGGGAAAGGGAACGATTTTGTAGTGAAAAATAGAATTGTTACATTTCGAATTTTTACTGTTAACTGTAATTGCTATTTGAAGGAAAACAATGAAAACAGATGCACAAAATTGATCTACAAATTGTTTGTTATATTGTTTTATATAAAATATTTGTTTGTTATATTGTTTTATATAAAATATTTGTTTGTTATATTGTTTTATATAAAATATTTGTTTGTTATATTGTTTTATACAAATTGTTTTATATAAAATAAAGTGCCAGTGATTTTTTCTGTTATCCTGTAAAATTCTGTGATGGTAAATGTCTTAATTCTACTTATAACGTTAGACATAAAAAAAAGGTGTTTTTTTCTTGCAAACGAATTTCCTTAAAATTTGCAATCTTTGATCGCATTTCATGTGGTAGTTTCTTACTACATCTAAAGCAAGCGAAAGGTCCATTTATTGTCAAAAAGATCTATATATATAATTCTCTTGCGTAACGTCCAAATTTGGCTGTATTTCTGTGAGCAGAATGGCAACGACTTCAATCACCAATCTTCTAAATGCAGTTTATGCACGAATTTCCAGCCAATCACAATATATCTTTTGAAATTTGACTAATACATCTGGCAACAGCAACAACTTGGATTCGCTATATTTTGTTTTTCTTATTACAATCTACAGATAGAAATTATTGCCTATTTAAAACGTATTGATTTAATAGTTACGATGATGCAAGAATAAATAGATCCAAGATGTGTATATTTCTTTTGGATTAGAATTCCGGATAAATCAGACTTTTCGGAAAAGTTATCTGCGGGAACATGTTCCGGAGGTCGCCGGGTTGCATTCAGCGCTAAATCGCCAATTTTAAAAAAATCGCTAAGAGGCGTTGTGCAGTAAATCTGAACCTATACTCATCTTTAATCAGTGCAAATTCAGCTATTACGAATTAAAAACTATCAAAATAACGAATAAAAACACCCATTCAACTTCAAAATCTCATATGAAAATTTAAAAAAACACTTTTGGCGAAATATGGCTAATTTTCTCGCCAAATTTGATTTTCAAAAAATTCCGGTTGATTAAATGCTGGATAATTGGCCTTTCACTGTTTTATTTTATTTTCTAAGTATCGCAAAAAAGATTAAGTGAACATATGATTGCTTCGTTAAGAAATTTCGATAAGCAACTTTAATTATTTTGGCGCTTCATACAAAACCAGCCCGTAAATTTTAATTGTTCAATGAAATAACCGATCTTTTTTAAATATATGTACAAAACTGTTTATTTTGGTTGTTTTCCAAGAACTTTCTACTACGTTGCCACACTGTCCCTGCTTAACGCGTCTCGACAGCAACAGAATAATGACGTCGCAAGTATTCTGACTCTTCATAAATAATAAAAGGTTCAGTTTCATGGCATTATGCAGCTGAAATAGCTTTTTGCTAGGGCATATTTTAATTGCTTCTCTTTAAGGCGAGCAAAGCGAGCCAAGGGGATTGCATAGCAATCCAGGGGGTTGGCGAGCGTCAGTGAGCAGGGGGCGGAGCCCCCTAGTATTATATATCACAGAACCTGTTGTACAAGGAAGTTATGAGCACAGCAATTAAAAGGAACTAACGAAAAAAAAAAAAAATGCAATATATTTCCGTTGCATTTAAAATAATTTGCATTTCACAATTCACTTGCATGATTACCAAATAATATTCAACCTTCCCGTTTGGCGCAACTTGCTTGATATTCAAACAACATAATAAACACATAATTTAAGTCATTAATACCAACTGACAAAAGATAAATGTCATTAGATTGAATTATCTGTGTGTTTATAATAATATAACCTATAAAACAAAGTTTTTAAAAAAATCTTTTATATGCCTCGTCAATTTTTATATTCATTAACACAGCGCCGATATCAAAAACATCTCTATCAGTAAAATGTGCTGCAAACTGCGTTTCAAAATTAATTTATTAAAAATGAACGTAAATCTCACATCCAAATATCATTTACTCTGATTAAAGTAATTTTATTATTTATTTATTAAAAAAAAAAAATTTGGCAACAGGAAAGAGTTTCAGCAATGATCGGTGAAAGGCTATTTTCAACGATAGTGGATGACGGCAATTTGGTTTATTAGTATTCCGTAAAAGCGACCTTGACAGTTACAGACCCAAAATTTGATAGGATGCAATGTCATTGACATCGAATCTATCTGCTAAGTTTCAGCCCCGTTTGGATGACGGTAAGGGGGTTAATTAGGCCTAAACAGATTCCGCAGCCATCAACAAACATACTGTTACGAATTTCTGTATATTTGTAAATATTTCGTAGTATTAATTATGTAAAAAGAAAAATTTATGAACATTTCGCATAAGACAGTGCAAGAGTTGTCTTTACTTCGCTTTCCTGCAATGCGTCTCTTAATGCTTGAAAACGAGTTTTACAGAGATAATGCTGGAAAACGAGTTTTACAAGGAGAAGGCCATTTAACATTATGGTTAAAGGCAATCTCGCCAAGTTAGAGACGGTTTTGGCGACTAATTTTGGACGCCAAATTTGGCGAGAAATCGACATATGTCGCCAAACTTGGCGACCATTTGGCGACATTTTCGGTCCCCATGTACCTGTATAGGGCATTTTGACTGTGATCTGGAAAATTCTCCAAATTTCTATCCCTAGAAGATTCGCTTCCCTATATAAGGCCAAGAGAGAGGGTGATCGAGTGAGTTGAGTTACTGAGTTTGTTGTCTCTCAGCGAGCGTTCAGAGTAGCGAAATGTATTGCATTGTCTTGTGCGACGATTTTAGCAGTTGTGTATCTAGTTTTTAACTGCTGTTTGTGCTCCGTTGTTGTGTAAAGAGCTGTATTGAATCTGTTAGAACGGGAAGTTCTGGAGTCGTAAAAGAATCTGCGAAGAGTTACATCGGAATAAATTTCTTCAAGTTTTAATCTGCTTTGGCTTCAAGTCTTTCGAACCCATCCACGCAACAATGCATACAAAATCGAAGTAAATATAAAGGATTTAAAAAAAGTAGCTAATTAACATTTCCAAAGATGGTCACTGTAGTCTCAAAAGACACTAAAAAAAAAATAACGTATAAGCTTAAATATTGTTCAAGGACCCCCAGTTTTTTAAAAAAAAAAAAAATAGATTATGCTAATCACGAAAAAGTGTGACCGTATTTCTATGAATCCGATCCAATGCCATCATAAAAAGATCAACCTAAATTTTTCTAAGCAAAACAACCTTCTTTTAAGCACAAAGCTCATTCAAGTGAAAGGACACACGTGCTGAGGACACACACATACACACAGAAAGAAAAAAAAATCATAAAAGATCCGCAGCTGAGATGACAAGTGTTGAATCCCAGAATGAATTTAGCAACGACATCATAATACCGATTCCAAAGTCGCTGTGTTTGAACAGGCATAGTGTCCCGAGTTTAGACAGAAAAAGCAGCCATAAACAAAGTGATTTGTTATTCGGTGTTATTTCTATTACGTTATTAGAAAACGTCTGATGTTTCTTTTTTTTTCCTAAACCAGACGATATTTTCTTGGAACCCGATGTGGTCAGGTTTTGTTGACTGCTCATTCGTAGAACGTGTGTTGTTCGAAATTTCAAAGAACCATTTTTTGTTGTTGTTGTTTTTGTTTTACGAAAGAAGTAGTTAAAAGTAGTTAGGTTAACCACTTTTTATTGCAAGCCGGTTACTTAATGGTTTATCGAAACGTTTCACTATACGGTAAATTGATTATTTGATGGTTAGTAATATATGCCTCATGATACATGAGTATATAATTGTTAGTCAATGATGCATACAAAAACTCAATAGAAACCGAGGCCTTCTATGCAGGATAAATACAATAGAAATGTGAAATTAAACTATTGGTTATTTGTAATTAAGAGTAGGTCACGATAGTTTAAAATCCGATTAACCGAAACTTAATGAAACTTGCAAAATAAATCCGAAACACCATTAATAGGATATACGCTTTGGTTCATAGTTTTTAAAACTCCTATTTACAGTAATAAACACACCCTGCAACGTTAATCGTTTATTGTCAAGGAACTTCAAAAGCTGTTCTTCAATTCTTTCAAAAGAATTGAAGAGAAAATTTTTTTGACGATTATAAATTGTAATAACTCTTTTCTGGAATTCTTTCAAAAGAACTGAAGAAAAAGGTTACAACAATTTATAATCCTAGAAATCCATGTATTAATTTTTCGTTTATATCCGGCAATACAATTTATTAACGTTATGGTACGTTGAATGCCACTTTATTTTGTAATGTTCTATGCAACAAATTTTAATACATTGAATTCAAAACGTTTAAGAAAATTATGAACAATTTTAACTTGCTGCATAACAAATCGAAATTCCCCGGTCGTGAAGAACAAGCCAACCAGCAATTAGAAATTATAATACCACATGGCAAACACGTTTTACTCAATGGACAATGGACCGCATTTTTTATTTTTTATTATTCAATTCTAAATGTTTTAAAAAGGCCATAAAACCAAACATTTCTGCTCACTGCACTTTTTCTTTTCTTTTAGTTTGAAACCTAAGTTCACCTGTTAGACTTTGGCGGGTAAACGATTCATTCGGCTCCAATTGAATGTGAAGTCACTTTATCTGAAACAACTTGGCTTGAAATCCAGCAGCGGGAACCAGTTTTGCAAGTTTCACGCAAATCACGCCAAACTGTACGGGATACGACAACTGTCTATCATACACACACACCAACTATTTGGAAGAAATCTTACGATAACCATAGAGAACGGATGTTGTGACGTCACAGCTACAGCGGAGTGTTCTTATCGAACTGGTTTTGGATCGGTTTGGGGACATTTTCTTTTCTCGGTATTGCCAACCAAACGGTATAGTGGTTAGCGTGCTAGCTTCTAGACCGCGAGGTTGCGGGTTCGAATCCCGTGTTGGCATGGGTGTTTGTAAATGTATGTTGGCTTGTCTAATGACGAATGTTTCGGCGCATTATAGCCCTCGTGTTGCTGACGGCGCCAGATAATCTGAAAACAACCAACTTTTCTCGGTATTTAAATAACTAATTTTTTTAGAGAACTTTTGTTTGAATATTTGGAATTAGAAAGAAATTCCTTCATAAATATGAACTAATTTCACTCTATTTTAAAGCCGACCAAACGGTATAGTGGTTAGAGTGCTGGCTTCTAGACCGCGAGGTTGCGGGTTCGAGTCCCGTGTAAAGCATGGGTGTTTGTAAATGTATGTTGGCTTGTCTAATGACGAATGTTTCGGCGCATTATAGCCCTCGTGTTGCTGACGGCGCCAGATAATCTGAAAACAACCAACCACTCGACTAAAAAAAAAAAAAAAATGCGGGAATTGTCCATTGTCCCTTTTGATATTTGATTTGGTTGGTTGTATTCAGATTATCTGGCGCCGTCAGCAACACGAGGGCTATAATGCGCCGAAACAATCGTCATTAGACAAGCCAACACACATTTACAAACACCCATGCCAACACGGGACTCGGAACCCGCAACCTCGCGGTCTAGAAGCAAGCACGCTAACCACTATACCGTTTGGTCGGCAGCACATTTGATTTGACCATTCTGGATTTACTTGAAAGATGCGTAACACAAAATCTATTCGAGTTGGTTATGCGACAACATTTCTTTAAAAATGCTATAAAAACAGTTTCTACAACAGGCATTGTTAAACAGTGCAAGCACAGAATTTCGAGCAAATTATAGTCATGGCGCTTAGTATAGGAAGTGGCTATTACAATACCAGTCATTCAAATTCTGATCTGTAACTCATACCCATTTCAAATTCACCCTACATGTCATTGTAAACTTGTTATACTAAACTTCAACTTAACTAGACATCACTTAGACGGTAGATCGTGACAGTGCTCATAGGTATTCAATCCACTTTGGCGGAGTGAAGACATAATTCTCGCCAAACCCCAACCCTGTAGAGAACAAAAGGCTCTAAGGTTAGGCGAGAATTATGTCTTCACTCCGCCAAAGTGGATTAAATACCTATGAGCACTGTCACGATCTACCGTCTAAGTGATGTCAAGTTAAGTTGAAGTTTAGTATAGCAAATTCAGATCATCAGATAGAATTGGATCGTGAAAAATGACGTTGGGAATATTAATAGGGCATGGTTGTGAATGGATAAGGGTGGTATGAGAACAGAAAAGCATTTTTTCCTGTTTATTGACAACATCCAGAATTCCGGCGTAAAAGTTATGCTTCACTTATTGTATTACAGAAAAGCAATCATCAATTGGTTGTATTCAGATTATTTGGCGCCGTCAGCAACACGAGGGCTATAATGCGCCGAAACATTCGTCATTTGCCAAGCCAACATACATTTACAAACACCTATGCCCTACACGGGACTCGGAACCCGCAACCTCGCGGTCTAGAAGCTAGCACACTAACCACTATACCGTTTGGTCGGCACGTTCATGTAAGAAGTACCGAGTTCGAATCCAGAGTTAGGCATTCGTTGCGGTTCGGAATCCACGTTAAGCTATACGTCCCTGCCTGATAAGTCGTTATAATGTGCAAAAAATAGGTCGTTGAGAGTACAAACCAAACAACATGTTTCAACATTACAGATAAGTACAATTTGTAAGTTAGACATAATGTTGCGTGTATGGGTTCGAAAGACTTGAAGCCAAAGCAGATCAAAACTTGCAGAAATTTATTCCGATATAACTCTTCACAGATTCTCTTACATCTCCAGAACTTCTCGTTCTAGTAGACTCAATACAGCTCTTTTCACAACATTAGAGCACAAAACAGCAGTTAAAAACTTGACAACACAACTGCTAAAATCACTGCAAAAGACAATGCAATACAGTTCACTTTCGGAACTCTCTGAATGCTCGCTGAGAGACAGCTAACTCAGTAACTCCACTCAGTCAGACACTCAACTAACTCTTGGCCGGACTCATATAGGAAACGCGAATCTTCTCGAAACTTTCAGAGATAGAATTTTGGAGAACTATCCAGATCGTAGTCGAAAAGCCCTATACATGTACATGGGGACCGAAAATGTCGCCAAATGGTCGCCAAGTTTGGTGATTTCTCACCAAATTTGGCGACAAAAATTAGTCGCCAAAACCGTCGCCAACTTGGCTCTATCTCGCCAATTTGACGAGATTTCCATTACCATAACGATAAATGACCTTCTCTGTAAAACTCGCTTCCCAGCATTATCTCTGTAAAACTCGTTTTCAAGCATTAAGACACACATTGCAGGAGAGCGAACTCTTGCACTGCCTTATGCGAAATGTACATAAATTTTCCTATTTACATAATCAATACTACGGAATATTTACGAAAATACAGGAATTCGTAACAATAACATAAAACTGACTTCTCTACTTCTGACAGGTTCGACAACGACTTATTCCACATCCCCGATGATGTTCAGCAGTTATTGTTCCGTCTCTTATTAAGAGAAGTTAAGTGACAATTCATCACGTACTCTTAGCCCATAACAATGTAAACCAGTAAGCAAGCAAGTCTTCATTCTCTCACGCAAACTTAAACGCGCTAAAAAGGCGTTAGCAGTGGGTCAAGAGTAGGACTCCAAGTGTGACTGACCTTCGGGACGAAAAATCTTTGTTGAGCAGTCGTCATAAAAAGAAGCTTGACCTCTTCGAGAAGAGAAGGTTTTTCGAGGACATCTTATTTGCCAATAGTTATCGGTCATGGAAAAAAAGGAGAACGAAACCAATTAGGAAGGTTGAATTGTTACGTTTTTCTTGTCGTCCTTGATGCCAAGATATGAACTTTCGTTTCTCTCTACACGGGCGTACTCCTGGCAGGAGCTAATTTGATTGTCGTGTTTTTTGATAGGAATGAAATACCTTCTCAATCTAAAGACAGAGAGAGAGAGATAGGGAAGGTTGAAGATAAGCTATAGAGAGCAGAAGAAGAAAGAACTATAAAATATGTGTGTTGAAACAGCGCTTTCAAGAAGAGCAAGCCAACCTGACGGCTGTGGGGATAGCGCTCTGTCCTCGCAGGTGCCGGGTTCGAATCCTGGAATTAGGGATGGATGTTCGTTGTGGTTCGGAATCCACGTTAAGCTGTAGGTCTCGGCTTGATTAGCCGTTATTGTGCACAAAAGTAGGTCGTTGAGCGTACAAAACCAAACCAAGAAGAGCGAATCCAGAATTTTACGGCTAGCTTCTGGACCCCGAGGTTGCGGGTTCCGAGTCCCGTGTTAGGCATGGGTGTTTGTAAATGTATGTTGGCTTGTCTGATGTCGAATGTTTCGGCGCATTATAGCCTTCGTGTTGCTGACGGAGATAGATAATCTGAATACAACCAACCAGAATTTTACGGACACGAAAGAACATGAACGAGAAAAAGTATGGTTCTGTTACTTTTCTCTGACATTCCACAATTTTTGTTTTGTTTTAATAAGGATAAAGAATAACCACTCTGTTAAGAATTATTGAGTAGCCAATATATTACGATTTAGTAGTTAATGCGACAAATGATCCAAGCTACTGGTTGGTTATTTTCAGATTATCTGACGCCGTCAGCAACACGAGGGCTATAATGAGCCGAAACATTCGTCATTAGACAAGCCAACATACATTTACAAACACCCATGCCAACACGGGACTCGGAACCCGCAACCTCGCGGTCTAGAAGCTAGCACGCTAACCACTATACCGTTTGGTCGGCTGCAAGCTACTGGAAGTGTAGGCTTTAGATAGGTTGGTTGGTTGGTTGTTTTCAGATTATCTGGCGCCGTCAGCAACACGAGGGCTATAATGCGCCGAAACATTCGTCATTAGACAAGCCAACATACATTTACAAACACCCATGCCTAACACGGGACTCGGAACCCGCAACCTCGCGGTCTAGAAGCTAGCATGCTAACCACTATACCGTTTGGTCGGCTGCAAGCTACTGGAAGTGTAGGCTTTAGATAGGTTGGTTGGTTGTTTTCAGATTATCTGGCGCCGTCAGCAACACGAGGGCTATAATGCTCCGAAACATTCGACATCAGACAAGCCAACATACATTTACAAACACCCATGCCTAACACGGGACTCGAACCCGCAACCTCGTGGTCTAGAAGCTAGCATGCTAACCACTATACCGTTTGGTCGGCTGCAAGCTACTGGAAGTGTAGGCTTTAGATAGGTTGGTTGGTTGTTTTCAGATTATCTGGCGCCGTCAGCAACACGAGGGTTATAATGCGCCGAAACATTCGTCATTAGACAAGCCAACATACATTTACAAACACCCATGCCAACACGGGACTCGGAACCCGCAACCTCGTGGTCTAGAAGCTAGCATGCTAACCACTATACCGTTTGGTCGGCGCTTTAGATAGGACATAGAACACACTCCCACTCTTGGATTCGGTACTGTACTCCTTTGGATTGCCTAACCACTGTACTTCTTGCATTCAGAGTGAGTGCCAGCAATGGTTATGATGAATGAACCCATAGTGATTTTTCACTATGGATTCAAAAACACAACAAGTCTTATTAAATAACCCTCTAAGAAAGATGTCCTCTAAACCACAAGTGCGCTTCTGTATAGGCCAAGAACACATACACCGGGCTTTGGAGATATAAACTTTCTCTGAAAAGGTATAAGCTGTTGGACTAACTTATTACTACCAAATCGGGATTTTCAAGAGGCGAGAATTAAGACCACTTTTATTTTGGATCCTTGACCAATTAAATGAACTGCCGGAAAAGGATTGCTATTTGCCAGTGTCGGATTTAAAGAGCAGAGAAGACAATAATAATTAGTGACAGGAAACCAAGTTGTCCTTCATAAAAGACAACTGGTTTAATGGATTGAAAATGCAGACGAAATGAATAAAGATCGACGAGTTCTTGTTGAAGCAAACAGCCTTCCAGACAGCGTTGCTAGACCTCGGACTTAAAATTCTTGGATAAGTAATTTTTCACAAGGGCATTTTGGGCATAGTATATTTAATAATATTTTTACTTATTAAAATATCAATAGTATTTCAGAAACTAAAACTTCCTGCACTTTAAAAAAGCATTAAGAAAAACCCTATGTCGAATTATAGGTGTGGGAAAAAACAACTGCGAAGTATTAAAAATACTACGTCTGGTAAAGCTGCTTCCAGAGTTTCGAAATTGGCTTAAGAGATATGACAAGAATAACCACACAAACTGTTGAGTAATCAATCAGGATGGCCACAAAATTCAGGAAAAAAAGTTCCCTGATAATTCCCTGATTTCCCTGACATATTTCTAAAAAATTCCCTGATATTAGGGCAAACTTTTTCCCAAATTTACCCAATTTTCTTAGGTTTTCCAGATGTCTAGACATCCTGATCAAATAGAACATGTAATCTAAAGAGATAATATGCAATTTTTAAAAAAATAGTTTTGATGGTAATGAAAAGTTTAAATTATTCCGTAACATTAAACTTCTAATTGCTTACCACTACAAATATCCAAGTAAATAGCGCCAAAATATGGATGAACGTGCCTTAAACAAAACAAAATTTCACTGATTTTCATGAAATTTTAAAAAGATCCCTGACATTTCCCAGATTTCTATCAGAATCAGAAAGCTCCCTGACATTTCCCAGTTTTCCAGGTTTTCCCGGTTCTGTGGCCACTCTGAATCAAGTTATCCTAGACGATAGGTGACAATCGCCTTAACATCACTTGAAATGCAGTCTTTGTTGGTGAAAAAAGGGCTCCTTCATTTCAAAATTAAGAACGACACTCACATAGACTGAGAGGCGACTGCAATTTTTAAACCTCATCGAACATCATTCTGAATTTTTTATAGAAATTGGAGAGAAGTGAGTAGATTACGAATCCACTGGTCTGCCGTGGCAAAAATGGACGAAACTGGTCAAAAATCGACTTTAAATAAGTTGAACTAAATCCAATTGCCAAATGTGCCATAACTTGCCAAATGATGAGCATTTTTTTTTTTATTTGGTAACCCTCACTCTTTGATTTTCAATTAAGAAGGTTGCAGACGATTCGGATGTGTGGCGATGGCTTACTTGCATCTTTCACAAATGAGCCAAATTGACAATAAAAATTACGTCACTGAAGACTTAACTGATGTCGCCAATTTGGCTTACTTTTAAATGATACAAGTTTTCCGAGCCAGAGATCAGAAATCGTTTGCGCTTTTTCTCATTGAAAATCAAAATGCAGTGGGTTGCCAGACGAAAAAGTTTGTTCTCTTTTTGGCAAGTTATGACATATTTGGCAATCAGATTTCACTCATTCCAAGTCGATTTTTGACCAATTTCGGCCATTTTTACCACGGCAGACCAGTGGATTCGTAATCTACTCACTTTTCTCCAATTTCTATAAAAAAAAAATTCAGAATGATGTTCGATGGGGGTCCAAAAAATTGCAGTCGCCTCTCGGACTAACATTAAACAGACAAATTGTCCGTCAAGAGGACAACCGGATCATCCGGGAAAGGCGGCACCTGGTCAAGTTTCGCTTTTTAAGAATTCCAACCACCAACTAGACAAATTGTCCTCCTCCAGGAAGGGGCTCGGTCGGACTCGGAAACAAACACTTCGGGAATGCAGCCGGCCCGAACTAATCCGAGGCATGGTGGTGAAGCTTTGCATCCGGTTGGTATTATTGGCACAAGACTCTGAACCCTCGATCGGTTGGATGGGCGAAGACCGTTTCGCAGCTCGAGCACGAGGGGTGCCTCAGACGACAAATCCATGAATCATGGTGATCGCCGGGGCGTGTCGTCAGGTCACTGAGGATGATTCCAACCCTTTTCCTGCTGCCCTTGTCAAACGAAGGTGACGGCGTGGATTGCAATGCAATTTTTGTAATAATAAGGTGCTATTGTACAGGGTCCTTTCTAACTTTGACGGTGTAGTGGTGTTAGCGTGCTAGCTTCTAGACCACGAGGTTGCGGGTTCGAGTCCCGTGTTAGGCATGGTTGTTTGTAAATGTATGTTGGCTTGTCAAATGACGAATGCTTCGGTGCATTATAACCCTCGTGTTGCTGACGGCGCCAGATATCTGTATGTATGTTGGCTTGTCTAATGACGAATGCTTCGGAGCATTATAGCCCTCGTGTTGCTGACGGCGCCAGATAATCTGAAAACAACCAACCAACTAGCCTTATGTCACATGACAAATATTATTTTCGTACTTCAGCTAATTTCATTTCAGCATGAACCGCAACTCCAACCAGGTGCAGTCTGATCAGGTCAGACTACAGGGGAGTACCAAGATACATTGATCGGCCGCGAATGTCAATCAGGCGATAGCGCGTGATTGGTTGGTTGGTTGTTTTCAGATTATCTGGCGCGTATACTTTTAAAACGCATATTTTTTTTTTTTATCAAAGAGTAGCGTAATTATCAAATTCAATTTGAAGTTCATATTTCAATACTAAGAGATGCCCAATAATGGTGTCCTTTTTGAATTTTAAATCTTGGAGTGACAATGTGAAGGTGCTATTACGGTCAGAAGGCTTTTTTATTTCCAAAAAGTTGTCTGATAACCAACATGTTCACATAGCCCACCGGTTGGTTGTATTCAGATTATCTGGCGCCGTCAGCAACACGAGGGCTATAATACATTCGTCATTAGACAAGCCAACATACATTTACAAACACCCATGCCAATACGGGACTCGAACCCACAACCTAGCGGTCTAGAAGCCAGCACGCTATACCGTTTGGCCGGCAGCGCGTGATTGGCAATTAACGTGTTAAAACATTTTGGAAATTCAGGAAGTGTTTTCAATTTTGGAAGGGAAAAAAAAGAGCTGAATAATTAAAAGTTTAATAAGGTTGACTCGGAAAAGTTTAACAGAATAGCCTTTTTAGGCAATATTAGTATATTAATGGTGTAATTGATGTCCTTGCGTTGAAGTGTGGAGACCTAATTATACGGACCGAGGGATCGATGCAATTGGGAATCAGTACTTTGTATTTAATTAGAAAATGACTAATGACCATAATACGATTTGTAATCGCTCACAAAGTAAGGGAGTAATATTAAATACTAATTAGTTATATTAATATATTATACACACTAGTTAGTTATATCAATATGCAAATTAGTTGACAAGGACGTTTTTCATTTTTAATTCCCATTACTTTGTGTCGTGGTAATTGATGAAAATTTTCATTTTGAATATTTGTGTCCATCGTACTTAAACTAAGTTCCGCATGGCTTAGCAAACTCAAAACAAGTGCTCAAACAAATTATCTACGGAATATTGTTATAGTCCGAGAGGCGACTGCAATTTTTGGACCCCATCGAACATCATTCTGAATTTTTCATAGAAATTAGAGAAAAGTGAGTAGATTAGGAATCTACTGGTCTGCCGTGGCAAAAATTGCCGAAACTGATCAATAATTGACTTGGAATGAGTTAAACTAAAATCCGATTGCCAAATATGTCATAGCTTGCCAAAAAGTGAACAAACTTATTCGTCTGGCAACCCATTTCATTTTGATTTTCAATGAGAAAAAGCGCAAACGATTTCTGATCTCTGGCTCGGAAAACTTATATTTTTTAAAAGTAAGCCAAATTGGCGACATCAGTTACGTCATAAGTGACGTAATATTTTTTGCCAACTTGGCTCCCTTTTAATAGATGCAAGTAGACCGTCGCCAGATATCTGAATCGTCTGCAACCTTCTTAATTGAAAATTAAAGAGTGAGGGTTACCAAATAAAAAAAAAAAATGCTGATTATTTGGCAAGTTATGGCGCATTTGGCAATTGGATTTAGTTCAACTTATTAAAAGTAGATTTTTGACCAGTTTCGGCCATTTTTGCCACAGCAGACCAGTGGATTCGTAATCTACTCACTTTTCTCCAATTTCTATAAAAAATTCAGAATGATGTTCGATGAGGTCCAAAAATTGCAGTCGCTTTTCGGACTATGGCAATAACAGCTCCCAAAACTTGATAGAATGCATTGTCATGGACATCGAATCTATCTGCCAAGTTTCTACCTCATCGGATAACCGGCAAGTGGGTTAATTAAGCCTCCGCATATTTACCCGCCAGCCACACACAAAACAAAACAAAATCAAAGTTACTATAAAAGATTTGAAAAAGGCGTTTGGCAGCATCATGGCCTTAACGCCTTCTTGTGACGTCACCAACTCCCACACCAATGAAAATAAGGATCTCGATGATGTGTGATAGAAATCTAAAATTTTTTTTTTTTAGCTGATGATAAAAGGATGGAGAAATGTTTTTATAAACAGTGACGTAAGATGCCGAGCCTCGACACTTGAAGGGCAGGATAGGTGACGTCAGAGGGGGTGGAGGGTTACGTCATGGGATTAATGGTTAGATACACCCACAAGTTTTGGGAGAGTATCTAACACTTTTTTTTTTTAAGAACACCTGGCAGTGATCGTAACTGGTGATCGAAAGAATAAGACGTTTCAACAATGAATGTGACAATTTCGAATATAATCGACTAATATTTGATTTGTAGCAATTTTGATTTTAATAGATACATTTATCGTTTTTATAAAAGAAACGATCCTATGTCGTCTTTAAAGATAGGATTATGCATAGACTTATAAATGTATTCGAAGTTTTGAAATATTTAGATGAAGAAAAATTAATGAAAATCGTAAAAGTCCGATAATTTATTTTAGGGTCACTGATGGGTTAAAAAAAAAGGGGGTGAATTTGGGTTAAATATAAAAGTTTCGCAAGGGTTAAAAATAGACTTTCTTGCAATACGGGCTATCATGCACAAAACCGTACGATAATAATTCAAAGAAAACATAAGTAATCTTAATTGGCTTATAGTAAATATCGCTTATTTGTGTTTTTATTAGTTCCTTAAATTTCAAGCAATATGCACTAAAATCCCTAAATTTCAATGGAGCTCAACTCCTGACTATAACATTAGCGCACGCCAGAGAGGGTCGAAGAAGTACATCACCCTCCCTCCCTTCTCCCCTAATTTTTGAAAGTCGAAGTTAAAGAGGTGAAAGTGGTAAAATTCGCAGGTGAAAAGAAGTCAAATTTGGGTTTTAAATGATTCATTTGAACGGAAAATCAATGCATATTTATGAAATTTAGGAAATAAAATTCGCATTTTGGAAAAATCAAATTTTTAACACAAATTCTTTGCCCTTGCCTTGAATAGCACATGCTTGGTTATTGTCATGAAGGTGGAGAGAAAGCTTAACAATTAACACAGAGACTACGTTAACGATTCTCCTCAAAACTAGTTAGTGTTTGTTAGTAACCAAGAGCAACTTTTTACACAGCATTAGATGGGGCAAAGTATGGCCGCAATTCAACTGGATTCATCTACTAGCAGAACGGAAACCGCTTACTAAATATAAAGGAGTTGAAGTTAAGAGATTACTTCAGTATTTTTTTTTTTTTTTTTTTTTGATGATCTCTCTTTTATATCCCTCTTTATCATATATATATATATAATATAATAATTTTTAAATGATAAATCATTTAAAAAGCTAAGACCCCCGCTTCTGATGAAAAACGGTTAGCGTGCTGGCTTCTAGACCGCGAGGTTGCGGGTTCCGAGTCCCATGTTAGGCATGGGTGTTTGTAAATGTATGTTGGTTTGTTAAATGACGAAATGTTTCGGCGCATTATAGCCCTCGTGTTGCTGACGGCGCCAGATAATCTGAATACAACCAACCAACCAATATGACGAAGAACAATTTATTTACAATAGGGCACGGCGGTGTTATTTGTTTGAAAATCGAAGTTAAAACAATCGGAAATATTACGAAAAATAACGGGAAAGTTGTTATAGTACACAATAGATGGCAGCACAGTCGAAAAGAGAAAACAGCAATTCAAGCACGTTGAGCAAATCTAAGGAATTTTACATGAGTTGGGGATACTCTGTATCTGCTTGCTGGTTAAGAAACCACTTCTAAACCATCCACAGAACAGTGTTATGTTTTCGCCCGGTCAATTAACAAGAGTGAAAAACAAATACATAATAACTCTATGCAGTGGAGTAATCGAGTACGACACGTCCAAGCCAAGAGGTCAACAAGACTCTACCGAAACGAACAAATCCACTTTTGTATCTCCAAGAAGGTTTAAAAAAAAAAAATAACATTTTCAAGTGGATCATCAATCCTTTTTGCAACAAGCTCATTTAACAAGAGCACGTCCCCGGTTGACCTCTGGCGAGATGCGAGTAGGTGTGGCCCGGGAACGCCAGCCAATAGGAGGGGCGAAGGGAGGGTCACGTGATGCAACAAACAGGAAGCTCCCCCCCGGCCGTTGTTGCCAAACAAACCGGTCGACGGCATAAAATGGTCAACGTTCTATTCTTATGTTGGGGAGGACAGAGTCATTTCGAATAACACCTCTGATCGTTTTTTTTCTTTTTCTTTTTTTTCTTTCTGTTTAGTGACATTTATTGTCTGGATTTCCACTTGTCGCTGGGAACAAATTTGAACAGGAAGAGTTTATTCAGGTTTCGAATGTACGCTACGAAATGTAACATTTAATACTATACCAAGGTACTATAAGTTTAGATACCCTTTCAAACACCATTCTGATTTTTTTTTAATTTTTTTTTTTAATACCAATGTGAAGAAAACATAGTAGATTATGAAAATATATACAATAAATATTTCGTCATCAGAGACAAAATATTTATCGCCAATTTTGGGTTAACTTCAAAAGAGGTAAGTATTTGAAGTCTGAGAACTGAAGTCGTCTGGGCTTTTCCTCATTGAAAATCAAAAAGCTTTGGATTACCAACTAAAAAGAATGCTCCTTATTTGGGAAGTTGCGACAAAAAAACTTCACCAAATGGATAATTTTGGAGATATACTTTCCAATAATTCTTATATTACCCTTTCTTTTAAGTGAAACTGAGGAGAGGAGAAATAATGATCGTCGATGAGGTATGCCTCAAGGAAAGAGAACTCTACGTTAAAGGCATTCGTTTTTCAACTTTTTACGCTATTAAAGCATTTTTACGGGAATTTCGGAGGTGGGGATGTTTAGAACACCTTAAGAGGCATTACCACAGCGATTTTGAACAAAATCGTTACAGCCATTTTTTAGCAATCACTGCAAAACATGATTTTTTTCAAGGACAGCTACCTTATGCGCACGCGCGATTTTGACGAAACCCTTAATGGTAGGTCCCTGTGCCCATCACCAACCCGCACACCAAATTTGAACATCGTAAGGTGATTTGTTCGTGAGTTATGCTGACCACAGACACACATTTTTTCTTGATCATTTTTTTTAAATCAGGATGTTCCAAAACGTGGCGAAATGCAAAAAAAAAAAAAAAAAAAAAAAAAAAAAAAATCGATTTTTTTTTTTTTTTTTTTTTTTTTTACTGAATCTTATACTTTCGTTACCCTATGTATACATATGGGTAATTATTGAAAGCAAAAAAAGCAACTCTATTTTCATATTTAAAAAACACCAATATATTTGTCTTTATATATTTCACTCTTGCTATAAAAATGGCACAATTCACAATTCTTTATTTTCGAGTAAATGTGTTTGTGCGGAAAACTATCAATAACATGCATCATCTCCACTGGAAGCAGTCATTATCGCTTAAACGTACGTTCGCTTCCTAAACTTGTGCGCGAAGCTTCATTAACAGTCACAACCCATTAAGTAGTCAACAAGCATGCAGTTGTTTTAAACAACCAGCCATGGCATGCTGGATAAAAGAGGTTATTGTAACACATTCAAGATTGCTTACCTTTACAATTCTTTCAACAGGTGCTTTTCTTTTTTATCAAGATGGACCATATATCTCCCGGTTTCTTTCCATGCCATTGTAGCATGCTTTTTGGGTAGTGAATTTCTGTGAGTGTACGTTCTGAGCACGAAAGTGTACGCTCCAAACACGTCCGCTCTGAACACGATATAGAATTTTGTTTTATTCATTGAAATGTTGGGAGAATCGTATATAGAGACAATACAATCCAAATTAGATCAACATTACGAGACGAAATTGCAAATCCTGTGTAAGACGTGATATAAGTCAAATTAAAGGGCTCGCTCTGCAGGGGAACCAGAGTGAAAATTCTTGGAATTAGATTGCGATTGGAAGTGCGTTGGATTTTTGTTTCTTAATGACAATGTTCAGAATATTTTATACAAAGGCTTGATTTTCCAGGTGCGATCAAAATTGCCACATAAAAGTACAAATGCAGACATGAACATCCGATGATTGCGTGGTTAGCGCTATGGTTTGAATCCTGGATTAGACATGGATGTTCGTTGTGGTGTTTAAAATCCACGTTAAACTGTAGGTTCTGGCCTGATTAGCTGTTATTGTGCATAAAAATAAGTTATTAAGCGTACAAACCAAACAAGCTACCAGACAGGTGTGATATGTCAAATGAGAGGGCTTTGAAGCGAATTCTAATATGAAACTTTTAACGGAAGTAATGCAAATTGCGATGGGGAAGTACACATGCAAATCATAAAGACTGAACTACAAATGATTTAAAAATGTGCCATATATCATATTGAAGATCTCGGTATAGTTGCTAAAATTTCAACGGAAAATTCCGAAAGAATATGCTTGAAAATTAGAACATGAGCGCCTTTAAGCTGAGATACTTAACGATATTTTTATTAATATAAAACTCCAAGATGGAACAATTTCTACCACTAAATTTTATAGCCTACTTGATGGCTATGTGGTTAGCGCTCTGGTCCCGCATGCCAAAGATACCGACTTCGAAACCTGGGTTAGAAATGGACGTTGAACATGATTCGGAACTACGTTAATAGTCCGATAGGCGACTGCAATTTTTGGACCCCATCGAACATCATTCTGAATTTTTTATTGAAATTGGAGAAAAGTGAGTAGATTACGAATCCACTGGTCTGCCGTGGCAAAAATGGCCGAAACTGATCAAACATCGAGTTGGAATGAGTTGAACTAAATCTCGATTGCCAATATGTCATAACTTGTCAAAAAGAGAACAAACTTTTTCGTCTGGCAACCCACTGCATTTTGATTTTCAATGAGAAAAAGCTCAAACGATTTCTGATCTATGGCTCGGAAAACTTGTAGCTTTTAAAAAATAAGCCAAATTGGCGACATCAGTTACGTCATCAGTGACGTACTGTTTATTGCCAATTTGGCTCATTTGTGAAAGATGCAAGTGAGCCATAGCCATACATCCGAATCGTCTGCAACCTTCTTAATTGAAAATTAAAGAGTGAGGGTTACCTCATAAATAAAAAATGCTCATAATTTGGCAAGTTAATGGCGCATTTGGCAAATGGATTTAGTTCAACTTATTAAAAGTCGATTTTTGACCAGTTTCGGCTATTTTGCCACGGAGACTAGTGTTTCGTAACCTACTAACTTTTCTCCAATTTCTACAAAAAACTCAGAATGATGTTCGATGGGGTCCAAAAATTGCAATCGCCTCTCACTCTATAAGCAGTAGTTCCCGGCCTGATTAACTATTACGGGGCACAAAAACAGGCCTTCCGTCAACAAATATCACACCACTTCAAATTTCCTTACATCCTGTCTCATAATAACCAATTGATTTGTTTTTCTAAATCCTCACACTTTAGTAGCTTTACAAGGTCAAGACATTGAAGGAGTTTAACCTGATGTCAATAATGAAAACATATGTAGAAGCTGGTATTTTAGTGACTATTACAATCCTAATTGTTTTCCTCCCAACTCTTATCAACATCATCCAACTACTTGTTTCTATAACCCCCCCGACTACTTTGCCCCTATTAAAGAAATAGTTGAGCAGACACTTATGTCTGACTACTACGTGGGGGTGGGGGGAAATTCTCGTCTGGAAGGCCATCGTGCGGTTTCATTTTTTTTCTTCTTTCTTTTTGGGAACAGGGTTCGCGTCTCGGAATTATTTAATGCCGGTTGATGAACCATTAAGGCACGCACCGTGTAATTTCTAAGAATGGTTGATGTCCTTGATATAGGGGGAAGGAGTTGTTGTTTTGGCATTACTGTGCCCTGGTAGAGCAATGCGTAGTCAGTACATTTAAGATGGGTTGTTTATCTCTGTTAAGACATTTTATTCTACTGCTGAGATATATAAGATTCATTATGTATCATCCTCAACGCGCTTAAATTGAGATTTTCTCGTTTTGATCGTGAGGCCATCTACTGTATAATATAGCAACTTTTTAACTTTTATGGATTGTTTTTGATATCTTTTTTTTTTTTTTTTTTTTTTTAAAAAAAAACTTCCAATTTTCAGACAAAAATCACTACACTAAGGGAACTTTTCGACTTAAGTCATTGCCATTTAAATGATATATTATTTATCAATTTTGGTTTTGTATAAAAAGGAAAAGGGAATTGTCCCAAATGGACATCGTCCAGAAATAGTATATAATAGACTGAGAGGCGACTGCAATTTTTGAACCCCATCAAACATCATTCTGAATTTTTTATAGAAGTTGGAGAAAAGTTAGTAGATTACGAATCCACAGGTCTGCCGTGGCAAAAATGGCCGAAACTAGTCAAAAATCGACTTTTAGTAAGTTGAACTAAATCCAAATGTCAAATGCGCCATAACTTGCCAAATAATGAGCATTTTTTTTTATTTGGTAACCCTCACTCTTTAATTTTCAATTAAGAAGGTTGCAGACGATTCGGATGTGTGGCTATGGCTTACTTGCATCTTTCACAAATGAGCCAAATTGGCAATAAACATTACGTCACTGATGGCGTAACTGATATCGCCAATTTAGCTTACTTTTAAAAGATACCAAGTTTTCCGAGCCAGAGATCAGAAATCATTTGCCCTCTCATTGAAAATCAAAATGCAGTGGGTTGCCAGACGAAAAAGTTTGTTCTCTTTTAGGCAAGTTATGACATATTTGGCAATCGGATTTTTAGTTCAACTCATTCCAAGTCGATTTTTGATCAGTTTCGGCCATTTTTGCCACGGCAGACCTGTGGATTCGTAATCTACTAACTTTTCTTCAATTTCTATAAAAAATTCAGAATGATGTTCGATGGGGTCCAAAAATCTCAGTTGCCTCTCGGACTATCAGATTAATCATATCTTTAACTGCAACTTCTTGGTATTTCATACGTATATAGTAGTTTATGGCGAAGTTAATTGAATTGCCTGCATTCTATTGCACCAGTAGCACAAATCCGCTGGGCAATATCGGATCGACACTGCCAAATATCGGTGTGGACCGTTGTAGACTGTCCGTTGCTATGGATCTTGGCCAATATCTCCCGGTGCTGGGTACAATATACTGGAAGTTTTGAAATGTCAATGCAGGTTTCTTAGCAGTCTCAAATAGCCAATTTCACTGTTCATTCACAAACTAGGGGTGTGAAACATCGCACAACTTTGAATTACACTAGTATACTGAAGTGGATTGGTCTTATTTACAGATTTTATATTTTCATCGTTCATTTAGAAAAAATGATCAGTTTAGCGATATTTTTGGCGATAATTCTTACACTATCCTTTTTTGTAAGTGAACCAGAAGAGAGGAGAAAAACCGGTCGTTAATGAGCGATGCTCAAAAGAAGAGAACTCAGTGCCTAAGATATTATTTTTTAAAAACTTTTTACGCTTTATAATATTTTTTAAGGGAGTTTCGTAGGTGGAGATGTTTAGAACACTTTAAGAAGCATTACCACAGCATTTTGATCAAAATCGTTAGAGCCGTGTTTTAGCAATAACTGAAAGACATGTTTTTTACTGAAATACATGGCAGGTACGCAATTTTGACGAAAACCTCAGTGGTAGGTCCCATGGTCACAAATGCTTATAATACCAAATTTGCACATCGTATGTCAATTCGTTCGGAAGTTATGTTGACTACGTACAAACAAACATTCTTTCACCACGTTTTTGAAGTCAGGATATTGTTGCGTGGACGGGTTCGAAAGATTTGAAGCCAAAGCAGATCAAAACTTGCAGAAATTTATTCCACTATAACTCTTCACAGATTCTCTTACAGTTCCAGAACTTCTCGTTCTAGTAGACACAATACAGCACTTTTCACAACAATAGAGCACAAAACAGCAGTTAAAAACTTGACAACACAACTGCTAAATCGCCGCAAAAGACAATGCAATACAGTTCGCTTTTGGAACTCAGTATCAGTAATTCCAGTCAACTAATGGACTCAGCTAACAACTAACTCCATCACTCGTTCGCCTGAGCTTTTATAGGGGAGGTGAACACATGAACCTTCTTGAAACTCCTAGAGTAAGATATTTGGAGAACTTTCCAGATCGTAGTCGAAAAGTCCTATGCATGTACATGGGGACCGAAAATATCGCCAAAGGGTCGCCAAGTTTGGCGACAAAAATTATTCGCCAAAACTATCGCCAACTTGTCTCTATCTCACCAATTTGGCGAGATTGCCATTACCATAATTATAAATGCCCTGCTCCTTGTAAAACTCGCTTCCCAGAGTTACCTCTGTAAAACTCGTTATCAAGCATCAAGAGACTCATTGCAGGGAAACAAACTATTGCATTGCCATATGCGAAATGTACATAAATTTTACTATTTACAAAATTAACACTACGAAGTATTTACAAATATATAAAAATTCGTAACATTATTAAAAAAAGCGGAGGAATGCAAACAAAATCTATTTTTTTTTTACCGTAAACAATACTTTCATTACCCTACGAAAACCTAACGGTAATTGAAAATAAAAACGACCCAAATCCAGCTATTTATAACAAGCCGGAACCCAATTCCTCGACGTACAAAGATCACGGATACTTCTTTTGTAGTTACTTTCCTCAATTAATAGGTGTTGCCACAAGACTCGCGCAAATTTCTCTCTTCTTTGTCCCGTTTATTCCCGTTTCGTTTTTCCATCGCACACAACCATCGGCCGAATGACGTCATGATACGTCAAAGCGTATTTGCTTCCTTTGCGTCTCAGTATTTTTGTTGAGGCACCACGACGTAGGAATATCGGAACACCGGTGTTTGCTTTTCAAGATGGAGGTATAAACACGTGCGAGATAGGGTTTTGTTATTCGGAAAGCGAGAGAAAGTTTGACAGGTGTTGGTGTGCTATGAATAAAAAGGGGAACACTTAACATTTCATTTCAATGCCTGTCAACATTATAAACAGAGAGGCGACTGCAATTTTTGGACCCCATCGAATATCATACTGAATTTTTTATAGAAATTGGAGAAAAGTGAGTAGATTACGAATCCACTGGTCTGCCGTGGCAAAAACGGTCGAAACTGGACAAAAATCGATTTTTAATAAGTTGAACTAAATCCAACTATTTGCAAAACAAGCGGTAAACTACTTTTCAAATTCTATTCATTAAAAATGAATGCAAATTTATGCACTCATATCCAAATATCTTTTATTTATTTTGATTTAAACAATTTCATTATTTATATAATAAATTTTAGCAACAGGAAAGTGTTTCTTCAATGATCGGTTAAATGCTATTTCAGCGCGTGGCAGCCCCCAAAATTTGATAGAACGTATTGTCATCGACATCGAATCTATCTGCCAAGTTTCAGCCCGATTGGATGATGACGGCAATGGGGTTAATTAGGCGTCCGCAGATTTGCCTCCTATCCACACACACACACACACACACACAAAATATCGAAGTTATCATAAGGGATTTAAAAAGGAAGATTTTTTTTTAGTTGTTCAACTCTTGTAGAAAGGGTGAGATATGGAGTTTTGACTAGGACATTAGAAAAACCTAAAAACGATTAAAAGAAATTTAAAAACGATTAAAAAAAAAACCTAAAAAAAGATTAAAAGAACCCTAAAATCGATTAAAAGAAACCCACAAAATTTGTCAGAAATCGAGCGCATTAAAATAATTGACCCATTTAGACGCACTGATAATTTCTATTTTCATATCGCAATCGAAACAACGAAAATAAAAGCTCCACTGCATTTCAATCATATTCTTGACTGTCAAATTCATAAGTTTCTGATTGAAGTGGATAATTCCTATACCCCAAGGATAATTCCACTGCATTGTTTCGCTGATTGGATAAAGACAATTAATAATGATCTTAAGACCTTAAAATAATCCGTTTTAAGTTCAATGTCAGTTTCAATGACAAATAAAAGGTTGGAATTTACGTATGATTGAAATATTGAGATATTTAACGGTTAACTAAATATATGAACCTCGCAACAGGTTTTCAAAAGAGAATTGCTTTTCTTACTTTGCAAAAGTGGGTTTGTACTAGAGGTCGGCAATATATCAATACAACGATAGTTTATCGATATTTTTTTTTTAAATATCGATAAAAGTTACTGATATATCGATATTTTTTTAAAAATATCGATAAAAGTTACCGATATATCGATATATTTTTTTTAAATATCGATAAAAGTTGCCGATATATCGATATTTTTTTTTAAAATATCGATAAAAGTTACCGATATATCGATATTTTCAAACATTTTTATTTTTTTTAATGATCGTTTTGTAGTTCAATGTGTGTTTTTTCGATTTTCTTTATTCTTTTTTCAAAAAATTTAAAACTAAAGTTTGGACTCGGCTGAGAGGCAGTTAAAATGGCACGAAAATTCAACTTCATAATCATGGGCTCCAATAGGAGGATACAAGTGGGTGCACCTTTCTGGCTTTTGAAAATTAAAATAAAATTGGAAAAAACGTGTATAGCGATGAATATATATATATTCATTGCTCAGTTAATTTTTAAATTTTTTACATTGTAAAAATATTATGCTAAATATTCAGCGTTGCAGTTAAAAGCTATTGAAAATTATGGAAGTTTTTCTTAAAATTACCGCACCAATTAAGCGAAAATATAACTTTTTCTTTTTGTAATAGATCCATTTCAGTTGGAAAAGTAGCCACCTTACAAAAAGCAATCATGAAAAGTAGAAATTTGCCGTGAAAAACTTCGTTTCTGGCAAATTGAAAATCATGTATCGTATATCGATACTTTTTATATGCAACGATATAGTATCGATATTTATTTTGATCGATATTTCCGACCTCTAGTTTGTACGCTCAACGACTTAGTTTTATAATTAATAACGGCTAATCAATCCGAGACATAGATCTTAATGTGGATTCTGAACTGCAACGAACATTTTTGCTTAATCCGGGGTTCGAATCCGGCACCTCTGGAATGAGAGGCAAGAGCTCGCACTCCACAAACATCAGGTGGACTTAAGTGCTGTAATAGTACTGCAGTAAAATAAATTTACAGAAAAAGGATTTCTGGAGAAACTCTGCAAAAAGTATTATTCGCGACATTTATTTTTTATGTTTAAGAAAATTTAAGCATTGACATTTTTTTATTTTGTTTATTGTTGCGTTTTTGCTACCCAAAACTAGCAAAATAACAGTCATAGTTGCGTAAAGTTGTTAAATAATCCAAAAGAAAACTGAATCAAGACGAGTTCAAGACGATTTCACTTTAACACAACAAAATTCCTGCGTGGCTACAGAATTTGAGAAATAAAATTCCCAGACATTTCCCTGATTTCCAGAATATTTCTTAAAAAATTCCCTGATGTGCGCTCAAAAAAACAAATAATAGAGAATTAAAAATAATAATAATAATAATAAATTAATAATTAAATTTAATTCTAAATAGTCAAAGTATAATTGCGCCATAACAAATTTACGGTAAAAATCAAAACGAACATCTTTAGAAGAAAAAGAACGGAAAACATTAATTAAAAAATACAAAATTCACCAACTTCAGCCATACTTGCTAACTTTAAGGTAAAGCAAAACCAGTAAAATACTTTTCTTTTTAATTAAAAAAATAACACAAATAAAACATGTTATTTTCTTTAATATAGGTCACAAAGCTGTTTCCTGTTCATAGCATAATAGCTGCGTTACTAAGTTATAGGATCATCAGAAATCTACAGAAATAATTGTTCCAGACATAATAGTGATCCCAGATAATAAAAAGAAAAGAAAGATAGAAAAAGCGAAACATCAACAGGCGGTTGAGGACGATATATCGATGGTTTGGATTAGTTGCTGAGAGTAGAAAAAGTTCGGAATCGTCATTTTCCCAAATCGTCGAAGTAGCCAGATATTGAGGGCTTTTTAGACGGACTTAAAAAAGTACATTAAAAAAAAAAAAAAAAAAAGCTGTATTCAACGCGATGACATCACAGCATCCACTTCACGTGACGCGAGCCGAGGTAGATACCCGCAAACTCAAAAATTTCAAAATTCCCTAATTAAAGGGTAATTTTACGAAATTCAATGACATTTCCCTGATTTTTTTTTCCAGAAGAGTGAAATTCCCTGACATTTCCCTGATTTCCATGCATTCCAGGTTCTGTAGCCACCCTGAATTCAATAAAACCCTGTTTTACTGGATAGACTGCTCCATTGTCAATGAAAAGAGAAAAACGCGCCGGGGATTGCGAAGCTGGTGGGAAGATTAACCAATCACAGTTCACTTTTATAGTTGGATGGAAATGCGAAAAACCTTTTAAAATGCTAGAGTATATATTTTTTTGCACATTATTACTAATTAAGGTCTACAATTGACATTTCTGCTGTGCCCAAAACTTCATTTTTAATCCTCCGCAATCCGTATTTTTTATCCCACCAACGGCATCTGGCAACGGCTTCATTTTCCCAGCGTTAAGCAGTCTATCCAGTTGTTTATCTATATCGATGATTTTAATATATCAAGTTAGGAAACTTGACTAGTAATGGAAAGAAACATTGTTGTGTAAAATACATGGAGTTGCAACTAAATATCAACGCCGATTAAAATCTGCAATACCCCAAATATTTCCCCCCCAACATGGATTATTGATTTGTCTGCTGAGTAACTCCCATTACAGAGAAAACGGATTTACAGAACCACTTTATAAACTACAACGATTGCATAACACATTCCAAAGAATATGGAGTTTAAACAAAATATATCAAGGCGTACTCCAAAAATTCGATTGTTGAAATTTATGCAGGGGGCTATATGTGGCCCGGTGTTGCCTGTGTTAGCTTGACGTTACCAAAAACGGATTTACAGAACCACTTTATAAACTACAACGATTGCATAACACATTCCAAAGAATATGGAGTTTAAACAAAATATATCAAGGCGTACTCCAAAAATCCGATTGTTGAAATTTATGCAGGGGGCTATATGTGGCCCGGTGTTGCCTGCGTTAGCTTGACGTTACCAAAAACGGATTTACAGAACCACTTTATAAACTACAACGATTGCATAACACATTCCAAAGAATATGGAGTTTAAACAAAATATATCAAGGCGTACTCCAAAAATCCGATTGTTGAAATTTATGCAGGGGGCTATATGTGGCCCGGTGTTGCCTGTGTTAGCTTGACGTTACCAAAAACGGATTTACAGAACCACTTTATAAACTACAACGATTGCATAACACATTCCAAAGAATATGGAGTTTAAACAAAATATATCAAGGTGTACTCCAAAAATCCGATTGTTGAAATTTATGCAGGGGGCTATATGTGGCCCGGTGTTGCCTGTGTTAGCTTGACGTTACCAAAAACGGATTTACAGAACCACTTTATAAACTACAACGATTGCATAACACATTTGAAAGAATATGGAGTTTAAACAAAATATATCAAGGTGTACTCCAAAAATCCGATTGTTGAAATTTATGCAGGGGGCTATATGTGGCCCGGTGTTGCCTGTGTTAGCTTGACGTTACCAAAAACGGATTTACAGAACCACTTTATAAACTACAACGATTGCATAACACATTCCAAAGAATATGGAGTTTAAACAAAATATATCAAGGTGTACTCCAAAAATCCGATTGTTGAAATTTATGCAGGGGGCTATATGTGGCCCGGTGTTGCCTGTGTTAGCTTGACGTTACCAAAAACGGATTTACAGAACCACTTTATAAACTACAACGATTGCATAACACATTTGAAAGAATATGGAGTTTAAACAAAATATATCAAGGTGTACTCCAAAAATCCGATTGTTGAAATTTATGCAGGGGGCTATATGTGGCCCGGTGTTGCCTGTGTTAGCTTGACGTTACCAAAAACGGATTTACAGAACCACTTTATAAACTACAACGATTGCATAACACATTCCAAAGAATATGGAGTTTAAACAAAATATATCAAGGTGTACTCCAAAAATCCGATTGTTGAAATTTATGCAGGGGGCTATATGTGGCCCGGTGTTGCCTGTGTTAGCTTGACGTTACCAAAAACGGATTTACAGAACCACTTTATAAACTGCAACGATTGCATAACACATTCCAAAGAATATGGAGTTTAAACAAAATATATCAAGGCGTACTCCAAAAATTCGATTGTTGAAATTTATGCAGGGGGCTATATGTGGCCCGGCGTTGCCTGTGTTAGCTTGACGTTACCAAAAACGGATTTACAGAACCACTTTATAAACTACAACGATTGCATAACACATTCCAAAGAATATGGAGTTTAAACAAAATATATCAAGGCGTACTCCAAAAATCCGATTGTTGAAATTTATGCAGGGGGCTATATGTGGCCCGGTGTTGCCTGTGTTAGCTTGACGTTACCAAAAACGGATTTACAGAACCACTTTATAAACTACCACGATTGCATAACACATTCCAAAGAATATGGAGTTTAAACAAAATATATCAAGGCGTACTCCAAAAATCCGATTGTTGAAATTTATGCAGGGGGCTATATGTGGCCCGGTGTTGCCTGTGTTAGCTTGACGTTACCAAAAACGGATTTACAGAACCACTTTATAAACTACAACGATTGCATAACACATTCCAAAGAATATGGAGTTTAAACAAAATATATCAAGGCGTACTCCAAAAATCCGATTGTTGAAATTTATGCAGGGGGCTATATGTGGCCCGGTGTTGCCTGTGTTAGCTTGACGTTACCAAAAACGGATTTACAGAACCACTTTATAAACTACAACGATTGCATAACACATTCCAAAGAATATGGAGTTTAAACAAAATATATCAAGGCGTACTCCAAAAATCCGATTGTTGAAATTTATGCAGGGGGCTATATGTGGCCCGGCGTTGCCTGTGTTAGCTTAACGTTTCCAAATATTCTTACTGACTTATATCAAAGTCACTGGAGCGTCATAATACCTTTTAGCCGACCAAACGCTATAGTGGTTAGCGTGCTAGCTTCTAGACCGCGATGTTGCGGGTTCGAGTCCCGTGTTAGGCATGGGTGTTTGTAAATGTATGTTGGCTTGTCTAATGACGAATGTTTCGGCGCATTATAGCACTCGTGTTGCTGACGGCGCCAGATAATTTGAAAACAACCAACCATAATACCTTTTACAATTTTTTTTTTAATATGCGGTGAAAATATTAGTGTTGAAATTTGAAATTTATACAGGGGGCTATATGTGGCCCGGTGATGCCTGTGTTATCTTGACGTTACTAAATGGCATGTATCTAAGTCACTGAAGCGTTGAAATATATTTTACAATTTCTTTTCTTTTTAATGTGCGGTGAAAATATTTATGTTGTACATGCCAATATGTGTACCAAACAAGCATAAATTTATTTTGGAAATTAGATTTATATTTTTCTACGATGCTACTTTGATAGGTTGAAACGCTAAGTGACCTATTTTTATATACAATAACCACTAATAAGGCTGGAAAGCTACAAGCTTAACGTGGATTCTGAACTACTGCGAACATCCATGCCTCAGGACTCTAACCCAGCACCTTCGAAATGCGAGGCCAGAACATAATCCTACAGATATAAGGTAGGCCGAAGTTATGTTTGAATTTATGATTGGTAGAAATGTGACAGATGAAAGAAAGAAGGACCGGATTGTATTCGTTTACTTAAAAATTATATCTACTATATTTTTTGCATTTTACTTTTAATTTTAACTTAAAGACTAAATTTGTAAGGAAATGCTCTAGTTTTAACGCGTTTTGAAAACATCGTGGTTGGTTTGATAAATAAAATGTCTTTGCTCGTCGTAATTCTTGAATCACAGCAAATACAAAGAGTATTTGGGATTCGAACCCAGAACCTTTGGCAAGATGAGTGAGTATTTCATGGAAATTCGAATTCCTTGCTGATAGTGCGATTCTGGCAGAAAACCAAGCACCGACACAATAATAGCCACTTTCAAAGGTGACTCCTAAACGACAAAAACATAATCTGCATTCAAGTGATGACGTTACTGTTAGAAAACAATTATCGCACACATTACGAAATTCAGACTATTTTTCCTCAGTTCCCAATCTAAATTTAAATAAAAATCGTCTGCGCCCATTTCAAATACCGACACTTGTGGAGAAAAAGCAAGTGACACATTCGAAAAGAGCTTTTTGCGTGGAGGCAGTTACTAATTTGATTCTTACTTCCTAGTTGGTTGGTTGTAACCTTGACGACCGAGAAATCGTTTGGCAAAAGGCCAGGATCTTCGGGCCCGGAGACCTTGAGGCCTGGGTCACCTGAGCTCCTCCTTTATTATTCGCGTTTTATTTCTTCCAGCGCGGTGGCATCGGATGAGAGGAAGTGGGTTTGAGAATCTTTTATAATAATAATAAAAAAAAAACTGCAATGGAGTAAGCTACCTTTATTTGAATAGAATGTTTTTTTTTTTTGGTTTTTTTTTTATTGTGATATTATCTTAACTATCGGCTGAAACTCAAACTCGGAAAGTGAAGCATTGTTCTCTGAAAGATGGAAAAATATAAGTTTTTTTTATTTTTTTTTTATGTTTATTGTGAAAGTTCCGAGAGATTTTTTTGGGAGTGGGTCAGTAGTGCATTGGAGTATTTTTATTCTTTCAAGAAAGAAAACAATTGCTATACTGATGGATTAATATATTAAATTACTTATCGAATTAAATTAAAATATTTAAATACTTATTGAATTGTTCGATAATAGTGCAGTGAATATTTTTTTCTTTCGAAAAAAAACAACAACAATTGCTATATTGGTGGAATGAAATGTTCAAATACCTTATCGAATTAAGTTAAAATATTCAAATACTTATCGAATTAAGTTAAAATATTCAAATACCTTATTGAATTAAATTAAAATATTCAAATACTTATCGAATTAAGTTAAAATATTCAAATACTTATCGAATTAAGTTAAAATATTCAAATACCTTATCGAATTAAATTAAAATATTCAAATACTTATCGAATTAAATTAAAATATTCAAATACTTATCGAATTGTTCGATAATAGTGCAGTGAATATTTTTTTCTTTCGAAAAAAACAACAACAATTGCTATATTGGTGGAATGAAATATTCAAATACCTTATCGAATTAAGTTAAAATATTCAAATACTTATCGAATTAAGTTAAAATATTCAAATACCTTATTGAATTAAATTAAAATATTCAAATACTTATCGAATTAAGTTAAAATATTCAAATACTTATCGAATTAAGTTAAAATATTCAAATACCTTATCGAATTAAGTTAAAATATTCAAATACTTA
The DNA here is from genome assembly GCA_963978545.1 of Linyphia triangularis. Taxonomy (NCBI): domain Eukaryota; kingdom Metazoa; phylum Arthropoda; class Arachnida; order Araneae; family Linyphiidae; genus Linyphia; species Linyphia triangularis. Next base: position 10,619,822 of record OZ021726.1, read on the forward strand.
TCGAATTAAATTAAAATATTCAAATACTTATCGAATTGTTCGATAATAGTGCAGTGAATATTTTTATTCTTTCGAAAAAGAAAACAATTGCTTTATTGATGGATTGAAATATTAAATTACTTAATGAATTGTTCAATAATTAAATAAATTCAAATATTCAAATACTTATTGAATTGTTCGATAATAGTGCAGTGAATATTTTTTTCTTTCGAAAAAAACAACAACAATTGCTATATTGGTGGAATGAAATATTCAAATACCTTATCGAATTAAGTTAAAATATTCAAATACTTATCGAATTAAGTTAAAATATTCAAATACCTTATTGAATTAAATTAAAATATTCAAATACTTATCGAATTAAGTTAAAATATTCAAATACTTATCGAATTAAGTTAAAATATTCAAATACCTTATCGAATTAAGTTAAAATATTCAAATACTTATCGAATTAAATTAAAATATTCAAATACTTATCGAATTGTTCGATAATAGTGCAGTGAATATTTTTATTCGTTCGAAAAAGAAAACAATTGCTTTATTGATGGATTGAAATATTAAATTACTTAATGAATTGTTCAATAATTAAATAAATTCAAATATTCAAATACTTATTGAATTTTTCGATAACTAAATAAATTAAAATTTCAATTATCGGTTAAAATATTAATTTGATTGATTTTAATTTGAATTGAAATATTTAATAACTGATTGAAAGGTTTCATAATTAAATGAATTAAAAAAATATAATAATCGATTAAAAAATTCGATCACCGATTGAAAGGTTCGATAATTAAATTAATTAAAATTTGTTATGTAGAAAAATTCCATAATTTCACCTCGATTGAAATATTCAATATTTGATTGAATTATTCGATATTTTGATCGACTGAAATATCCAATATTCAATACTTTGTTATTAAATTAAAATATAATGTATTAAAATATTCTAAGTTTTAGTAATAAACTGTTATTTGTATAACTAAATTTAATTTGATTTAATCGAAGTTTAATCGACCATTTATAGATGTTTAGAAAACACGCAATTTCCTTATTGAAGTTTTATCAAAAAGTTGACACAAAGCAAACTCAAAACATATGCCGCTCATTATCAAAACCATTACAATATCAGAACAGATTGTTTAACACCATACATTTGAATTGAAAGCAAAAGAACAAATTATTACTCACAATGAAAAAAAAAAAAAAAATGAAAAAATAACTACTTCAAAATTACTTTATTCATTTACACGCTACAACAACAAAATCTAAACAGTTCCAAAAACAGTTTAACAGTATTAAAATACACCATTTTTCGTACTTGTATTTATTTAAAATTTGAAACTTAATTGAAGAGGTGGGTCAAATAATTACAAATGCCATGTTTTGTATGATGAACATAACTATCGCCAAACGATAAAAAAAAAAAAAAAAAAAAACATTAAAAAAAAAAACAAAAAAAAAACGTGTCACTAACCAATCAAAAACCAAGTAATAAACATCCACCAATTCCATACGATCTCCAATCACTTTCCCGTTCTAAAAATAAACAATAAATAAAAACTTATCTTTTGGCCGGCTCGTTTTCAGCCATTCTTCCCCTCCCCCTCTCGATTACGGGCGTGTACCCAACCCTTTCGATATTCTCGTCCCAGTGACCAAACCTCCCACCCTACCCTCGACCTCAATATTGCATGACAAAATTAAATAAATAAAAAGAACGCCGAGGTCCACATTCAGAAAGGAACCAACCTCATTGGTTATTTTGCATATGAGGGAGAAACGGATAAAACTGTAAATTGCTTGTTTTATAGAATCAAATATGGTTTATTCTATTTGTAGAAAAGTTTTTTTTCTCCCTAAATCCAACTTAAAAGTAATACATTATAAGGCATATTTTGAGTTATAAATAATGACAGAAAAAATAAAATTTTATAAATAAGAAAAGAATAAATAATAGAATAAAAATATAATAGAATAAAAAAATAATAGAATAAATAAATAAGAATAAAAGAGGTCTTCATTCAGAAAGGAACCAACCTCATTGGTTATTTTGCATGTGAGGGAGAAACGGATAAAACTGTAAATTGCTTGTTTTATAGAATCAAATATGGTTTATTCTATTTGTAGAAAAGTTTTTTTTTTTCCCCTAAATCCAACTTAAAAGTAATACACTATAAGGTTTATTGTGAGTTATAATAACAGAAAAAATAAAATTTTATAAATAGGAATAGAATGTTAAGTATGGAAATTTTCATATAGTCCAGAAAAACGAAAATGGTTAAATCAGAAAACTTATCTTTATTTTTTAGGCATTTGTTAAGTATATAAAATTAGCAGTATAACATAACAGAAAAACAACGTGTCTAACTGTTATATCTTATATATTTCTTTTAAAAGAAAAGATTTTTCATCAAAACTCACATAAAAATGACCTTTTTATTGGTCCACTTTTAATTATCCATTTTCTTCCTAGATTTTAGATAGTAAACTATGTGATTATTTAGATAAAGTTTTGAAAAATACAATAAATACGAGAATTAACAATACCAAATATTTAACAGATAAACAAACAATTGAAACGTTATTTCGATGTTCATTAAGTGTAAACTGGTTTTAATAATAATGAACAATCAGAAAATAGTTTGTCATTGTTCTAGGTTAATTTGAGTTTGCTAATTCGAGAAACTTCTAGCTAATTTAGGAATTTTGTTTTACTGATTTATTTATATATTAAATGGGCAAGACGTATTTTCCTCTTAAACCAATCAAACGATTTTTATGACCCAGATATAATTGGAAATAACTTCAAATGTAGATGTTAAAACGTGTTTAAAAAAAAAATTAAATTATTAGTTTCATTTCATTTTTTAAAAATTATTGTGCATTGCTAACACATCCCTACAACAGCAGTATTTTTCAATACTCTAAATGGCAACACCTAACGCTATTTGTGTTGTTTACACTCTCCATAAGTAACCCGCATTTTTTAGATGATAACAACTACTAATTTATTTTCAATCGATTGATTTCGATGAATCGATTGTAATAATAAATCGATTGTAAGATCGAGTGACGTGTAGTTCAACCTTCGAATGTAGGGTTTATATTATCGCCAGTACAAAAAACGCGCTGCTTTCTGGCAAAAGTATAGGATGTAAAAAAAAACCACCACCTTGATAGGGATTAATGGCATTCATTTTCCAGACAGGAAACTGGGTACAATTAGAGAAACATAAAAAAAAATTGGAAAGAGGGGAGAAATAGCAAAGGGCTAGACTGCAAAAGCCTAAGGTGTCTATAAAAGATTGGACATATTTTGATGTTGAATAATTCATAAAATAATGAAGATATAAACAAACTTCTGGCATTTATACATAGCCCTTTATTATTATATTTTATATTTTATATTTGCTCATATATTTTCATTTATAGTGAGCGTTGCCAGAGAAAATTTCGTTTTCCCATTTGAATATCATTTCTTTTGTAAATATCGCCTGGTCTGCCCGTGTTATTAAATTTTATGTTTTTCTCTTTTCTTTAGTAAATATCGTCTGCCCGTGTTATTGAATTTTATGTTTTTCTCGTTTCTTTTGTAATATCGTCTGCGCGCGTTATTAATTACATGTTTTTCCCTCTTGGTCACCTAGATCACCTGATATAAAACTCCACTGGACTTTTTTCTTTGGAGATTCATAAAGGACACAGTTTACAGGAGGAAAATGTCGAATGACTAAAAGGCCAGAATTACAGCCGCAATAGCCTCTGTGGATGCCGACATGCTTGCCCGTAACCTGGCACGAAATTGACTACCGTCTTGATACTCTCCGGGCGACAATCAGTGCTCATGTGGAAGTCTATTGACAAGGGCCGTAAAACTTTTTGAATTCATCTAACCATTAGTGTTATCAATTTAAATTTATCTGCGTTATTTTATGAATTATTCAACATCAAAATGTGTCCAACCTTTTATAGACGCCCTGTATATTTGAGTTCGGTTATAGGGGCAATTCTCTGGATGACGCACGGGACATTTTGACTCTTTTTTTTTTATTTTTATAATCGTAAACAGATAAGAATTATAAAATTAAGATGAATCTAATAGTTATGTTTTTATTTTATATCATATTACTTGATGACAGTTATATTAAAAAATAATTATTTTAACTAGGTCAAATATGCATTTATATCGTCTGGCACACGGGCGACCGACGATATAAATGCATATTTGAAGTAGTTAAAATAATTATTTTTCCATAAAACTTTGTCACCAAGTAGAGCTACATAAAACAAAAGCATAATTGCTAGATTCATAATAATTTTATTTTATATCATATTACTTGATGACAGAGTTAAATGGAAAAATAATTATTTTAACTAGGTCAAATATGCATTTATATCGTCTGACACACGGGCGGCAGACGATATAAATGCATATTTGAAGTAGTTAAAATAATTATTTTTCATAAAACTTTGTCACCAAGTAGAGCTATATAAAACAAAAGCATAATTGCTAGATTCATAATAATTTTAGAATTCTAATTTGTTTACGAGTAAAAAAAAAAAAGAGCTAAAATGTATCGTGCTTACAGCAGAGAATTGCCCATAGATTTTTATACGATCTCAAAAGATTAAAAGCGATTGACTTTCATTTCTTCAATGCAAACCATCCCTTCTGTTGACCACTAGCTACTTCAGTTGGTTCCTTTCAGCCACGGACACACCCCATTTCAAAACAAATTTCAAACTGCTGTTGCCACCCACAAAAAACAAAAACAACAAAATCCTCGTCAGAGACGGCAGGGCGTCCTTGCCTCATGTGGCCTTGACGACAACAAACAAACCGGGTGTTGCCGGAAATTTCGAAGCCGGGCCCGCTTTGCCCCCGAAAACTCGCTCTCCTCCATCGATCTCTTCAAACAGAGTCGAGTTGAATTGTTTCTCTCCTGCTCCGTCGTCGTCGGTCGGGTTAAAAGGGAGGACGGGGCTCACTTTTGGAGGCGGGCACGGCATCGCTTTTTATTGTTCCATCGATGTGAAGGAGTGAACTGTAACATTGTTGAGCAACAATGAAAGAAGTGGCTGCCGGGTCACGCTCTGATGATGTTTGTTGAAGGTGTCCCGTTTAAAATCGAATCTACTATCCTGAGAATTGCACGCATTTTGGCATTTGTGACGTATTCGTATGTTTGTTTTGCAAACTACTATCCCAGTGCATTTAGAAACTACTTGGAAGAAAACCTTGACATTTGGTGAGTTAGGTAAGAAAATTATCACTCATTGAAGTGACATGAATTAAAAAAAGTAACATAATGAAAGTGACATAAATTCTTACGTCACTGCATATGCAGTGGCTCCACCTGGTTTTGTATATTACTATTTTAATTTTCGTTTATAATAGATTGACATTAAATGAAAACAATTTATCTTATTTCATAATAGTCCGAGAGGAGACTGCAATTTCTGGATCTCATCGAAGATCATTCTGAATTTTTTATAGAAATTGGAGAAAAGTGAGTAGATTACGAATCCACTGGTCTGCTGTGGCAAAAATGGCCGAAGCTGATCAAAAATCGACTTGGAATGAGTTGAACTAAAATCCGATTGCCAAATGCGCCATAACTTGCCAAATAAAGAGCATTTTTTTTAATTTGGTAACCCTCACTCTTTAATTTTCAATTAAGAAGATTGCAGACGATTCGGACGATTTTTTCGTCTGGCAACCCACTGCATTTTGATTTTCAATGAGTAAAAGAGCAAATGATTTCTGATCTCTGGCTCGGAAAACTTGTATCTTTTAAAAGTAAACCAAATTGGCGACATCAGTTACGTCATCAGTGACGTAATGTTTATCGCCAATTTGGCTCATTTGTGAAAGATGCAAGTAAGCCATAGCCACACATCCGAATCGACTGCAACCTTCTTAATTGAAAATCAAAGAGTGAGGGTTACCAAATAAAAAAAAATGCTCATTATTTGGCAAGTTATGGCGCATTTGGCAATTGGATTTAGTTCAACTTATTAAAAGTCAATTTCTGACTAGTTTCGGCCATTTTTGCCACGGCAGACCAGTGAATTCGTACTCTACTCACTTTTCTCCAATTTCTATAAAAAATTCAGAATGATGTTCGATGGGGTCCAAAAATTGCAGTCGCCTCACAGTCTATAAGGTGATAATTTTTGTACCAACTCACCAAATTTCAAGGTTTTACAGAAAGTAGTTTCTAAATGCACTGGGCTACAAGATTGTAACATAGCGAGTATAGGGAATGATCCATACTAAGACTTACTCTTAAAATCTTTTTAACCAGGTTATATTTTTAATTTTATTAACTTACATACCCAATCTCATATGTCAATACAAATAAACGTGAAATGTCCAAATAGTTTTTGTTGATATCAAAGCACTGGACGTGGATACACCACGCACTATTAAAGAAGCATATTTAAGTTATTTATTTCGTTACTCCTTTCTTTTCTATGTTGTTAGTAAAGGGGGAAAAAACTGAAGTCTATTTTAAGACGAGTCACTGACTTTTTGACACCTCAACTTCAGGAAACAATCCACAACAGACGATATATTTTTTTTTGTTCGAAAATAGGATTCTGAGAGCGAGAAGTTGTTCGAAGAATGGGGAGTGTTCCATTGGAATGCCGGACACGCCGGATTTCCGGCCACATCGAAGATTGTTATCGGTTAGGAGAAATAGTGTCCAATGTGAAGAATCTGATAATCATATATGTTTTTTCTCTCGCTCTCAGAAAAAAATGATGCAATGACCAATTTAATATAAAATTTACTGATGATGAATTAATGAAAAAAATCTCAATCATTGCAAATAGCGCTTTTTTTTTTTATGTTTTTTTTTTTTTTTTTAACCTATAATATGTTTATATTATTCATAGTAATGTAACGCACACTCAATTGACACAATTCGTATCAAAATAATTGAAATTGATATTTTTATTTATCTCGTGGCAATGAAATGCATTTGAATATATATATTTTTCGCGATAATGCAATGCATTTGTAGTTAATACTATTCGCATCAATTCGTACTTTTGAAGTTGAACTATTCGTATCAAAGTAATGAATTTTTGAAGTAGAAACTATTAATTTCGAATGCAGTATGGCCGACCAAACGGTATAGTGGTTAGCGTGCTAGCTTCTAGACCGCGAGGTTGCGGATTCGAGTCCCGTGTTAGGCATGGGTGTTTGTAAATGTATGTTGGCTTGTCTAATGACGAATGTTTCGGCGCATTATAGCCCTCGTGTTGCTGACGGCGCCAGATAATCTGAAAATAACCAACCAATCGAATGCAGTATATTTGATTGGAAATTAATACTATTCGTGTCAAAGTAATGCTTTTACCAATTGATAATGTTTTGTAGTAACGCAATACATTTTCAAATAATCAGTAATTTTTTTTTTTTTTTTTTTTTTTTTTTGTGTGTGCAATTGATACATAGCTGGTTGATGCTTCGGAAAACAATAGTACTCGAATAAATATGATGCTTTTAAGTCTACACAGTGAATTTCTACTGACAACTACTGAGCAATTTTTGTTTGTTTATTTTTAGGAAGTAATCAAATGCGTTATTTTTGGTTGAAAATGGGTCCTTCCTGAAGATACAACTGGATTTCCGGTCGTGGCAAGGTTGTTATCAAAGATTAAAAATGTCATTCGCTCATGAATAATTATTAACCATCGACATCGCTTATCAGTTATTGAGTCATATCATAGTCAATTTTCATTGTTAAGACTTTTTTGGAACACAAGCAGTAATTACGAAAGACTGCGCATTGCAGAACATGATAAAATAACATTAGTGGAAGATAGGAAGGTTTTGAAATGAGCAGAGGGTATTGTAGAAAAGTTGACATTGTTGCGTCGTCGGGTTGGAAAGATTTGAAGCCAAAGCAGATCAAAATTTGTAGAAATTTATTCCAATATAACTCTTCACAGATTCCTTTACAACTCCAGAACTGCTCGTTCTATACTAAACTTCAACTTAACTAGACATCACTTAGACGGTAGATCGTCACAGTGCTCATAGGTATTTAATCCATTTTGGCGGCGTGAAGACATAATTCTCGCCAAACCTTAGAGCCTTTTGTTCTCTATAGGGTTGTGGTTTGGCTAACATTATGCTTTCACGCCCCCAAAATGGATTAAATACCTATGAGCACTGTGACGATCTACCGTCTAAGTGATGTCTAGTTAAGTTGAAGTTTAGTATAGTAGACACAATACAGCTCTATACACAACAATAGAGCACAAACAGCAGTTAAAAACTTGACACGCAACTGCTAAATCGCCGCAAAAGACAATGCAAAACAGTTCGCTTTCGGAACTCTCTGAATGCTCACTGAGAAACAGCTCAGTAACTCCAGTCAACTAATGGACTCAACTAACTCCAGTCAACTACTCAGTCAACTAATTCAGTGACTTAAAATCAGTCAACTAACTCCATCACACGCTCTCTTGAGCTTTTATAGGGGAGGCGAACATACGTGAATCTTCTAGAGATAGACATTTGGAGAACTTTCCAGATAGTAGTCGAAAAGTCCTATACATGTACATGGGGACCGAAAATGTCGCCAAATGGTCGCCAACTTGGCGAGATTGCCATTATCATAATGTTAAATGCCCTGCTCCTTGTAAAACTCGTTTCCCAGAGTTACCTCTGTAAAACTCGTTATCAAGCATTAAGACACACATTGCGGGGAAGCAAACTAACGACGAACTATTGCACTGCCTTATGCGAAATGTACATAAATTTTACTATTTACAAATTTAACACTACGAAATATTTACAAATATACAAAAATTCGTAACAACATGATGGGCGTAAGTATTGAAGAAAGGTTGAAATGAACATAAGTAAGTGCTAAAGAGTTATAGAAAGAAGAAACATTACAGAGAGGTTGAAATTGAAAGAGGTATTACAGAAAGGTTGAAATGGGAAGAAGTATTACAGAAAGGTTGAAATGGGAAGAGGTATTACAGAAAGGTTGAAATGGAAAGAAGTATTACAGAAAGGTTGAAATGGGAAGAGGTATTACAGAAAGGTTGAAATCGGAAGAGGTATTACAGAAAGGTTGAAATCGGAAGAGGTATTACAGAAAGGTTGAAATCGGAAGAGGTATTACAGAAAGGTTGAAATGGGAAGAGGTATTACAGAAAGGTTGAAATCGGAAGAGGTATTACAGAAAGGTTGAAATGGAAAGAAGTATTACAGAAAGGTTGAAATGGAAAGAGGTATTTCAGAAACTGAGGGGTGAAGAAAAAACGATCCTTGATGGCGGTATGCTCAAGGCAGGAGAGCTCGGTGTTGAAAGCATTCGTTTTTCAACTTTTTACCCCATTAAAACATTTTTACGGGAATTTTGGAGGTGGGGATGTTTAGAACACTTTAAGAGGCATTAGCACAGCGATTTTGATTAAAATTGTTGGAGCCGTTTTTTAGCAATCATTGAAAAACATGATTTTTTCAATGGCAGCTACCTTATGCGCATGGGCAATTTTGACGAAAACCCTAATGGTAGGTCCCACGGCCACCATTAACCCTCATCCCAAATTTGAACATGGTAAGTCAATTGGTTCGGGAGTTATGCTGACCACATACAAACAGGCATTTTCTCTAGATAACTTTTTTGAAATCAGGATGTTCCAAAACGTGGAGAAATGCATTTTTTTTTTTTTTTTTGGACAGGATGCTATACTTTTATTACCCTATGTATAATACACATGGGTAACTGAAAGTAAAAAAAAAGAAATTATAAATCCCCCTATATGTAACACCCCTTTTTCATCAATCAAAATGCATGTCGCCAAGCAGTTTAGAGATCCAAGTGTCAAGACGTTAGCCTAAAACGCACCCCTTCATTCAATGTGAAAATTCATATATATTGTTACGAATTTTTGTATATTTGTAAATATTTCGTAGTGTTAATTTCGTAAATAGTAAAATTTATGTACATTTCGCATAAGGCAGTGCAATAGTTCGTCATTAAGTTGGTTTCCCGGCAATATGGGTGTTATCGCTTGATAACGAGTTTTACAGAGGTAACTCTGGGAAGCGAGATTTAAGGAGCAGGACATTTAACATTATGGTAATGGGAATCTCGTTAAATTGGCGAGATAGAGCCAAGTTGGCGACGGTTTTGGCGACTAATTTTTGTCGCCAAATTTGGCGAGAAATCGCCAAATGCAGCCAAACTTGGCGACCATTTGGCAACATTTTCAGTACATGTCTCCCATGTACATGTATAGGACTTTTCGACTACGATCTGGAAAGTTCTCCAAATTTCTCTCTCTGGAAGTTTCGCGAAGATTCACCACTCCTATATAAGGACGGCCATGAGTAGTAGTTGACTGATTTTGAGTCACTGAGTTAGTTGTTAGCTGAGTCCATTAGTTGACTGGAATTACTGAGTCTCAGTGAGCGAACTGTATTGCATTGTCTTTTGCAGTGATTTAGCAGTTGTTGTCAAGTTTTTAACTGCTGTTGTGTGCTCTATTGAGGTGAAAAGAGCTGTATTGTGTCTACTAGAACGAGAAGATCTGTAGCTGTAAAAGAATCTGCTAAGAGTTATTTTGGAATAAATTTCTGCAAGTTTTGATCTGCTTCGGCTTCAAATCTTTCGAACCCATCAACGCAACAATATTTTCCCTATACCTCCTTCATCCACTTAGTCCTTCAGTTATCAATCAGGGTTAACAACGAAATATGGAGCATGCCCTACCTTCCTATAAACATGCCTCTCTCCAACAAAAACACATATCCAATTAAAAACAAGCAAAAACAAAAAAAGCACTCACGTTTCTTTAACAGTGGCCGAAAATACACACGCATAAAAAAAATAGAACAGCGCTAATGACAGTGAAGGGGTCAATGTAGAGTGACCAGTAGCCGTCCAAATGAGAGGTCATTAAGTCCCTCCTGTTTGGCCGAGGTCAAAAAGAGAAGCTTCAATTTGATTGTCGTTGTGGTCCAGTAGTTTCTGGTCGGTTGTGAAGCTATTCTTAAAAGTCCGATTGGGGACTTCTAATTTAGATACACCATCGAATATAATTTTGATTTTAAACTCTCAATTACCCATGGTAATGAAAGTATAGCATTTGGTCAAGATTAAAAAAAAAAAAAATCGATTTTTTTTTTCTTTCTTCTTTTTTGTATTTCTCTATGTTTTGGAACATCCTGATTTTAAAATAGTGATCTAGAAAAAATGTATGTCTGTGTGTATGTGGTCAGCATAACTCACGAACAAATTGACCTATTGTGTTCAAATTTGGTGTGCGGGTTGGTGGTGGCACAGGGACGGACCAACTATTAAGGTTTTCGTCAAAATCGCATAAGATAGCTGCCATTAAAAAAAAATCATGTTTTTAGTAAGGTGTTCTAAACATCCCCACCTCCGAAATGCCCGTAAAAATGCTTTAATGGCGTAAAAAGTTGAAAAACGAATGCTTTTAACACGAGAGCTCTATTTAGTTGAGCATACCTCATCGTCGATCGTTTTTTCTTCCCACCTCAGTTTCGCTTACAAGAAAGGATAATATAAGAATTATTGAGAAGTATATCAATAAAATTATCTATTTATAGATTTTTTTTTTTTTTTTTTTAAAGACTCATACAAGACTTATGGTAAGTAATATCGCCAGATTGGCAATTTTTCTAAATGAATTATGAAAATTTAAAAATGATAAATGACACAAATCCACGTTAGTATTATAGTGTAATTGAAAGATATGCGATGTTCCACACTTCAGTTTTTTGTTTAAATGTAAAGAAATGCTAGTACATTATGAATATACTGATTTGTTGGAGGAATAATTTAACCCATAAAAACAAAGTTTTTAATATAAATCCTTTATGTGATTCGCCAATCTTTTATACTCATTAACAAAGCGCCGTTTCTGTTGCCAGCGTGTGCTTGGTATTGGCACCTAATTTTAAACATTAAAAACATTTCTATCAGCAAAATGTGCGGCAAACTATCTACGTTTCAAAATTAATTTATTAAAAAATGAACGTGATTCACTCACATTTTATTCTGATTAAAACAATTTTATTATTTATTTATTAAAAAATTTTTGACAACAGGAAAGAGTTTTTTCAATGGTCGGTTAAATACTATTTTAGCGCGGTTGGATGACGGCAAGTTGGTTTATTAGTATATGGTAAAAGTGACCTTTTAGTGACAGTGACAGTCCCAAAATTTGATAGAATGCATTGCCATCGGCATGGAGTCTATCTGTCAAGTTTAGTTCAATTGGATGACGGCTAGGGGTTTATTTAGGCCTCCGCAGACTTTACCGCCATTGACACACACAAAATCGAAGTTAATATACAAAGCATTTAAAAGTGGCCGAAACCGTTAAAAAAATTTACTTTGGAGGAATTGAACAAAATCCGATTGCCAAATATGTCATAGCTTGCTATTTGGTAACTCACCGCTCTTTCATTCTCAATGAAGAAGAATTCCAACGATTTCAGATCTCCAGCTCCAAATACTTGCATCTTTTAAAAATGAGTCAGGATTGGAGAGTGAGGTGCTAGCTCAGGTGTCAACGTAGTCTTCTTAGTTGATTTTGATTTATTTTAAACACTCAAGTACATGTTTTTATGCTCAATTACGATTAGTCAGGTTGGTACCTACAGCTTAACTTGGATTCCGAACAACAACGAACATCCCGGAATTCGGACCCGGCACCTTTGGCATGCGAGGCAGAGCGCAAAACCACACTCAGGTGGGTAATATGGTCGTCTTAAAAAATAATACTTGAGACGTATTAGACTGTGATAGACAAGACTTAATATTCAGGCAGAAACTGATAGCCGGAAATAATCCCATTACTTAATTTCTTCCAGCAAGTCATAAGTGTCTGTTTTCAAAGGACTTATTCCTTTTTTGTAACCTTCAAAGCGTCCCAAAAGGCGCAGTCAAGCGATTGTAACCCACCCGCACAAAGCAAGCCAAGCCACCAAACAAGCTGCTTAGCTATAATAATACCAAGAAACAAAAGAAAGAAGAAAATAAAAAAGCTACCAAATGCGCATAATAAGTGAAGGGATTTCATTTAACAGCGATTGTGTCAACAAGAAAACGGCGCATGCGCAGAGCTTTTTCCAAGGACGACGAAGTGTTTTCCGAGACGCGGAAGTGAGCTCGACCATAAATAAAAAAAAGACTCACTAAAAAAAAAAAAAAAAAAAACTAAACAAGAAGAATATAACGACAATATTACGTGTAATGTCACTTCAACTTCGAAAGGTTGGGCAAGGCTGCTTAGACGATAAAAAATGCGTTTTCGAACGATTAGCATTTCAGAAAAGAATAACAAGTGTTGAATTTCCCGAGTTCCGAAAATAGTTAGGAGACTGCGTTAGGAGCATCATTTCATTTGGAATACAAATATGTTGGGGACACTTCGTTTTTTGCGAACGACTGGGAATTTGGTTTGATTGTAATGCTTTTCAACTTGATTTACAGAGGACTTAGCCTCATTTTGTCGTCAGGCCGGCGGCAAAATGTAGTCCGCCAGAAGTAGGATAATTGGTAGAAATCCAGGACAGAAAAACGAGGAAACACTTTTTTGGTAAAGTTAGTCCAATCGCCATATTGATTTTAAGTTTGAAAATGTAAATGCTTTTTATGTGATCGCTAAATTGTATAAATGTTTGTTTCTTTTGCTCAAAATTAATGAATAAAAATTTCTTCAATGGTTTTGTAAAATAATCTTGTATATTATTTCACGACTTTTTTTTTTTCCTAAGATTTCTTTTTTCATCCTTTATCCTAAACCAAAATTATTTAAAAAAAAAAAAAAAAAAAAACTTAATTTAGAGGTTTAGACCTCCGCTTTTAACGAATAGAATATTTTCAATTGAACCAAAGCGTTATTCCCTTGAAAATTGAAGTCACAAAAATAAAAAAAAATTCAACAATGTTGGGAAGTTGAGATGGCAAAAAAGAGAAAATTACAACATAAGAACATAAAGAAAACCCAAGACATAGTAATTAAAAAAATAAAAAAAAAAAATAGGGAAACACATTTAGAAAATTGGCAGCCTAAAAATTACAATACGGCATTCATCTTAGTTATAAGAAATCATTTAAATAAATTAATCTACTTTGATAATCTACTTAATATCGTCAATCCGCCATCAGGACGTCCAGCAGGCCAATGTTGCTGTCCTTCTCCTGGAATACCCCCGTGTTGTCATGGCAACAGACAACGCTAGACTACAAGATGGGAGCTATTCTTGTGATGAAACAGTATAATATCTCAAATCAAAACTTAAAAATAGAAAAAGAAAAAGGAGATAAGGTACTTTATATTCAGGGTACATAATCCAGTTACCAACTTGAAATTCAACTACCAACTCTGTCCTTCGATGCGAATGCGAGATATTATCCACTCTTTTAAATCCCTGGACAGTGAGTGTCAACAAAAAAAAATAGAGATAAAAGCTTTAATATAGTAAACAACAGAGAAGTCAGAGCAAGCGTGTCGGGAAGGTCGCTTTTCCCCAAGGCTCTTGCGCTCCCGAAACATCAACAAGCCTTTTTTTTAATACAATAAAGGAGATAAAAAGGACGCACGTTCCAAAAAAAAAAAAAAAAAAAAAAAAAAAAGTTGGGGTCGCCCAACTTTCAATTACACTATATTATTGACGTGGATTTGTGTCATTTACAGTTTTTATATTTTCATCATTCATGTAGCAAAAATGGCCAGTTTGGCGATATTTTTTGTATGGGGTTTTTAGAAAAAAAATCCGCCAAAATGATGATTTTGGCGATATACTTTTCGATAATGAGGAACTTGCACAAGTGAGGAAAATGAACATTTTTTGTATTTTCTAGTGTTATCCAACGAATATATTTGAGCAGTGCAATTATTTTTTTATCTTTATGCTTTCAATTAATCTAAAATCGTGTTTGAAATTAGCCGAAATCAAAGCAAAAGTCACGTGATCAAAAACGCATGAAAAAACCGTGACGTGGTTACGCAGAGATAAAGTCGCAAAACCAAGGAGAAACCACACTCATTCGACGTCTAAAACAGGTTTTAGTGTGGTTCATTATCTGCGCGTTGACGTTTCACGCAAAAGTGGCTTTTCCCCGCCAAATCGCAAAGTGAAAAACTAAATATTTTTTCAACTATCTATCCGAGCTCAAATTTTTGAAAAAATTTTACTGTTTTTCATAATTTTTTCTCTACTTTTATTTAAAAATAAAACCAAAAAACGTGAAAGGTCCTCATTCTTATATTATCCTCTCTTGCAGGTGAAACTGGGATAAGGAGAAAAAAACGATCGTTGATGAGGTATGTTCAAGGAAAGAGAACTCTGTGTTAAAGGTATTCGTTTTTCAACTTTATACGCCGTTAAAGCATTTTTACGGAAATTTCGAAGGTGGGGACGTTTAAACACCTTAAGAGGCATTACCACAGAGATTTTGAACAAAATCGTTAGAGTCATTTTTTAGCAATTACTGAAAAACATGATTTTTTTTAATGGCCGCTACCTTATGCGCATGCGCAATTTTGACAAAAACCTTAGTGGTTCCTTGTGCCATCACCAACTCTCACACCAAATTTGAACTTCGTAGGTCAATTTGATATGGAGTTATGCTGACCACACACAGACACAAGACAGACATTTTTTCTAGATCACATTTTTGAAATCAGGATGTTCCAAAACGTGAAGAAATGCAAAAAAAAAAAAAAAAAAAAAAAAAAAATCGATTTTATTTTTTTACTGAATGATATATACTTTCATTACCCTACGTATACATAGAAAGTAAAAATGGAATAGAAATTTAGTGAAAAGTTTTCCCGCCAAGTTAACGCCCAAGTCATTGTCATAAGAAACATTTTTTATTAATACAAAACAACAAAATACCCGTATTTATGTAAGCATTTGTCGTCAACATTAACAGGGGCTGAAATTGTATTCGCTTAGATTTTGAACTTAGTGTGCCGCAATGTGTGAAAAACGTCTTTTTGGTGACAATAGAAATCACGCAATCCAAGCGACAAAACATTACATTTCCGTACGCAGAAAAATCCAGAAACAAAAACTCAAACTATTATCATGAATCCTTTATATTCAATGCTTCCACAAAATTATACAACAACAAGTGTAATTCTTTTCCGCAGAAACAAATTTGAAAGCATTTTCTTGCAACAAATTCGGCCAATATACTTACGCTCATGGGGATAGTTTCCAACCCTTTCCTTTCAAAGCGATTAGCGTGCTTTCCGCAGCGGAACGGAATCGCAAAAGATGATTATATCTTTGTAATTTTTTTTTTTTTTTTTAAATTACTTGTCGGTGGCAATAGTGTGTTGCTGAATCAACAGTTCTAAAAGGTGATTGATAGAATACTAGAAAGAAGAATAGAATTGCAGTTGGAATTACAATGATATTTTGTTATCGATTACGGTATGTATTTTCCCGTTTCGCCATTAGCTCTCAATTGTGGAAAAGAGTTTCTATTACTTTTTCTCCTTATCTAGACTGTAAAATTATAACAAAGCAGCCTATGCATTTAATAGAAACTGTAAATTTGTAACAAAGCAGCCTATGCATTTAATAGAAACTGTAAAATTGTAACAAAGCAGCCTATGCATTTAATAGAAATTGTAAAATTATAACAAAGCAGCCTATGCATTTAATAGGAACTGTAAAATTATAACAAAGCAGCCTATGCATTTAATAGAAACTGTAAAATTGTAACAAAGCAGACAATGCATTTAATAGAAACTGTAAAATTATAACAAAGCAGCCTATGCATTTAATAGAAACTGTAAATTTGTAACAAAGCAGCCTATGCATTTAATAGGAACTGTAAAATTATAACAAAGCAGCCTATGCATTTAATAGAAACTGTAAAATTATAACAAAGCAGACTATGCATTTAATAGAAACTGTAAAATTGTAACAAAGCAGCCTATGCATTTAATAGAAACTGTAAAATTATAACAAAGCAGCCTATGCATTTAATAGGAACTGTAAAATTATAACAAAGCAGCCTATGCATTTAATAGAAACTGTAAAATTATAACAAAGCAGACTATGCATTTAATAGAAACTGTAAAATTGTAACAAAGCAGCCTATGCATTTAATAGTGACTGTAAAATTGTAATCAAGCAGCCTATGCATTTACTAGAAACTGTAAAATAATAATAAAGCAACCTATGCAATTCATAGGAATTGTAAAATTATAATAAAGCAGCTTATGCATTTACTGTAAAATTTTAATAAAGAAGCTTATGCATTTAATAGAAACTGTAAAATTGTAATAAAGCAATCTATGCATTTAACATTACTAATAGGATTTCTATTACTTTTTTGGAAGTTTATCAGAGTTAGATAATGTGTTTGATTGATGAGAGAAATAAGATTCCTTAGGTTTCTTCAACGTACTTAATTTGCAGTTTTCTCTTTTATATAGCGCTGCCATCTACCGTACATCATTACATCTTCCTAACATTTTTGGACCAGACGGATTCGATTTGGCGATTGACCTTTCCTGACCTGTTCGAAGCAGAGAGTATCGTAATGCACGCGAGACAACCTCTGTCCATGACGCATGCGTGATGTGCATGTGGGGAAGTGGGGTGCTAGCTCAGATGTCGACCTCGTCATCTGACCGATTAGACCAATGATTTTTTTGGCTTTAATGAGCATAATGTCAAACACAAATAACCAGAAACGCCTATACTAAGTGTAACGGTTTCTTTAAGCATATATTTTTATGCGACACTGCTGGGAACCGAACCTTGGATCGCTGCGTGGAGCAACCTCGTGAGTCGATAGCCAGGCATCGAAAAAGCGGGCAATGTCCATTCAACAAGTTAAAAAAAAATCGTTTGTTTTCCCCAATATCACCCCCTATGAGTCAATAATAATGAAAAAAAAAGAAAACTTCCCCCAAACGGGTTGACGAACTCAAAGTACCCTTACTCACTTAACTATATAAGAAAGGCTGCACGAATTTTTTCTCGGCCAAACTATCTGGTGATTGTAACGGGTCTAATGGGGGTGTTTGTACTCGAAGAGAATGATTCGAAACCGCAAACGATTGCGTGCATGGGTGCACGCCAATGCCGGTTGGTTTGCCCGGGGCGGTACCTCTTTTTTTTTCTTCTTCTTACAGACGACTTTTGGTGTGCGGCCAGAAACAATGGAACGAATTGCCTGGGGGGGGGGGGGGAGAGAAGGGGGGAGGGGTAAACACAAAGTTTGAAGGTATATTGAGGATCAAGTTAAGGCTCTAAATCTTTATTAGTGTTTTATACAAACATTCCAGATTTTTAGATCCTTTATATTCACTTTAATTTTGTTTCTCGATGGCGGGCAAATCTGCGGACCCCTAATTAACCCCCTTGCCGACATCCAATCGGGCTGGAACTTTGGCAGATAGATTCTATGTCGATGACAGTGCATTCTATCAAATTTTGAGGGCTGTCACTGTCACTAAA
Source organism: Linyphia triangularis (assembly GCA_963978545.1). Taxonomy (NCBI): domain Eukaryota; kingdom Metazoa; phylum Arthropoda; class Arachnida; order Araneae; family Linyphiidae; genus Linyphia; species Linyphia triangularis. The sequence goes on from OZ021726.1 coordinate 10,638,324, forward strand.
CGGTCGCTTTTAAGAAGGTCGCATTGAAGACACTTTTTCGTGTTGCCAAAATTGTTTTGATAAATAATAAAATTGTTTTAATCAGAATAAATAAAAGATATTTGGAGTGCATAAATTCACAATAATTTTTAGTGAATAAATTTTGAAAAGTAGTTCACCGCATATTTTGCTGATAGAGATGATTTTAATATTTCAAATGAGATGCCAACACCAAACACACGCTGGCAACAGAAACAGTGCTTTGTTAATGAATAAAAAAATTGGCAATACATATAAAGGATTTATATTACCTTTTTTATGAGTTATATTTTATTCATGGTGATATAAATTTGACCCAAACTATTTATTAACATTCTCCCAACTCCCATAGAGGTTGCAGGTTCGAGTCCCGTGTTTGGCATAGGTGTTTGTAAATGTATGTTGGCTTGTCTAATGACGAATGTTTCGGCGCATTATAGCCCTCATGTTGCTGACCGCGTCAGATAATCTGAAAACAACCAACCAACCCAACTCCCATAGTCAAAATAACCATACTAACTTTAATTTTTTAAAACCTAAAAAGGCAAAAAAAAAATCAAACTATTCTTTTTGGGTGCAGGAGCACGCAACTAAACTCAACTCTACACCCAGCAACAGAATTCGAGTTGTGGAAGGTCGGAATATCGCCGGCGAATCACGGCTTTTCTTAAAAGAGGGGCACTGCAAGGGAGGTAGGAATTTCTCAAACTCAATTGTGAAAAGGAAATCAAGAGACAAGTTTTTTCTATACTTTGTGAGGGGATTATTTTGAAAAAATAAGTAAAATATTAAGAAACGCAATAAAGTCAACGTGTACGAATGAAAAATGAAAACCATTTTTAAGTCAATGAATAAGAGCGTTTTTTTTTCTTCTTCGAAGGTTGTTCGTGCTCAATGTTATTAGCGCTCTGTGATCGAATACCAAAGGTGCTGGGATCGAATCCTGGATGCTTGTTGGTGGTTTGTATTCCACGCTAAGCTGTAGGCCCGGCCTAATTAAACCGTTATTGTGTGCAAAGATATGTCGTTGAGTGTACAAAACAATAAAATGTCCGTTTCTAATTGTTTTTACGACAGAGGTTCTTTTATTTATGGTAATTTTAAAACGTTATCTCTTTTAAAAAGGTATGTGTATTTTAAAACCCTTTATATTTACTTCGATTTTGTGTTTGCGTGCGTCGTCGATGGCGGGCAAATCCTTTTAGCGCGGGGACAACCGCCAAAATTTGATAGAATGCATTGTCATCGACATCGAATCTATCTGTTAAGTTTCATCCCGATTGAATAACGGCAAGAGGGCTAATTTGGGATCCGCAGATTTTCCTGCCTTCAAAATACACAGCAACACATTTGAAATTAACATAAACACACAATTGAAATTAACATAAGGATTTAAAAAATAACACACTTAAAGATACACCCTGTAAGACTCATCTACAATTAACTTCTTTAAATTATTAATTTAAAAATAAAAATAAAAAAAATATCTTTTTCGTTCGTAATCCATGAAATAAAAGCGAGAGATTCAGTATCGAAAACAAAACAACGGGTAAACAATAACCAGACACAAAAAGAGAAATTTATGAATGGGGAAGGTTGCTATGGTAACAAGTAAATGCTGTTCAGAATTCAGATGGGCGCCATTTTTACGGAAAGAATGGAAGGTTGAAACAATCAGTTTCAAGGCTGAAGGAAGACAACATAAATTTCAGTTGCAATTTTATTCATCGAAGCAATATTGAGTTAAGAAATTTTTTTTCCGAGATGTTGATAAAATAGGAATTAAGCTCGGGAAAAGCATTAAAAAATATTTTTCAGCGACGTATTTTTAGGCAGACATTTCCATTGAACATAGAAACTAAATTAAATAACTGGAACCAATACGATTAATTTTTTAATTTCTATTTTTGATTACAAGGAAAACAAAATTAGTCTAAGAACAAAAGGTATGATTTATTAATGGAATTTTCGATTGGCCTTATACACGTGTCATATACTAATTTGAAGGTCTGGGTAAGAAAGATTACACGAAATTTAAGCGGGTAAAATCTGCCCGGAGAGTGCTTCCATACAGGGTGGCATGGTTTAAACCAACCACGGTTTAAAAAGTGGTTTAAACCAAAGTTTAAACCGTGATTTAAACCAAATGGTTTTTTCTCATAAAAAACAATTTTTTTTTAAAGAATAATATAAAATCGTATTTTTTATTTATTTATTTATTCACAATTAGATTTTTCAAATTACTTGATGTTGTAAGTAACTTCTACTTTTAACTAAAAGTTTTCAATTCCAAAGATATCTTTTTCAAAAGGAATTTAATGAAAATGTAACAATTATAGAATGATAACGAAAGCAATAGACTGAGAGGCGACTTCGAAATTGTTCTAGCCCATCGAACATCATTCTGATTTTTTTATAGAAATTAGAGAAAAGTGAGTAGATTACGAATCCACTGATCTGCCGTGGCAAAAATGGCCGAAACCGGTCAAAAATCGACTTTTAATAAGTTGAACTAAATCCAATTGCCAAATGCGCCATAACTTGCCAAATAATGAGCATTTTTTTTTTTATTTGGTAACCCTCACTCTTTAATTTTCAGTTAAGAAGGTTGCAGACGATTCAGATATCTGGCGACGGGTCTACTTGCATCTATTAAAAGGGAACCAAGTTGACAATAAACATTACGTCACGGATAACGTAACTGATGTCGCCAATTTGGCTTACTTTTAAAAGATACAAATTTTCCAAAGCCAGAGATCAGAAATCGTTTGCGCTTTTTCTCATTGAAAATCAAAATGCAGGGTTGCCTGTCGAAAAAGTTTGTTCTCTTTTTGACAAGTTATGACATATTTGGCAATCGGATTTTAGTTCAACTCATTCCAAGTCGATTATTGATCAGTTTCGGCCATTTTTGCCACGGCAGACCAGTGGATTCGTAATCTACTCACTTTTCTCCAATCTCTATAAAAAATTCAGAATGATGTTCGAAGGGGTACCAAAGTTTGCAGTCGCCTCTCTGACTATCAACTTCACTTTCCAACGTTTCTCAATCCGAAGTCAAAAGGTCGAGCAACAATCCAAAAACCCTCTTTCAACATCTTGATCGACCACACATTTTGTATAGCAGCTCTACACGATGTCCGCTTTCTTTTTTTTTCTCTCCCGAAGTAGCCATCAAAGGGAGAAGAGGGGCCTGCACTTCGTCTTTCCAAAATAAACAAGTGGTCGAGAAAACGAGGTTAAAAGGATGACGACAACAACAACAACAACACATCCCGGCAAGTGGGCGAACTGACGAAGGACCAGAGCAACGGGAAAAGAAATGTGATACTCCTTCCAACAGAGCAACTGCTCTGCTTCTTCGATTTTATATAGACTTGAGAGGCGACTGCAATTTTTGGACCTCATCGAACATCATTCTGAATATTTTTTAGAAATTAGAGAAAAGTAAGTAGATTGTGAATCCACTGGTCTGCCGTGGCAAAAATGGCGGAAAATAGTCAAAAAATCGACTTTTAATAAGTTGAACTAAATCCAATTGCCAAATGCGCCATAACTTGCCAAATAATGAGCATTTTTTTTAATTTGGTAACCCTCACTCTTTAATTTTCAATTAAGAAGGTTGCAGACGATTATGATGAGTTGCGATGGCTTACTTGCATCTTTCACAAATGATCCAAATTGGCAATAAACATTACGTTACTGATGACGTAACTGATGTCGCCAATTTGGCTTACTTTTAAAAGATACCAAGTTTTCCGAGCCAGAGATCAGAAATCATTTGCGCTTTTTCTTATTGAAAATCAAAATGCAGTGGGTTGCTAAACGAAAAAGTTTGTTCTTTTTTTGGCAAGTTATGACATATTTGGCAATCGGATTTTAGTTCAACTCATTCCAAGTCGATTTTTGATCAGTTTCGACCATTTTTGCCAAGGCAGACCAGTGGATTCGTAATCTACTCACATTTCTTCAATTTCTACAAAAAATTCAGAATGATGTTCGATGAGATCCAAAAATTTGCTGTCGCCTCTCGGACTAATAGTCTTGAATATCGTAATACCAGGGGACGCACTGAGTTTTCTACAAAAATTAGGTTAGGTTGGTTTGTACGCTCAACGACCTATCTTCATGCACAAGGACGAATAATTAGGCCAGGACCTACAGCTTAAGGTGGATTCCGAACCACAACGAACATCCATGTCTAACCCAGGATTCGAACCCGGCACCTTTGGCATGCGAGACCAGAGCGATGACCTTGGGGCTATAAGGTGGGCCGACCATTGATTTGCGATAAGTTAGGAACTTTAGGGATGACTCTAAAAATTTCAAGAATAATTCCTAAAAATTTTAGGAGCGATTCCAAAAAAATGTAGGGATAATTTAAAAAAAATTTAGTGGCATTTCTTTTAAAGCTGACGTAGTTTCCTACCACAGATATTCTTTTCAAAAGTATGCTTTAATTTCGGGAACACAACAGCTAATTTTCAAAAAATTTAATAATTAATAATTAAAACCTCAGAATTTTTTTCTTCCTCTGGAGGGTTATCGTTCCTCCAGATTCAAATACTATGTAGTCTGTGTTTCTGTACACTCTTTAACTCCACTATTGCAGTAAAAGTATGATATTGTTGCGTGGCTGGGGTTCGAAAGATTTGAAGCCAAAGCAGATCAAAACTTGCAGAAATTTATTCCGATATAACTCTTCGCAGATTCTCTTACAACTGCAGAACTTCTCGTTCTAGTAGACTCAATACAGCTCGTTACACAACAATAGAGCACAAAACAGCAGTTAAACTTGACACACAACTGCTAAATCGCAGCAAAAGACAATGCAATACAGTTCGCTTTAGAACTACTCTGAATGCTCACTGAGACTCAGTATCTCAACTCATTAATTCCTGTCAACTCACACTAACTAACCAACTCGGCCGACTTATATAGGAGCCAAACCTTCTTGAGACTTCTAGAAGTATATTTTTGGAGAACTTTTCAGATCGTAGTCAGAAAAGTCATATGCATGTACATGGGGACCGAAAATGTCGCTAAATGGTCGCCAACTTGGCTCTATCTCGCCAACTTGGCGAGATTGCCATTACCATAATGTTAAATGCCCTGCTCCTAGTAAAACTCGCTTCCCAGCGTTATCTCTGAAAAACTCGTTATCAAGCATTAAGACACACATTGCGGGGAAGCAAACTAAACACGAACTAATGCACTGCCTTATGCGAGATGTACATAAATTTTCCTATTTACAAAATTAACACTACAAAATATTTACAAATATACAAAAATTCGTAACAATATTATTTAGACACCACACGGTGTTACAATCACCCCGGGATAATTAAGGTTTCCCTTTCAAAAAGCATATGCATGCCGTTTCCCTCTTCTTCAAGTGTATACAGGTCCAATTTCAGGTCATTCTGACTGATGGTTTCTTATAGCGTTTTGAAAGTTAAAAATTTAATTACGATTACCCTGTATTTCTGAATAATTGCATCATGGTCTCCACAGCAGTGCATAAAAGATTTAAAGGTTTATAGGAGAAAAAAGACAGGTACCGGACTAGATGAAACAACAGTTCAATAACGGCAATCAGTTAACTGATAAAAACTATCAGCTGTCCGTAAAAAGCAAGCAGCACTCCATATAAAGTAACCAGCAATCCATAGTGGGTAACCATCAATCCATAGTGGGTAACTATCAATCCATAGTAAGCAACCAGCAATCTATAGTGGGTAACCATCAATCCATAGTAAGCAACTAGCACTCCATAGAAAGCAACCAGCAAGCCATAGAAAACCCCTTAGGCAAAGAAATCAGGGAGCTGATAAGCTGAAATAAACAGCTATCCAAAAATTTATCAACGACTTATCCAAAACGATTGGTTAACCAGGCAAATAGCTCAGAGAGAAAAGACGACAAGCAATGAACCAACCTCAAGAAAAAGCCAACAACCCTTCCAGTACCCCGAAAGAAGGGCAGTCGTTGCCACCACGCATCGAAGAGTTCATCCGTTCCGAACGAACTCCCAGGTGATGGAGGAACACAAGGCACCCCAGTCAGACGATAAATAATCCACTTCGACCTCCCCTCCAGAAAGTGAAGTGAAGAAGAGATCGCTCTATTTAGCGCGGGTCTTCTTGCCTATAAATATATATAGAGAGAGATAGGTACTGGTAAAGGGTAGTGGAAGAAGTGGAGCGAAGACAGTGCAGAAGGTGGTAAACACTAAGTGGGGCACAGAAGAAGAGCAGGAAAAAGTGCCGTTTATCGTTTGGAGAAGGGGGGGGGGGGGGTGATGTATGGGAAACAGAGAGAGAGAGAAAAGTTGGTCAAGCATCTCATTCAGATGACCTCATCGCGAGATTACATGATATCGTCTCTGATTGGGATGGTGATGAGGCTACGGGCTGATAAACAAAACAGTAACCTATTTTGCATGATAATCAATGTTATTGATTGCATGCTTGATGGTTTTTCGATTTTTTTTTTTCCCCTTCAGAAGAAAGCCGAAAAACGAAATCAATAGTTCTGACAAAGTTCCTAACACAGGTCCCAAAACTACTAATGACTTTTACTGCATTCCTAATACAGGATATTGACATGGTCCTTCGGACTTTCTAACTTTGAAATGGCGTAACTGAGAAACAGTGGTAGACAAATAGAAGAGACTAGTGGTGTATTAGGCAGACAGGTACGGAATTTTGAATTACAACGGTTTGCATAATTGATTCATGGGAGTAAATTTGATGACGGTTACATATGGTTTACTGATAAGGTTCATTTTCATTTGGATGGATTTGTCAACTGCCACAACTGGGGAATACAAGATACAGAAAAAAACGTCTGGGTCTTACAAAAGCACTACCTTCAGCAAAAGTGATCCTTTTTAATACACTATCTAGTAAAAGGGTCATAGGATACTTTATTTTTAATGAGGGAAACGGTTAACTCATTCCCTATATTAAGATTTTACGACTGCGTTTCCACATTTCAATATTGTAACTTTGTAAACCTGTATATTTAAAGTTTCATACATGTCTATCCAATGCACCAAACGTCTCTTCTTTCTGTCTCTTACTCTCGCGCAGTTAAAACTTCTGTCTCTTACTGTTCCGCAGTTAAAACTTCAGTCTCTTACTGTCACGCAGTTAAAACTTATGTCTCTTACTGTTCCGCAGTTGAAACTTATGTCTCTTACTTTACCGCAGTTAAAACTTATGTCTCTTACTTTACCGCAGTTAAAACTTCTGTCTCTTACTTTACCGCAGTTAAAACTTCTGCCTCTTGCTGTCTGTTTACGCCGCGTCATGGCTGTAATTCTTATAATTATCGTCTGCTTTAATATTCACTGTCGAAAATACAAAAGTTTATTCTTTGCAAGTGACATTTAATTAAGTTTTTTTAGTGTTCTATTTTTTGCTGTTCTGATAGACATTGTGAGTTAAAAGTTGTTCTAAAAACCTTCTCCTCCCGATATACAAGAATTATAATAAACTTATAACAGAAGAAAACTTAGTGTTGTTTGTTTGAAGAGCAATTAATATAAGAAGCTATCGACTAGTGATGGTCCGTCAGGTGTGAATTAACACTGTCCAACAATTAAAACTTCTGTCACTCACTATCCCGCAGTTAAAACTTCTGTCACTCACTATCCCGCAGTTAAAACTTCTGTCTCTTACTGTCCCGCAGTTAAAACTTCTGTCTCTTATTGTTCCACAGTTAAAACTACTGTATCTTACTCTCCCGCAGTTAATACTTCTGTCTCGTATTGTTTCGCAGTTAAAACTTATGTCTCTTAATGTCCAGCAGTTAAAACTTCTGTCTCTTACTGTCCCGCAGTTAATACTTCTATTTCGTATTGTTTCGCAGTTAAAACTTATGTCTCTTAATGTCCCGCAGTTAAAACTTCTGTCTCTTACTGTCCCACAGTTAAAACTTCTGTCTCTTATTGTTCCACAGTTAAAATTACTGTATCTTACTCTCCCGCAGTTAATACTTCTGTCTCGTATTGTTTCGCAGTTAAAACTTATGTCTCTTAATGTCCCGCAGTTAAAACTTATGTCTCTTACTGTCCCGCTGTTAAAACTTATGTCTCTTACTATCACATGGTCATTTACTACGCGCTGATTGACTGAGCAATAATCTTACATATGACGTCTTGAACAGAGAGGAGACAGGATTAGCCAATAGTGAATCGCCAAGTGAATGACATCACGAAATAGCTCGGTCAAAGCCTAGTGATTCGTTAAAAGTCTTTTAATAGCCGTGGTTAGAAAAGTAAAGGTAAAGCCTTATTTTCTTTTTTTATCAACAAACTAAAACAAAACTATTTGCGGAAGTTATCAGCATTACTATATAAGTTGTGATTTGCTTGGGACTATATCTTTTAAGCGGAAGGTTTCATGTCATGAAGTCAAGACAAGTTGTCTCGGACTAGACAAGAAACTCTCCAGGGGTCACGGCGGAACTGAAATAATTAAAAATTCAGACATCAACAATATCAATGTCCTTACCGTTGATGGTAGGCAGTGGAGACTTTGGACTGCAAGATAAACTCATGAGTACCATGGCGGCCATACAGTCGTCCATGACTCCGTCATCCGCGCTGGACCTGCGCTTGCGACCACTGAAAAAGAAATCCATCTTTTAGTCAAGCTGTTACACACTGTAACAGTTACTATATAACATACTTGTACAATGGTAACAGTTACATACAATAACAATTACGATGACAGGATCGATAACATTAAATACGTTCTTAGTTTGTGTGACAGCACTGCACAGTGACTTGTGGAACAAAAATTAAGGAAATCAGCGTCAAAGATTTGTCAGTTTGTACGCACAGTAACAGTTACTATAACATGCTTGTACAATAGTATCAGTTATATACAATAACAATTACGATGACAAGATCGATAACATTAAATACGTTCTTAGTTTGTGTGACAGCACCGTGACTTGTGGAACAAAAATTAAGGCAATCGGTGTCAAAGATCTGTCAGTTTGTACACACAGTAACAGTTACTATAACATGATGCATAATAATAACAGTTACATACAATAACAAATACGATGACAATCGATAACATAACGTTCTCAGTTTGTGTGACAGCCCTGCACAGTGACTTATGGAACAAAAATTAAGACAAACGTTGTCTAAGATTTGTCAATTACTACAAACAGTAATAGTTATTGTAACATGCTTGGACAATAGTAACAGTTACATACAATAACAATTACGATGACATGAGCGATAACAGTACGTTTGTGTGACAGCACTGCACAGTGAGTTATGGAACAAAACTCATAGCAATCAGTTTCAAAGATTTGGCAGTTAGTACAGTAACAAAGTTTGTCAACAAGTACACACAGTAACAGTTACTATAACATGCTTGTATAATAGTAACAGTTACATACAATAACAATTACGATGATAGTATCAATAACTCTAAATAAATTCTTACGTTTGTGTGACAACATTGTTCAGTGACTTATGTAACAAAACTTGTAACAATTAGTATCAAAGATTTGTCAACTAGTTGTGCAAAAAAACATGTCATTGGACGTCAAAGAAGACGAGCTTGATTTTTCAGAAGTAAAAAAAATGTCCAAGCATGCGCGAGAAATGAAATATACTTTATTGTACTTGGTAAAGGTGTAAAAGGTTTTAAAAATTACGTTGTCAAACAAAACTTTGACATTGAAAACATTTTTATAAATCCAATCAACACGGGAATCCAGGAAAGCGCTTGTCTCTGAATTCAACTATTCTCCGTAGTACAGATGAGATATTTTTGTGAAGAATGACTATTGTTTATTTTCGCGTCAATTAAATGCGGTGACATAAAAAAATAATGATTAATTTCGAACAAAAATTATTTTCCACAAAGCTTTATTTTTTAATTAAGGAATGCAAAACTCAAAAATAGTAGCAAATTTTTTATTTTTTTTTTGGGGGGGGGGGGGGACGTTTCTACCCTTGTAGATGGCTCTAATGACTTTTCTGCGTCCAAAGTAAAAAATATTAAGAAAGAATTCATACTGCAGCAACAACTGATAAGTTTAAATAAATTATATCTGTAAAATATAACGGCCATAATTTAATATATAATAGGTTTTTTTTAAAGTAACTGTGCAATGTTATTGTATTTTTTTAATAGTAACAGTGCAGAAAAAAAATGCTGTTTTAATGTGATAATAAAATGTAATTCTTTAATTTCATATCATTTGTACAATATAGTTCTAGTTCTTGTACAGGAGCTACATAGCATAATTCTTCAGTTTTTATGATGCTTAAATTATTTTGACCTATGAATATATTTTATTGTTTTATGGCAACAGCGCAAAAAAATGCTGTTTTAATGTGATAATAAAATTTAATTCTTTAATTTCATATCATTTGTACAATATAGTTCTAGTTCTTGTACAGGAGCTACATAGCATAATTCTTCAGTTTTTATGATGCTTAAATTATTTTAATCTGTGAATATATTTTATTTTTTTATGGCAACAGCGCAAAAAAATGCTGTTATAATGTGATAATAAAATTTAATTCTTTAATTTCATATCATTTGTACAATATAGTTCTAGGTCTTGTACAGGAGCTACATAGCATAATTCTTCAGTTTTTATGATGCTTAAATTATTTTGACCTGTGAATATATTTTATTGTTTTATGGCAACAGCGCAATATAATAGAATAGTTTTGCTACAAAGTTTAAAATAATATTGTGAGCTTTTATAGTGGCCAAATAAAATGTATGCTGTTTTCAACACTTCATTAGAATTCTTGTTTAAGTTATCAATGTTAGAAAATGCAACTTAATAATAATAATTTCATTGCGATTTTCTAACTTTTATTGTTGGGACGTGACAAACATTGTCTCGAGTCGTTGTTGGAGATGAAATTATTATAGTTTCTCTAATCAACAACTTCTCAAAGACCTAGATTCCTAAAAACTAACTCACTATGTTACAATCTTCTATCCCAGTGCATTTAGAAACTACTTTGTATAAAACCTTGACATTTGGTGAGTAGGTACGAAAATGACCACTTAATGAAATGACATAAATTAAAAACTCGAAAATAGCGTCTAATATATTTTATTTTATATTTGAAATCCATACGTCAATGCATATACAGTGGCTCCACCTGGTTTTGTCTATCGCTATTTTAATTTTCATTTATAATAGATAGACATTAAATGAAAACAATTTATGTCATTTCATTAAATGATTATTTTCGTACCTACTCACCAAATTTCAAAGTTTTATCGAAAGTAGTTTCTAAATGCACTGGGCTAGATGATTTTAACACAGTGAGGATAGGGAATGATCCTCGCTAGAACTTCCTAGTAAGGACCATTCTCTATACTCGCTATATAACTATCTTCTATCCCAGTGCATTTAGAAACTACTTTCGATAAAACCTTGAAATACGGTGAGTAGGTACGAAAATAATCATTTCATAAAATGATATAAATTGTTTTCATTTAATGTCTATCTATTATAAATGAACATTTAAATAGCAAAAGACAAAACCAGATGGGGCCACTGCAAATGCATTGACGTAAGGTTTTCTATGTATAAAATAAATATATTAGACGCTTTTTTCGAGTTTTTAATTTATGTCATTTCATTAAGTGACCATTTTCGTACCTACTCACCAAATGTCAAGGTTTTATACAAAATAGTTTCTAAATGCACTGGGATAGACGATTGTAACGTAGCGGGCATAAGGAATGATCCTTAATTAGAGGTCGGAAATATCGATCAAAATAAATATCGATACTATATCGTTGCATAGAAAAAAAATATCGATAAAATATCGATATATCGATACATGATTTTTTTTTTTTTTAATTTGATTTTTAATTTTGCCGGAAACGAAGTTTTCGGCGCAAATTTCTACTTTTCATGAATTTATGCCAAAATTGTTTTAATAAATAAATTATAAAAATTGTTTTAATGAATAAATTGTATTATTAATCAGAATAAATAAAATACATTTGGATATCAATGCATAAATTCACATTATGCATTGATCTCCAAAATTCATACAAAATTCATGCATAAATTCATACAAAAAATTTGAAAAGTGGTTTACCGCAAATTTTCTGATAGAGATGTTTTTAATATTTAAAATTAGATGCAAATTCCAGGCACACGTTGGCAACAGAAAGGCGCTATGTTAATGACTACTAATAAATAATCTTATATTTCCATTACATTATGTTTTCTTATTGGTTAGGATGCCATTATGACTATCTCTCGGCCAAGTCCAAACTTTAGTTTTGAAGTTTTTGAAAAGGGAATAAAGAAAATCGAAAAAAATACATGGAACTACAAAACAATCATAAATTTTTAAAATATCGATACATCGGTGACTTGTATCGATATCTTTACTATCGATATATTTTTTTAAATATCGATAAAAATATCGTCATATCTATATATCGCCAACCTCTACCCTATCGGTGACTTGTATCGATATTTTTACTATCGATATATTTTTTTAAATATAGATAAAAATATCGTCGTATTTATATATCGCCAACCTCTACCCTATCGGTGACTTGTATCGATATTTTTACTATCGATATATTTTTTTAAATATCGATAAAAATATCGTCGTATTTATATATCGCCAACCTCTACCCTATCGGTAACTTGTATCGATATTTTTACTATCGATATATTTTTTTAAATATCGATAAAAATATCGTCGTATCTATTTATCGCCACCCTCTACCCTATCGGTGACTTGTATCGATATTTTTACTATCGATTTTTTTAAAAAAATATCGATAAAAATATAGTCGTATCGATATATCGCCAACCCTCTACCCTTAATAGCACTTCCTCTTAATTTTAATCGGAATAATAACAACATCCCCTTCTTAGTAGTAACTCATTCCAGCAAGGTCCATTAAACTTTCTCGCAGGTCGTTTCGCTCGCTAAAAAGTCTTCCGAACGTAAGAATCTGTGTCATGGAATCCAACAAAACACTGCATCCCAGAAATACCTACACACGCACCGAAGATGAGGCACCTCAACACGAACATCAAAGAAGCGAATCGTACGCGGAAGGTGAGAGAGAGGACCGCCGTGGGGCGCTGCGACCTTTTTTTTTTTTTTCCTCTCTTGCACCCCTTTGGGCACTCTCTGCCCTACATCGCGAACATTTTCCGCGTTCTAAAGCGAACGGGTGGGACATCGGAATTTCGAAGTTTACTGCCAGGTGAGGGAGGAGAAAAAAAATAACTTCGTGTTGTTGAGTAGTGAAGAGGAGGAATTTCTGAGCTTAATTTATCTTCCAACTAACGGGAAGTTTTTCCGACGAAATCAGTGTCCCACTCGTCTCTGCAACTCTCATTCAAACTGGAGTCTGTTAGTAACCAAGGGCATCCTATTATATGGGTGGGAGTATGGCAGTTATTCAATTGGCATCATTTGTATGGAATGTAGAAAAATATTATAAGCTATCCAGAAGTTTAGAGTTCAGTTCAACTTCTCGATAGCGCATGCTTTGCTGTAGAATTGAAACCGAAGGAGGCTTAACAATTGCCATAGAGATATTGTTGCGTGGATGGGTTCGAAAGACTTGAAGCCAAAGCAGATTAAAACTTGAAGAAATTTATTCCGATATAACTCTTCGCAGATTCTTTTACAACTCCAGAACTTTCCGTTCTAGTAGACTCAATACAGCTCTTTACACAACAATGGAGCACAAAATGCAGTTAAAAACTAGATACACAACTGCTAAAATCGTCGCAAAAGACAATGCAATACAGTATGCTGTCGGAACTACTCTGAATGCTTGCTGAGAGACAACTAACTAGATCACCCGCTCTCTTGGCCTTATATAGGAAAGCTAATTCTTCGCGAATCTTCTAGAGATAGAAATCTGGAGAATTTTCCAAATCGCAGTCAAAAAGCCCTATACAGGTACATGGGGACCGAAAGTGTCGCCAAAACCATCGCCAATTTGGCTCTATCTCGCCAAGAGACCGAGATTGCCATTAACCATAATGTTAAATGGCCTTCTCCTTGTAAAACTCGTTTTTTAGCATTACCCCTGTAAAACTCGTTTTCCAGCATTAAGATACGCATTGCAGGAAAGCGAAGTAAAAACAAACTCTTGTACTGCCTTATGCGAAATGTAGATACATTTTTCTTTTTACATAATTAATACTACGAAATATATACAAATATACAGAAATTCGTGACATTATATATTCACAACTTTTCCCAAAAGTAGTTGGCGCCTGTTGATAGCCAAGGGAAACTTATTGCATAGCATTGGATCGGGGACAGTATGCATCATCTACATGCAATACAAAAGCAGATTATTAGTTATCCAGAGTTGTAATTAAAGATAAGTGCAACTACAACTTCTGGATACTGCATGCTTGTGATTTTTGACTTGATATCGAAGAACAATTACCATAGAGATCTATATGAACACTTTTTTCCCAAAGTAGTTGGCGTCTGTTGGTAACCAAGGTAATCAATCACATAGCACTAGATGGGGGGGACAGTTTGGCAGTTATTAAATTGACACTGTCTGCTTTCAGAGAAGAAATGGGTTATCAGATATCCAGGAGTTATAGTTTAGGATCAGTAGTTACAGTTACGGATCAATGCAGTATCATCAATCCAAACTACAAATGTTGCATCTTAGGGAGCTTGTTGTATTGGGGGGGGGGGGGGATCTGGGAAAAGAGTTACAAGAGATATGTATTGTTCTGGAATGTCGTTAAAATTTAATCTCATTATTGAGAGTCATCCAAGTGTAAATTCAAGGTGGTTTTTCTGAGAGAAACTGCCATTCATTTGCATTTCGAATAAAAATAAATAAAAAAAAGAAGTATTATTTATTTTTAATCTGTTTTAATACTTTAAAATATAAATAAGATGCTAAGAAATTACGCTTGACTTCTCTACGCTTTGTGTTACAACCACTGACAACTAACATTTTACACCATGTTCGATTTCCAAACATTTCAAAAACATAAAAATGTCAACTCCATTTTTGGAAAATACTCAATCTAAAGAATCGATAACAAGAACTTATCAAAAGTTTCTTTATAACTTTTAACTCGAAAGCGTTTTTAAGTATTTATATTTACAAACTGTCTAAATTAAAGAATGTAGTTTGTTTATTTTTTTATTCCTTTTCTTATATTGTTAATTTTTTTATTCCTTTACTTATATTCATTACTTTTTTAATTCTTTACTTATATTCTTTATTTTTTAATTCTTTTAGTGATATTGTTTATTTTATTATATTGTTTTTTAATCAAGCATGACGTTTCTTTATTTCTTATTCCTTTACTTATATTCTTTTACTCTTATTCCTTTATTATATTCTTTATTTTCATTCCTTTACTTATACATTCTTTATTTTATTATATTTTTTATTTTTGTTCAAGCATGTCGTTTCCATCTCAACTTATATTCTTTATTTTTTATTCTTTAATTAATATCGTTTTTTTTTATTATTATTTTTATTCCTTTGCGTATATTCTTTATTTTAAATTCCATTAAAATATATTTTATACGCTTACATTTAAGCAACGGTTTATAAAATGTTTAAGCTGCCTAACAATTCATTTCAAAGACATTTCAAAATAATCTATACTCCAACAAATATATTAACTTTACACAGCAACACAAATATTAAGCTGTTAATTAAAAAAAAACATACGAACGAAAGTAAAACATCTGGATATTTATTTCTATGGGAGTTACAACACATATAGTATATTACACCCGAATATATATATTTTTTCATCCCTATGCAAGTTAACCAAGCGGAAGTCAAAACACAATGAAGCTCTGCCCTCCATATTTCATGACGAAGCAAAACCGTAACAGGACAAACATTTCTTCCACAATAGCCCATAAACATGCGGCGGACAAACGAGTGGACAGTGGTCAGTGGCGTAATGGAGGCTGTGACATTGATGGTGTGGGTCAGTGGGCCGTTTCGGAGATATCATTTGGCCTCTTTTTGGGGAATGCTTTCGTCGTTTGATTCTTTCTGATTGGACGAAATTTATAACTGCTCTCATTGGTAAACTTTTCATTGGTCATTTTTAAGAGTAATAAGTAATAAGGGCGTTTTATGATTATATAATGCATAAAATTTTTTAGGAATCTTGAATGAGGCTTTTTTTTTTTTATTTAACGTAATCTAAAAAAGTACGTTCTAAGGGTAAATCAGGTAAATACGTAGGTACAAAGGTTGTTTTATTTATTTATTTATTTATTTGTTTATTTATTTATTAACTTATTTTAAAACGTTTTATATTGAACAGTTATAGTATTTTTTTTTTTTTTTTTTTTTTTTTTTTATAGATTTATATTTTATAGCAATTTAAATTGAATATTTAAAGTTTTTTTCCTTTTCTTTTTTCGTCGATTTATATTTTAAAGTAATTAAGCAATTTATATCGAACACTTCATTTTTCAAAATTTAAAATAACATTTTTACATAGTTTTAAAATGTAGTTACAGTATAGGTTTTGGGATATGATTCAATACAGAAATTTCTTCTTCTGACGAAGAAACCCATAAAAAAAGTTTTTTTCTAAAAATCCTTTACGTGCATAACCAACTTTTACAAGAAATTGCAACTTATTAAAAACAATTTTGAGCTCAAATTGAGTTCATAATTGCTTAATAAGTTGCAATTTCTTGTAAAAATTGGATATCAAAATCGATTCTGTACTGCAGACTGTTTTCAAATATTTTACATTAATTTCGATTGTGTATGTATGTGACTGTGTATGTCAATTGCGTGAAAATCTGCGTAGGCCTTATTAAACCCTTTGCCGTCACCGCATCGGGCTGAAACTTGGCAGATAGATTCGATGTCGACGGCAATGCATTCTATCAAATTTCAGGTGCTATCACTGTCACTAAAAGCTCGCTTTTATGGAATACTAATTAACAACTCGCCGTCATCCAGTCGCACTGAAATAGCATTTAACCGATCATTGAAGAAACTCTTTCCTGTTGCCAAAATTTTTTTAATAAATAAATAATAAAATAGTTTTAATCAGAATAAATAAAAGATATCAGGATGAGAGTGCATAAATTCATGTTCATTTTTAATGAATAAATTTTGAAACGTAGTTTAAAGAATTATTTTGCTCATAGAGTTGTTTTTAATACAGTCAAATCCCGTTAACGCGAAGTAAAAGCAATTTTCCGTACTTAAAACTTAACGTTAATTTATTCGTTTAACCCGAAAATCGGTTAACGCGAATTACTTTGGCAGCCCCATCGACTTCGAGTTAACGGGGATTAACTGTATTTAAAATTAGATGCAAACACTAAACACACGCTGACACCAGAAACGGTGCTATGTTAATGAATATAAAAATTGACTATGCATATAAAAAATTTATATTAAAAACTTTGTTTTTATGGTTCATATTATTCATCTCCAAAACTAGAGTGGTTAGCGTGCTAGCTTCTAGACCGCGAGGTTGCAAATTCGAGTCCCGTGTAAGGCATGGGTGTTTTTTAAATGTATGTTGACTTGTCTAATGACGAATGTTTCGGCGAATTATAGCCCTCGTGTTGCTGACGGCGCCAGATAATCTGAAAACAACCAACCAACCAAAACTAAAAAAAAAAATGCATTTTCATCGGCAACGAACTTATGTTTCATCAACAACGAACTTTATGTTACATCTGGCAAGTTTCAGCTCGATTACGTGACGGCAAATGGGTTAATTAGCCACGCAAAGATATGCCCACCACATACAAACACACACCACAAAACAAAATCGAATGTAATACAAAGAAGGGTTTTATAAATATGTCAAGCTTTTTACTCAATTCAATAAACTTTGAACCGTATACAACGGTTGAGAGTACAAATGGATACAAAGGAATAAAGAAACAATAAAAAAAAAAAGCATTGTTGCATGGCCACTAGCGTGTCACGTGGCAATTGCGAAGTCGCGTGGTTTAGACTAATCCAATATTTTTCTTTCTTCATACTTATTGATTTTAGTGTCCGTCTATTTGTTGACCGTGAATATTTAAAAAAGGTATCTTTAACGGGTGAACGAACGTTGCTTAGTACTTAACGCTGCAATGTCAACCAAGGTTATTGGTAAAATATACATCAAGTTGTAGTATACCTGTCATCAAATAAATAGAAAAAAAGTATAGCAATGAAATTCAATTTTTTTTCCCCCTCTTTCAAATTTTATACATTTTGGTTTTTAAACCTATCGGGATGGGTTGGTTTGTAGGCTGAACGGCATATTTGTGTATTCAAAAAAGGCTAATTAGGTTTTTATCAACAGATTAATGCGGATTTCGAAACACAACGAACAGGCATGCCTCAAACCCAGGATTCGAACTCGGAACTTTTGATATGCGAAAGAAATATTTTGAATTAAATATTTATTAAATATTATTATTAAATATTACATATTTAATTATAATTATTAAAATTATAATTATTATTAAAAATTATTATTATAATTATTAAAAATATATTATAAATATTAAATATAAAAAATTAATTATTAAATATTTGATATGCTATCGCATTGAGTTGGTTGGTTTGTACGCTCATAGACCTATATTTATTCACAATGAAGGCTAATCAGGACCTACAGCTTAACGTGGATTCCGAACCACAACGAACATCCATGCCTAACCCAGGATTCGAATCCAGGATCTTTGGCATGCGAGGCCAGAGCGCTAACCCCACAGTCGTCAGGTTGGCCTATTGCATTAGGAATTATGAAAAAAATACTCAAAACATCCCAGTAACAAACTGAGCTAATTACTAGTAGCGCTAACGTTAACATTAATATTTTTGTGAAAAAATAATTAAAAAAATTCGAATATTGTTTCATAAGTCCCAACGTATAGATTACAATGAAGACAATAGTAACTGCCATTTTCATTAAAAAAAAATTAAAGAAAATTATCTGAACTAGTTAATTTAAACGATTTTTCACGTATGTGAGTTGATTTGGTTCGTAAGCTCAACGACCTATTTTTATGCACAGTGACGGCTACTGGTACCTACAGTTTAACGTGGATTCCGAACCACAATTCGAACATGGCACCTTAGGCATGCGACGCTACAACTCTAACCAAGTAGTCATCAGGTGGGCTTTACTTATGTGGGAAGTCTCTCAAGGTAAATTACCACGCATTTGCATATCGTAAAGAAGAAAACCACGGGGAAACTCTATTTAGACAGCTTTTTCAACCTGGTCCTTAAAATATGCTTATAACAGCCACTAGATCACTGATTTATGGCAATCAAGTGTGGAATATTAATCCCTAGATGACTCGTAGGGTCTCCAGTCAGGCACTCTACTGCTGAGCCATCAGTCAGCTCGAAGAAAAGTAATACAAAGCTCTTTTGGCAAAAGTCGCCGACGCAACACCAGACGCTTTGCATAATAAGGCTCAATAGGAGTGCACACTCGGCAGTTACACGGTTGACAGTTAAGAATTGCGACACAATCGCCTGATCGTTTGGCGAAAACAAACCCGACGATGCGCCGGTTAAGTGTCCCCTCCGTGAAAAATTTTGTTTTCGCAAAAGTGCGGATTTATCGTCTGTCGCCAGCACAACAAGTCGTAAACTGCAGAATGATGCCAGATACAAGTCTGTAAAGGGGGGGTTGCGTGATTATTATCGTCTGATGGGCCGAATTCGATTTCGAGAGCAATTTTCTGACGAAAAATCGTCGATTGTTTGAAGACATTGTAAATTTGATTTTTTTTTAATTTATGGCCCGTAAGCTGACGGTTTCGTTTTCAAATGACATACGCGTTTGTGATATGGCTGGAATAAGAATTTTATTTTTAAAAGGGAGAGGAGTTGCCAAATAATACAACCTAACTTCGATGTATAATATACTTGGAATTAATCCTCACGATAATTAATTTTCATAAAAACATTTAAAATATATAATTTTAGTTTTGTTTTTATAATGTAAGTAATAGCTTCACTGTCTTTCAATGTAAATTTTCTAACACACAAATCAATTGAAATTACCTACAAGTTCAAATTACCGTTTCAATAAAGTCACTCACAATAAAAAAAAAAGCAAATATGCAAAAACACATTTTTTAAACAAAATTTCAAAACACAATTTAAAGAAAACACTTTTCTTCAACAACAACGGCAGTAGGTCAATTTTCTTAAATGTTTACAGTTTTATAAATTCACGTTTCAGAGAAATCAATTAACAAATCGGTAAATAAAACGATTTCATCAAATTAATTCGTTCCATCATTCCACGAAAATCTGCACCAAAATCATCTTAATCTAGGTCGCTATGTTCATCTTGGACACTTTAATATATTTAATCGTTTGGTCACGTTTAAAGCAAGAAAAATTCTTAATCAAACGATTTCCGTCAGAATTTGACACGTTCTTTCACGGGGAAAAAAAAAAAAAAAAAACTATAATGCTCAATCATTAGTGTTCCGATAATTAAGTTTTTAATTATCAATAATTAATTGCAGAAATACGGCAAATGAAAATAATTTTAAACAGTGTATTTTTTTAATTGGCAATTACTGTAGCAGATGTTTCTGAAATGTTTAAGTAATTCTTGTTTGAAAAAGGAAAGTATATAATTTATAATGATTTTTGAAACAGAAAACATTATTTATCAATTATTAAATCCTTTATATTAACTTCGATTTTGTGTTCGCAAATCTGTGGATAATTGGGAGGAAAATCTGCGGAGGCCTAATTAACCCCCTTGCCGTCATCCAATTGGGATGAAACTTGGCAGATAGATTCGATGTCAATGACAATGCATTTTATCAAATTTTGGCGACTGGCACTCTCACTAAAAGGTCGCTTTTAAGGAATACTAATAAATCAACTTGCCGTCATCCAATCGCGATGAAATAGCATTTAACCGATCATTGAAGAAACTCTTTCCCGTTGCTAAAATTCTTTTAATGAATAAATGATAAAATTGTTTTAATCAGAATAAATAAAAGATATTACGACGTGAGTGAATAAATTCAGAATCATTTTTAATAATAAGCTTTGAAAAGTAGTTTACCGCATACTTTGCTGATAGAGATGGTGTTTGCATCAAATTTTAAATCTTAAAAACAACACACGCTGCCAACAGAATCGCGCTATGTTATGAATATAAAAATTGGTAATGCATATAAAAGATTTGTATTAAGAACTTAGTTTTTCTGGGTTACATTATTCATATGCCATCTTTGCATATATCTTTCACCTTCTCGTATATAAAGGTTAAATTTCCGGTTATTCTAGCCATTGGTGTTTTTAAAGCTTTTTAAAAGTTGAACTTTATTTATAAACAGCCTGTATTATCACGAACTGGATCAGCTCAATTTAATTAACTACGATTAATTAAAATTCGACTCACACCATTACAAATAATAAAATGTTGCTTATGAAAAAAAAAAAAAATCTATCTCAATATGTACATTAATTTGAAAACAGCGAATGACAAAAGTATTAAAAAAAAAAAAAAAAATGTAGTCAAGACTAACACATGTACTATAATTACCTGAAATCCCCATAAATTCTCGTAAAAAAGTGACAGCACAAATAATGAAAATAAACGCGGTTAACGCCGTAAAGAAGGGATATTATGCAAGAGAAATTTTCGAAGAAAATATGACGTCACATGCACTAACGAACCTTTTAGAACACTCGTCCGCCGGCAACAACAAAGTTTCGACACCGTTGCCACCGGAATTACAAAATACTAGCCGCCTTGCACGATAACAAGAGCCGTGTGGCAACAGCTCGGCGGAAACAATTTCCCTTTATTTGAGAAGACCATGGCCTAAACACATGAAATGGCTGGTTTTAAATAATAAAAACAATCGCGAAAAAATGTATACGTCGAAAGAAAATATTCATAATAATTCTTTGGAAGCAGTTTATGAGAATAAATACTGGCAGACGATTTAAAGATCAGCGTCTTTTCTCTTTTCGAAGAATAGAAAAGGAGCGAGTTAAAGAATTTTTTTTTTTTTTTTTTTTTTTGAAGGAGTCATCCATGTTTCGTAATTGTCGTAAGCAGATATTTGGAAAAAGATAAGAAGTGTTTTCGACCTTTTTTCTTTCAAATTCGTTTACATTGAAAAGCGCGATTTGGCAATTCTAGTGCGAAATGGAACTTTTAACCTGTTCTTGGAGAGGGTTCAAGTTCAGTGTGTTGGAAGATGGCAATAGAATATTCCAAGGATACATGCTTGCGAAATACAATTGATGAATGACATGCTAGCCACAAAATCCAGGAAAAAAGTTCCCAGGTAGATTTCTAAAAAAAATTCCGATTTTAAGGCAAACTTTTTTCAAATTTCTCCAACTTTTTCAGACGTGTTGACACCATGATCAAATAGAACATGTATACCAAAGAGATTTTTTTTTAAAATAAAATAGTTTTTAATAATAATCAATTTTTAGTAATGATAAATTATCAACAATAAGCTTAGTCTTTAGTAATAATAAACTGTCATAATCTCAATAAAAGCTTCAATTATTTACGAAACTGTCATAAGTCATATTTTGTAAAAATTTTGTTTTTGGTAATAATCGTTTTTTAAATAATTAATAATAAGTATTCTTCAGGGTGGTCACAAAATTCAGGAAAAAAAATTCCCTGATAATTCCCTGATTTCCCTGACAGATTTCTAGAAAATTCCCTGATTTTAGGGCACATTTTTTTCCAAATTTCTCCAATTTTCTTAGGTTTTCCAGATGCCTAGACAACCTGAACAAATAGAACATGCATTCTAAAGAGATAATATGCAATTTTTTAAAAAATAGTTTTGCTGGTAAAAAAAAGTTTAAATTATTCCGTAACATTAAACTTCTAATGACTTACCACTACAAATCACCATGTAAATATCGCCAAAATATGGATGAACGTTCCCTAAACAATACAAAATTTCCTGATTTTCATGAAATTTTAAAAAGTTCCCTGGCATTTCCCTGATTTTTTCCAGAATCAGAAAGCTCCCTGACATTTCCCTGATTTCCGGGTTTTCCCGGTTCTGCGGCCCGGTTCTGTGCAACAAAATTCATTTGAGAATTATTACTTAAAAATAGATTATTTTAATTAAAAGTATTCAAGTTTATCGTAATTTCATATATTTCAAATTAAAATTTCTGGAATTTAGAAAATTAAACATCATAAAATAAATAAAAAAAATTAATTTACATTTAACTTATCGAGAAAATAGACAAGTGAAAAGTTTTAGAAAACTGGAAAAGACGAAAAAAAA
Source organism: Linyphia triangularis (assembly GCA_963978545.1). Taxonomy (NCBI): domain Eukaryota; kingdom Metazoa; phylum Arthropoda; class Arachnida; order Araneae; family Linyphiidae; genus Linyphia; species Linyphia triangularis. The sequence continues at coordinate 10,661,638 of OZ021726.1, forward strand.
AAAAAAATTGACCCACCAAGTGAAAATTACAAACTAGTAAAACAAAACAGAAAAAAGAAAAAAACCTCGCTAAAACAATAAATATCAAGTGTAAAAAGTTAGCTCAACAAAAAATAAGCTTTGAATAGAATTGCTTAATCTTCTTCCAGGTGTTATGTAAATAGGGAAAAAATGAGAGTACATCAGAAAGAGAAAAATGTAAAACTTCTTTAAAAATTCAGATAAACTTTCAGTTTTAATTGAGTTTTTACAATGCAGCAACTCAAAACAGACTGACATAATACGAAGGAAAAAAAAATAGAAAAATCAACGAGTAAACAAAGATTGAATTTATTTTTATTTCCTTCTTCGGACATACAAAATCTGTACTTTTTCTTATCAAACAGTTGATAACACGCTTGATAAAAACTAGGTCTCGAAATCACGTTGTTATTTACATCCAATTATCTTATTTATTTTAGGGATCTTTTTTTTTCTGCTTCTGGTTCGTGTCCATACATGGAAATAAAAACTGCTAAAAGCGTTGGACTGTGATTTGTTTTCCACCTCGTTAAAACAATAATATTTGGGATGATGTAACTTTCAATTACATGTATACATAGGGTAATAAAAGTATAGCATTCGATAAAAAAATATATATATATATATATATTTTTCGCATTCCTTCACGTTTTGGAACATTCTTAATTAAAAAAAGTGATCTAGAAAAAATGTCTGTGTGTGTGTCTGTGGTCAGCATAACACCCGAACAAATTGACCTACGATGATCAAATTTGGTGTGCGGGTTTATGGTAGACATGCGACCTACCATTAAGGTTTTCGTCAAAAATGCGCATGCGCGTAAAATAGCTTTCATTGGGAAAAAGAATCATTTTTATTAGTAATTGCTAAAATTGAGACATCGACGGGATTGAGTCACTGCATTTGCGATTCGCAACTTCTTTCATAAAAAATACGACGGCGATTGTGAGAGTTTCGGTCCTACGATAAAACTGTCTTGTGGTTTATAGTTTTTCAAGTAATTTGAGGGCATGGGCGCCCCGAGGAATACTTGCAAGGGGGTGCAAGACTAGATTTTTATCAAAATCGTTACTTTTTTTTAGAAATGTTAATTAATAATTATGCTTTATAAATTATACTCTTTGAGAATAGTTAAAATTCATGGTATGTATTTTTGAAAGCGCAACCCTGTTAAAGAGGAAAAAAATACAAAATAGTAAAAATATTAAAAAATATATTTTAAACTATTTTTTTTTATCATCCAACTAGATCTCATGGTATTCAAGAGATAGTGTTTAGAATACAGGAACTCGAAGATGCAAGAATACAGAAGGAGTATAATTTTTTTTATTTCTTCCAAGTTTCGGATATAATAATAATAATAAAAATATATATATAAATTATTAAAAAAAAAAAAAAAAAAAAAAAAAATGAGGCACGACAGCAGTAATGGAATATGTTCAATTGAATTCTAAAAATAAATTTCAAGATAATATATCTGATGACTTAAAAAACAAAAAAAAAATTCTAGAATTTTAAGAACTACACAAGAAATGATTATTCAATAAAAGGAATAAAGATTTCTACTCATCAGCCTCTAATAATCATAGACATAAGCGACAGAAAATCGCCACTGAAGTAGCTATAAAAAACGACAGAAGAAAGAAACAAAAGACTAAATTAATAGGAAAAAAAAAATGTTAATTGTAACATAAAAGTATAAACGGCATATGTGCTTTTTTTTAATTTGGAATTTACATCTTTTTCCTCAATTTTTGAAAATTTTCAAAAGCGAGGGGGGTGCAAGTGCACCTCCTTGCACCCTCCTGGGGCCACCTATGTTTGAGGGCAGCACCCTTTGAAAGTCCTCTCATAAGTAATCCCTTCAACTGCCCCCCCCCCTCCATCCATTCTCCCCTTAGACTCCCCTTAACGCCGCCACTGTTTTTGGTTTGGTTTTAGCACTCAAGGAAATATACTTGCGCACAATGAACAATGACGGCTAATCAGGCCGGGACCTACAGCTTAACGAGGATTCCGAACCCGGGAGTCAAACCCGGCACTTTTGGCATGCGAAGCCAGAGAGCTAACCACCCAGCCATCAGGTGTGCCACTGCTTTTAAATGCAAGGCTAGAACCACTTTATTTATAGGAAGGGACCTGAAAAACTAAAGTGCAAAAAACGAACCGGACAAACATCCAAAATAAATATTAAAAAAAATAATAAACTAAGCTTATTTGAGATTTTGTGTACATCCCATAAATACAATAGGTTACGATCTTACTCATGGCAACAATCTTACTCAGGTTCAATTATAGGTTCAATCATCCATTTATACACGTCAATTCGACTTCCTCTATTCTAAGCAATTGTATGACACAACGACAAATTAATCACCAGCAAAACTAAACACTTTTTTTTTTCCATATACATTCTCACTAAGGCCCAAAGCCAACCCAACCAGAACGACCAAGGCTCTACATTTTGCCAGAACTAAAAAAGACAAGAAAAGTAAACCCGGCAAAATACAACGCAGAGGCAAGCTTTTCCTAAGATCTGCATACATTGTAACAAACAAAACAAAATAATAATCATCCTTTCCAACCCACCATAAAAAAAAAAAAAATAAAAAAAAAAATACCTCACAAGGTTCTAAGCAAAAAGGAAAAAAAAAATAATCGGGAAATACTTAAAAAAAAAAAAAAAGAAAAAAAAGAAAAAAAAAAAAGCAGCAACTAAAGAGAGGAGAAATTGGAGGTCACTGCGCATGCGTAGCGCCATTGCTTCCCGGTTCGCATCTACCCTCTCGCCACTGCGCATGCCCGTGCCGGTGTTTGTTGACAAGCGGTTGCCGGTTGAGGTCGAATGACGGACGAAAAGATGTGATAACATTTTTTTTCTCCTCTCTCTTCAAATGCGCTGTGGAAAGGGTTCTAGATTTTTTTTTTATATATATGAACCGTAAAAGTTGTGATGCTGTGCATTACAATAAAAATGACTCTTTTCTTTCCAGAAAAGTTATGATTTGTTGTAGTTTGGCCTGATTTTGGATTCGCCCGTCGGAATTTAGAACAAGAACTCTTTAAGCTGACGCCTTGTCACTTGAGTTTTCATGTACTCTTAGTGTCTGTTTTAGAATTCTAATGAAGTTGTTGGTGAAATAAATAAATATATTGATAAAAAAAACACTAGTATCTCCATTTGGTGCAGTATAATCCGAATAAATTTCAGAAACCTTAATAATTCTTCCTGGATTAAATTCGTTTCACAAGACCAGTATATAAATATTCATAGAAGCTGAAACTTTTTTGAAACTAAAATGTCTACTCGCAACAAAACATAAGACTGGGTATACCAACGTTTCATAAGAGAAAATAATAATTAAAACTGTCACTAACTCATGTAAACTTCGGTGGCATTAGGAACGAAACTTTCCCGTTTTGAGTTTGGCGATAAATAACAAAATCCTTGCAGAGTTGAAGTAAGTTTCCTTTTTATATGTCGCCAAGTTGGGAAGTTTGGCGACAAATTTGGCGAGAAAAGGTTAATTTGAAAAAAAAAAGTAACCTCTGTCGGATATCTCTATTTTGAGCCAAGATGTAAACTTCCCATAGGAGAACTCCCGTTTGAAATTCATGTAAACATACTACTATTCTTATCAAGGTCTTCAAACTGATATATGACACAAGTGTAAGGACTATAAAACACCAAAGATGTGTTATAATAATGTCTTTAATATTTTTTTTATTTTTTTTTTTAATAAATGATCGTAACCGGTAAAAACAACATTTAAGTGTCACTTTTCATTGTTGTAACTAGGGGTGTGGAACATCGCGCAATTTTTTCAATAATCCTTATATTATCCTTTATTATAAGTGAAAATGAGGAGAGAAGAAGAAAAAAAAAAAAAAAAAACTATCGTTGCTGGAGGTATGCTCAAGGAAACAGAACTCTGTGCTGAAGGCATTCGTTTTTCAACTTTTTACGCCATTAAAACATTTTATGGGAATTTCGGAGGTGGGGATGTTTAAAACACCTTCAGATGCATTACCACAGCGATTTTGATCAAAATAGTTAGAATCGTTTTTAGCATTCATTAAAAAACATGATTTTTTTTCAATGACAGCTACCTTATGCGCATGCGCGATTTTGACAAAAACCTTAATGGTAGGTACCATGGCCACCACCAACCCGCACACCTAATTTGAACATCGTAGGTCAATTGGTTCGGGAGTTATGCTTCCTTGATAACTTTTTTTTTTTATGATCGAATGCTATACTTTCATTAGCCTATGTATACATATAGGTAATTGAAAGTAAAAATGAATTCGTAGCAATTAAAATTACCAAGGTGTCATTGATAGAATCTGTTACGTCATCGATAAAAAAAAAATCCGAAGAATAGCGCATATTCATATCTGAATATACCGCATTTGTTTCAAACTACTGGCGATTTGGGTAAACAACGTGACGAAAGAAAGAAAACGTTTTCAAAGAAGAAGACCTTTGCTTTTTGACTCGCATCCGCGTATTAAAAAATGCGCGGTTTTTCGCGTGCGTACTTTTCCCGAGCCCCGAAGAAGCGAAGTCATTATTCAGGGTCGACAAGTAATGCATTCGATATTCTTTATTTGTTGTAATTTGAATATTTATGTCAAGGCTGCTTCGAAAAGGAAAAAAGAGAAGGCTTCTCAAATTACCGAAGTCGCAGAAGAAACTTAAGAATTTGACTGGTTATTTCTAAAGGAAGAGGGGGGGAAAAATAGTTAAATAATGTAACGCATAAAAACTGTTCTTAAAATAAATCCTTTATCGCCAATTTTTGTATTCATTAACATAGGGCCGTTTCTGTTGTCAGCGTGTACTAGGTGTTAGCATCTAATTTTAAATATTAAAACCATCTCTATTGGCAACATGTGTGGTAAACTACGTTTCAAAATTTATTCACTAAAAATAAATGTGAATTTTTATGTACTCAAAACCAAATATCTTTTATTTATTACGATTAAAATAATTTGATTATTTATTTATTTATTAAAACAATTTGGGCAAGAGGAAAAAGTTTTTTCAATGATCGGTTAAATGATATTTCAGGGCGATTGGATGACGGCAGGTTGGTTTATTAGTATTCCGTTAAAGCGACCTGTTTAGTGACAGCCGACAAAATTTGAAAAAATGCATTGTCATCGACATCGAATCTATCTGACAAGTTTTAGACCGATTGGGTGAAGGCAAGGGGGTTAATTAGGTCCCCGCAGATTTGCCCGTCATCGGCAAACACGCAAAATCTAAATTAATAATAAAAAATTTATAAAATTATTCTACGAGGGAAAAAACTCTTAAAATATAACCTCATTTCTTCCGCGTCTTTTGTAGTAATATTTTATGGCTCTGTCGTCTGATATTTATTCATTTGGAAGCTTTAATAAAAGCAGAAAGTAATAAATTTGAAGATAAATAAAATATAAATATCTCTCTATATTGAAAAAAGTAAGAATTAAAAAGAGTCGAGCGCTGTTTCAGAATTTTTCAACCGAGCGCAATTGTCTGTCTCACATAGGTAAACTTAACGGATTTAAAAATAAGAAAATTTGTATATTTGATGTTGAGAAATGTTTGCTAAATGTGCCGATAAGAACAATTTAGATGTGTGAAATTCAGTTTTTATTATATGTCTAAGGAGAGAGATTTTTTTTTTTTTTCTTCTTTTTTTTTTGCATGCGCCGTCCTTTCAAGTTAATCACTGTAGAAATCTAATACGGTACTTTTCCGTTATCCGGGCGCAAATGTCGCCAACCAAATGCGAGACGTCGCCAAGCGAAGCGAATGGCAAAGCAGTCAACAGAATAACAGTCGAAAGCGTTCAATTATAAGCAAATATCAAAATATTATTTAATAGTAAGCAAAATAAGTTTAACTATGAACAGATATTAATGAATTGTAAGCAAATTTAAAACAAAAATTAACATGGAAGAAAGGAAGGAAAACGGGATTTGTTTTGAAAATCAATTCAAATAATAGAGCACCTGGACCCCAAATATCGCCAAATTGCAATTCTTGAATACATACCCCTTATGGTTGTAAGAAGAAATTTGGCGGAATTTTACATTATTTGGCGATTTATCGCGGAAAAGTACATCTAATACTTTTCAGGGACAGAGGTATACGTCTTAATAAAACAGTAACGGAGCTCCTAGTGAAGTTAAATATAAATATGAAAATAATGGAAAAATAAACATGAAAAAAATAATGGAAATAAAAAAAAATATGAAAGTGAAGAAAATACAAATATGAAAATAAATAAAATATAACCATGAAAAGAAATCAAAATAAATAAATTTGAAAATAAATTGATCACTATCGTCAGCTTTAACAGGGGAAACTTTCGGTCACTAAATATCGCCAAATTGCACATCTTGAATACATGCAATTTGGCGATATATAATGGCTTAGTATCTGGATCTGACATACGAAATAGATTGGTTGGTTGGTTGTTTTCAGATTATCTGGCGCCGTCATCAACACGAGGGCTATAATGCGCCGAAACATTCGTCATTTGACAAGCCAACATACATTTACAAACACCTATGCCTAACACGGGACTCGGAACCCGCAACCTCGCGGTCTAGAAGCTAGCACGCTAACCACTATACCGTTTGGTCGGCACATACGAAATAGAAACGCGTGGTAAAGTGACCTTTAAGTGAACACCCCAAAAAACTTGACAGACTCGTCGTCGATGACAATGGATTCTGAGTTTCATCTCAATTGGATGACGTCAAGAGAGTAATTAGCCCTCCGAAAATAGCGCCCTCTACATACAAACAAACTAGTAGATAACATAAAAGAATTTAAAAAACCGGCGCAGACGACAACTCATTTCTAAAAGTCAATTTCTTCTCTTCACTTCATTTAATCACGTGAAGGGAGAAAAAACAAAAACAAAACAAAACAAGAAAGCGAAGTGCTTTATTCAGGGGCAATTACATCCGAGAATTACATCTGCATTGAACGATTTCGACTTGCCCATTCAGAGAAACAACTGCGTTTAAGTTTTTGTTTGGGAAGTCGGAGGGCCCCTGAAGGCTCCAAATCAACGATGACAACTTCAGTTGACCTGATGGCAGCCGGGGGACATGCTTGACCTTCCATTCTCATGCAAAACAACTTCCCAATTGATCTTCAACACGTCCTCCTCACCACAACAACAACGAACATCGCATCCTGAGATCGTGATTTGTTGATCCTGGCATAGCAGGGATGGTATGATATCGTTAAATGTTATGGTTAGTTAATTGGAATCTAAGTATGTATGGTTTGATGTTTTTAGAATTGGTCCAGCTGTCGTTTTGAAAATTGGAAAGCGATCTCTGGAATAAATCAAATAATATCGTAAAATTGATTTCTTTCTTTATTATTAGACTGAGAGGCGACTGCGATTTTTGGACTCCATCGAACATCATTCTGAATTGTTTATAGAAATTAGAGAAAAGTTAGTAGATTACGAATCCACTGGTCTGCCGTGGCAAAAATGGCGGAAACTGGTCAAAAATCGACTTTTAATAAGTTGAACTAAATCCAATTGCCAAATGCGCCATAACTTGCCAAATAATGAGCATTTTTTTTTATTTGGTAACCCTCACTCTTTAATTTTCAAATAAGAAGGTTGCAGACGATTCGGATATCTGGCGACGGTCTACTTGCATCTATTAAAAGGGAGCCAAGTTGGCAAAAAATATTAAGTCACTTATGACGTAACTGATATTGCCAATTTGGCTTACTTTTAAAAGATATAAGTTTTCCGAGCCAAAGATCAAAAATCGTTTGCGCTTTTTCTCATTGAAAATCAAAATGAAGTGGGTTGCCAGACGAATAAGTTTGTTCTATTTTTGGCAAGTTATGACATATTTGGCAATCGGATTTTAGTTCAACTCATTCCAAGTCGATTATTGATCAGTTTCGGCCATTTTTGCCACGGCAGACCAGTGGATTCCTAATCTACTAACTTTTCTCCAATTTCTATAAAAAATTCAGAATGATGTTCGATAGGGTCCAAAAATTGCAGTCGCCTCTCGGACTATATGTTTTTAATTTTTTGTCTTATCTGAAGTTAAATCGTTTGGGAACTTGGAAAAGAAATATATGGAAAATAACTAAATACAGTGGAAATAAATAAAATGAAAAGAAGGGAATTTTAAATATAAAATAAACGTAATGAAAATAAATATTATGAAAGTAACTAAATGTAATGAAGCTGTAAATGAATATAAATAAATATAATAAAAATGAATATAAATAAATACAATGAAAATGAATATTATAAAATAGCAAAACGTAAATGATACTGTAATGATAATCCTTAACAATTATGAAAGTAACGAAGGATAATGAAACTATAATAAAAAATAAATATCCACAAGGGAAAAAAACTAAATATCACGTAACTATGAAATGAAAACAACTAAATATAATAAATATTTTTTACTCTAAATTAAAAAGATACTATATTTTTTTTATTCTAAATATCAGATAGAAAAAAAAATTGTACTCAAAAATACAATAACTATTTTTTTAATTCTAAATTGCAAAAAAATTCATTTATATCTTTACCTCAAACACCTTAAATCTTTAGCCGACCAAACGGTATAGTGGTTAGCGTGCTGGCTTCTAGACCGCGAGGTTGCGGGTTCGAGTCCCGTGTTGGCATGGATGTTTGTAAATGTATGTTGGTTTGTTAAATGACGAAATGTTTCGCGCATTATAGCCCTCGTGTTGCTGACGGCGCCAGATAATCTGAATACAACCAACCAACCTTAAATCTTTATTCAATACAAACGTAACAACTTCGAAAACTTAAGCTAAAAATATATGTATTGAAAATGATTACCAAGCAATTTTTTTAGTAAAAAGGGGCCTAAATCAAGAATTTATGTAGGATTGTTTTCCCTTTAAAATCCTCTTTTAATTGAGCTTTTCTTGCAAAAATGGATGATTAAATAAAAAATAAAAAGCGGAAAAATACAGAAGTCAGTGTCAAGGAATGAATTTTCGACATCAACTTTTAGTTTCCCCATATCGGCCATTAAAGAATGATTGTTTTTCTTCCAAAATTAACGAGGGCAATGACTTAAGAAATAAAAGTCTTTGTTCTTATTAATTACGCCATTATGACACAAGACAATTCCTGTTGCGAAAACGAATTTCAGTTATTGTTTTGACGTCTGTAAATGAAGTTTATTTCTGGATCAAATTATTAGCCCTTAATATTGCTACTGTATATATATAATTAAATAATATATATAAATGTTTAATTATATAATATATATATATATATATCTATATATATCTATATATATATATATATCTATATATATATATATATATATATATATATATATATATATATATATATATATATATATATATATATATATATATATATATATATATATATATATATATATATATTTCACTATTCTATATGGTATGACGATACGGCGCGAAACACGTTACTTTTGTCCAATCTACAAAGAAAAGACGGTGAAGATTGTTTTTAAAAATTATCACAAAACATAAACATGTTTATATTTCCTTGTATAAACTTTTTACTTTCAATTACCCATATAATAAGGTAATAAAAGCATAGCAGTCGGTAATTATTATTATCTTTTTTTTTTTTTTTTTTTTGGCATTTCTCCACGTTTTGGAACATCTTGATTTCAAAGAAGTGGTCTAGAAAAAATGTCTGAGGTCAGCATAACTCCCGAAACAAATTCACCTACGATGTTCAAATTTACATTGGACCACATCACCTAGACGGCAAAAGTCTTCATACATCAAAATAAATTTTACCGCATATGATATAAGTTCAATATTGTTCAATACCATCTGGATTATTTATTGAAGTATTTATACAGAGGTTTCGTCAAACGACCGAAAGACAGAAAGATCGTCTGGAATGCAAGGTGTGGGATCGAGCCTCACCTGGTGCTCTACAGTATATCTTTTCAATATGAAAAGTGAAAGACACGGCGGTGGTTGTGACGAATATTTTGTTGGTTGTTGTTCCGCCTGATAGGAGTTTTCCGAGTTTTCTCTCATTCGAGGCGTAAATGCGGGACAGTTTCCTCTTCGTAGACTTCCCGGAAAGCATTACCCCGTTCAAGCACTGACTATTTCAGCTGTACACACCTTCATTTAACGATGTTCCAACGCAGTGTGTAGCTCATGCGCTAGAAAATTCCCAGTACAACCAAAAAGAAAACATTGTTATATTTTAATTATATTATTATTATATTATTAGTTTATTATATTATATATTATTATTATTATTTTATAAGTATAATATTATTATATTATTATATTATATCATTATTATATTTTATCATTATTATTAGTATTATTATATTATATCATTATTATTATTATATTATATCAGTATTATTATTAATATATCAGTATTATTATTATTATATTATATCATTATTATTATTATATTATATCATTATTATTATTATATTATATCAGTATTATTATTATTATAATAATATTATAATATTATTATTATTATTATTATATTATTATTATTACTATTATTATTATTATTATATTATAATATTATTATTATATTATTATTATTATATTATTATTAATATTATAATATTATTATAATTATATTATTATTATTATTATTATTATTATTATATTATTATTAATATTATAATATTATTATAATTATTATATTATTATTATTATTATTATATTATTATTATTATAATATTATTATTATTATTAACATTGCTGTTGTAGTATAACATTTCCCCCCAATTTCATTTGTAAACAATATTATTATTTATTGCTGCATTTTTATTAACATCATCCCTTATTGCATCGAACATTATTGTTGAACATTGTTGCATAATATAAACATATTACTAAGCCGCGCCCTTTTAATAAAAATGACAACTAGAAAGTGGTCACTATATATTCGGAACTTGCAACTGAGAAAAAAAAATAGGTTAATGAAAATAGGTTTAAAAAAAAAATAGGAAACCTTAAAATAAAATAATACCGAACCCCAAACATTTTACTGTCACTAAACCATACAAAACACCGGCTTTTTTACATTCAGTAGGGAAGCGGCCAGCTAATGCGCATTATCCACAACAGATGACATAAGGTCATTAATCAGCCGAATAATACCTAGCTACCAATAAAATAAAAAACAAAAAAAAAGTGGAAACAAAGCAGAGGTTAAAACCAACACAGCTGATCGGATAGTAAACATCGTGAAAAGAAGTGCGCCCAGCGTCGGTATATATGCGGGATTTTTTCAAGGATGTTGCTGGAATGAATCGAGGAGGAAAACAATTAGGCTGAATTTGGTGAGCAATTTTCACGGTTTTTTGGTGGAAATGTTTGTATTTGTAACGGAGAGAGAAACGCCGGGCACCGTTTCGATCGTGAATTTCGAAAAACGGTTTCCTTGAATGAAATTGTGTAAGGAAAAGGCTGTGATAAAGTTTTAAGGAAATGGGTATTTTTTTTCGAAATTTTAATAATAAATCAGCATTATAAAGGGGTTTATTATTGAAAGAAAAAACGTTTCGGTTTCTTTTTAATTTTACATTATTGTTACACTATAAATAGTGTTGCACAAATTGTTTGTATATAGTGTAAATAGTGACGTATTATTTTAAAATTCTATTGTAATTTATTTTATCTTATTTTATATATTAACAGCGATTATAACAGGTTAGAAAAAGGTGGCAACACCTAAAGCAATCGAGAAATTTCGAGATGTTTCTTTTCCGACGAATTGGCTGGAAATTTCGGGAATGATCTCTCGCGCCAAGTATAAATAAGACTGGAGATCGGGAAAGTTTTCAGATTGACTTTGGACTTCGATAAAAGCTGATCGCGTTGTTTACCTATTGGAGTGCGCTTGTATAATCGTTGTATTCGAAGTTGTTTTTGTTGAAGCTTGTGTTGAAGCTGGAGAGAGATTACACTGTTGTCTTTAAATAACTTTTTTGATATACTGAAGAGAGAATAAACATTTTTATACCGTAAAAACTGTGCCATCATTGCCTCAGTGGAAAAATTCATAACAATAGGAAAACAAGCAATTTTTTTTTTATTACAATACTTCTTCAACATCTGCTAGTAGTATTGCATAAAAAGTGTGCTGCATTTTAAAACGTCGTGTTATTTATTTATTTATCTCAGAATGAAAACTAACCATGACTAAAGTTAACTTAATTAATTCGCAATTCGTAAAGCCTAAACTGTGCTAACACATGCGTTATATATCAACTTGAAGGTCTAGATAATCATATACCAACTTGAAGGTAGATACATCAGCTTGAAGATCTGCATTAAGATTAAGACCAAATTAGTTAAGACTTGGTTCACGTTAGAACTTGGATAATCAGAGACACATTTTCTCTCCAAACTTGTCAACTTGACGACATTTTGTATAAAAAGCACCTTAAAATCAGCAATGTTTTTCCCATCATATGTCGTCAAACTTACAAGAGATTTAAACCGAAATTTTTTGCCAAATAGCACATGCTTGGTATCTGGATCTAATGTATCTGCGTCTATACTAAACTTCAACTTAACTTGCCATCACTAGACGGTAGATAGTCACAGTGCTCATAGGCATTTAATCCATTTTGGCGGCGTGAAAACATAATGTTCGCCAAACCACAACCCTGTAGAGAACAAAAGGCTGTATGGTTTGGCGAGAATTATGTCTTCACTCCGCTAAATTGGATTAATTACCTATGAGCACGGTGAAGATCTATCGTCTAGTGATGGCAAGTTAAGTTGGAGTTTAGTATAAAAGCGTTCTTTTAGTGACAGTTACCATCAAAACCAAAATTATTTCTCTCTATTGTTACGTTGTAAAAATTAAGAAATTCTTTAAAGTCAAATGTATCTAAATCCAGGAACTTGAGAGCGTCAAGGTTCATCGATAACAGGTCAAACAGCGATATGTCCTTGTCCCATGGCGAAGGATTTGATTGACAAGGTTTACCTTGAAACGCGTAGGCGGAAAAAAATAAAGCTTTCGGGTGTGTTTTGATGTATGCACACTTTTTTTCCAAATGAATTGTAATGAATTAGCTTAGTTATTTTAATTAATTTAATGGAAATAAAATGTTGATCATGAAGTTGTAGGTGCATCGTAAATAGGGTATTGATGATTTTTATTATAACATAAATAATAAAATGATACTAGTGACAGAAATAAGAATAAAATAATAATGGCAACGATATTCATGATGATGATGCTTAAACGCGATGACAATGCTAGTAATTGTATTGATGATGATGTCAAAAGAGAATAAGAATGATGATAGAGATAAAAGTAAAATTAATAGGAAGATGAAAAAGAAAAATAATAATAGTAATAATTTTAATGATTTTTATGACGAAGTTAACTATAATGTAACTTAAGTAACAGTAAGTAGAATACCGATAATAATTATAATGGTAATGACACGGATACTAATGATTATAACAATTTTGATGATGATGATAATAATAATAAATAAATGAAAAACATAATAATAATAAATAAATGAAAAACATAATAATAATATTAATAAATAAATGAAAAACATAATAATAATATTAATAATAAATAAAAACATAATAATATTAATAATAAATAAAAACATAATAATATTAATAATAAATAACATAATAATAATATTAATAATAAATAAAAACATAATAATATTGATAATAAATAAAAACATAATAATATTAATAATAAATAAATACATAATATTATTAAAATTAAATAAAAAAATTATAATATAAAAAAAAAACAATAATAATAATAATTTAATAACAACAACAATAATAATAATAATGAATATAAACCCCTCCATAATAATAATAATAAACAATATTAATAATTTAATAATAACCACAACAATAATAATAATAAATAACATAATAATAATATTAATAATAAATAAAAACATAATAATATTGATAATAAATAAAAACATAATAATATTAATAATAAATAAATACATAATATTATTAAAATTAAATAAAAAAATTATAATATAAAAAAAACAATAATAATAATAATTTGATAACAACAACAATAATAATAATAATTTAATAACAACAACAATAATAATAATAATGAATATAAACCCCTCTATAATAATAATAATAAACAATATTAATAATTTAATAATAACCACAACAATAATAATAATAATGAATATAAACCCCTCCATAATAATAATAATAAACAATAATAATAATTTAATAACAATAATAAACCCCTAATAATAATAAATAAATAAATGAAAAATCCTTCTTCTGTAGTCAGGCAATGTGGACAAGCGATCCTTTTCTCCTTGCCGGGCAAAAGAAGGCCACTGCGCATTCCGTGTTGCGCAACGTCCGTGTTTTCTGGCTTCTCCATCAGCACAAGGTTAATGGGGAAAGACTCATCACAACAACGGAGGGGGTCGCAGATGACAATTTAATCAGAATGATAATGCTGTGTATCCTTGTATCGATACATATTTTAAATTCATCCAAATTTGTTTTTATATTGAATTCAAATAAGGATTGTTGCTTTTAGAGCTGAACAGAAAATGATCAGCTGTGTATTGACTGCTGATAGGAAAAAAATCACACAAACTGTTTTGAATACAATGAAAATATGTTGCTCAGTTTTGCAGTGTTAAGTTTATAGACTGCTTTAAAATGTTGTAGGTATTTCTTGGGCCAAATTTTTTCCTATATATTATTAGTGGATTTTTTTTCCCTTTCCCCCCCCCCCCCCCTCTTTATATTAAACCAAAATGATAAATTATTTAATAAATTATAAGCTAAAAAATCCGCTTCTAACGAATAGTGTATTAACAATTGCCGATTGTGTTATTTGTTTGGAAATCAATATTTAAAAAAAAAAAAAAAAAAAAAAAATCTGAAACCGTTCAAAAATCTCTCTGCAATGTTATCTAACGCTAAATCTCTCTCTCAAAATATCTCTGAATTTCCATAAAAACAATTCATCTAATAAAACCTAAATGAACACGAGTTCTAGTGTTTCGTCTATTAAACTTACTATTTAAACACATTCAATTAATTACTTAATGATACATTATCATTTTAAACTCTAATTTTCGCATTACCATCGCATTATTCTTTCAGCATAATTAGACACTTTCGTCATTGCTAATAAACCCACAAAAAAAATAAAAAACTTTCATATATTAATTCCAGAAAGAAAAACACAAACATTCCCTCTCCCATCCCCCCACCAAAAATCCCTTTTTAAATGCCAACAGTCACGACCAAATCCAACCCTGTGCGCAGTTTTTCCTGCGCAGTTTATACCACCCGGCGAAAAGCACATTGACAGTCTCTATCGGAATGGATGAGAAACAAGGTAGCGGTAGCAAAGTCAGCTGTTCAGGCGCATGCGCGCAACGCACCAGCAACAGCTGACTGCTTCACAACATTGGAGGAACACCGGCAGCGAAAACACCGGCTACTCGCATTTTTTTTTTAGGTGGTGGTGTTTCTCGGGTTTATTTTATTATTATTTTTTTTTTTTTTCGTACGGGTAGGGAGTGGAAAGGTTGTTTTAGAATGGAATGGAAATTTGGGTCGGTTATTTAATTTTTTTTTTTTTTTTTTTTTTTTTTTTAATTTTTATATTACATTTTGTTTTTAAAATGTAACCCAAATCGCGGTGTTTTGAAATGGGTTTTAGTTTGTTTGGTCTGTTTTGGTGGAGTTTTTGGAAAAGTTTTCTTCTTTATTTTTTTTTCGGTATTTAATAAGATTTTAAAATTAAAAAAAGCTTTGCAAATATCAAAATACAGTTCTTTTTTTATATGTTTTATTTATATTATATATTATCTAACAAAGAAAGAAGAAAAGTTCGGTTTTTCTAAGCATGTTCCAAAAACAGTACAAAAATACAAGGTATATTTTTCTGCATTGGTTGTTTGTTGTACACACAAATTTTATATTGAATTTAGCACAACGCAGTTATAATTATTGATTTTAAAATGTGGAAAAATATAACGAATATATCAATTTAGTACATTGCCTCAATAGTTAGAACAAAATATTATTTACAGAAAAATGCGATATAAATAATAAAATGTATGACATAACTCTAAATAAACGAAATATTTATCTTAATTTACCAAGTATACAAATTGACAACAAGAAATTCTCCAGAATTGGAAGTGTATTATTCCGAAAATAATTACAACGGTAAATTAAATTAAATAATTACGAACTCAAAATTACCCATTCGTCATCGACGAAATTTCGACAGATCACATTTTTTTACATTCATATCCAAGTTACTATTTAATAATAAACAAATTCAATCATTTTTTTGCTTACTAACTTGACAAGCATTTTAGCCACGTCCATTCATTTTCAGGATGTTCAGTTTTCACGCTATTTTGCAACAAAATTCGCCACAAAAACGACCATTTTAATCCAGTAATTCGAATAGCAAAAGAGCCGATGTCATTCACTTTGAAAAATATCACTAGAAAATCGCGAACTAATCTGATAGTTATCGAATGATGAAAGCTAATAATAATAATAAAAAAAAAAAAAAATGCCATTGATGTTGGAATTCCTCAACTTGATTCTATATTTCATAAACCTCTTCCGCACGTCATTTGTGGATGTAAAAAGACATCCTAAAGCTTGACGTCATAAAAGAACAGGTGCACGAACATTGGGTGACAAGTGTGACGTCAGACAATGACGTAGATGGTTTTCTGTTAAATAAAACTCTGCCAAGAACGGAAACACGCAGAAGATCCTCTTTGTCGTTCGGACAGCTGTTGGAATTTTATTATTTTTGTGTGCTTTTTCATCATGGATTATTTGATTGATATACATTTATTTGTTCCATTTATGGACCTTGTGCAAGGCAACGTCACATAACGCTGCTCTTGACAACTGCGGCTTTTTAATTCGCTGAATTTGAACATTTTAATTTATTTTTTAAACGTGAATGGTCAAAAGTTTTAGTTGATTGCTATCACTATGAAAAAAAAATGTCCCAGTTTATATTTCATATCTTTATAAAACAATTTATAATTCAATTCAAATTTGGCACACAATTTATAGAAATTAAAAAAAAAAAATAATTTTAACCTTCTGAAACCGTTTATTACCAGACTTTTTTAATAATTAATTGAATTTGTTGTTTTGTGTGTTTAAAGAGGGCCAAATATTCGGAGGGCTAAACCCACTTGCCGACATTCAAACGAGCTGAAACTTGGCAGATAAACTCGTTATCAAGGACAATGGACTTTATCAAGTTTTTTGGGGCAAAAAGAAGTTAGTCAATTTCTCGGAATGTATGTTTTCTTAGTAGTAGTAAAAGTGTAATGAAACTCGATCGGAGTTCAAAATAGTTGGTTGGTTGTTTTCAGATTATCTGGCGCCGTCAGCAACACGAGGGCTATAATGCGCCGAAACATTCGTCATTAGACAAGCCAACATACATTTACAAACACCCATGCCTAACACGGGACTCGGAAACCGCAACCTCGCGGTCTAGAAGCTAGCATGCTAACCACTATACCGTTTGGTCGGCAAGTTCAAAATAGATTCAATAACTTGCATTTGCACATCCAAGTTGAAAAAGGTTTTATAGTAAAAACTTTCTTTTTACGAGTTAATGTTTTCAGACTTAAATTACTAAAATAGTAAATGAAGTAATAGACAAAAAAAAAAAATCCAATCCAATAAAGTTTTGAATGTACGTAAAATAACCGTTGAAGCATTATTAGCGAAAATTCAAACTTTTTTTTTTTTTTTTTAAACGAATTTTTTTTAGAAAACAATTCCCCATCTCCTAACTTATAATTACCTAGGTTTTTCAACAGTTTTTGACAATTTAATGCAAACTGTGAAAAAATGACGAAATGGCAAAATATGTTAAGAATAAAAATACATAAAAATAAATGTCATGACCTTACCCAGTATAAATTATTTAACTAATCAAACAATCTTGTGCAACACCATTTATTCAAAGAGGTAGTTTACCTTTGGGTTGTATGGAGTAAAGTTTGAAAACTCAAGATAACATTTCATGGTCTTTTTTAATGCGATATCAGTTGTGATATGACATATGTCGGAGTGACAAAAGAAATGGTATTGGTATGGCACCGGCAGCAGTTTTAAGTGATAACACAATCAACGCATTAGGTAACCGATAATCAAATCTAATTACTGATAGATTATATGTCCTGTCAATGAGCAATATTTATTTTAAATCCCATGATAGATAATATTTAAAAAAAAAAAGAATGACATCAATAGAGCGGTTTTGGAGATTAAAAAAAAAATAAGCTGACTAACGCATTTATTCAGTATGGTTTTTGTTCTTCTAAAAAACAGGACATTAAAAAAATCGGTAATAAACAAAGTGTAGAATCTTTCTGTAAAAGACTACAACATGTATGCTATAAAACATAATCTAAAAGCCAGTGTTACCGAAACATATTTAAAAAAATGAATAAACATACAATGGACAATTCCCGCATTTTTTAGCCAACCAAACGGTATAGTGGTTAGCGTGCTAGCTTCTAGACCGCGAGGTTGCGGGTTCCGAGTCCCGTGTTAGGCAAGGGTGTTTGTAAATGTATGTTGGCTTGTCTGATGACGAATGTTTCGGCGCATTATAGCCATCGTGTTGCTGACGGCGCCAGATAATCTGAATACAACCAACCAACCAGCATTTTTTAAAATTATTTTTATTCAATTCTAAATGTTTCGAAAAGGCCATAAGCACAAAAATGTCTGCTCACTGAGCTTTTTCTTTCGTTTAATTTGCAACCTAAGTTCTCTGGTTTATTTTAGCGGGAAAAACGACTCATTCAATTCGAAGCTAATGGGTTTTTCCGTACTTGACTTGAATCTTGGCTTAAAACGCAGCAGCGGAAAAGAGTTTGCAAATCGTGCCAACCGGCACGGGATATAGCAATTGTCTAAAAAACTCACACCTTAGCAGAAACCTCACGATAACCATAGAAACGGAAGGAAGTTTTGACGTCACAGCTAAAATGTAGCGTTTTTATCGGACTGCAATCGGATTAGGTTTTCGGGTATTTTCTTTTCTTAATATTTAAATAACTCATTCTTTTTAAAGAACTTTAGTTTGAATATTTGGGACCAGAAAACAATTATTTATAAATATAAACTAATTTCACTTGTTCTTAAAAAATTCGGGAATTGTCCATTTCTACAAATAGAGTCATGTCAAATGTCTAGCAAGGAGAGGAGTTTGAATGAATTTTTTCGGGTTTTCTCCTATACCATACTAAGACACAAATAAGTTTTGCGATTTTGATGCAGTATGCCATTTGCGTTCTGCTTGATCCGTAAATTTTTTATGTTGAAAGCTCTCCAAATAGCGAAATTTCTACCAATAAAAAAATCCTCTTTACAGATAAAAATTTAAAATATTCAAAGCCAGAACAGGACGGCCATTTAAAATTAACGTAATTTAAAGTCGTGCTCAACTTGTTTTGAGAGATATTGGAAGTTAGTCTGTCAAATAGACGTAATGTTTTTTTTTTTTTTTTTTCTTTCTTTTCTTTTTTCGCTACAATATCTACCGAAGTACATGGCTTAAAAACATGTGAATTTGCACACCAGATTTAACAACAGAAATAAAAAAAAAACATAAAAAAAAATTGAAGGAAAAATAACTGGGTCTTGGTTTTGTGCACCACAAAAAGTTTTTATAAGCTAGCTTATACAGAATTTAAAAAAAAATTAATAACAAAAACCCACTAGTTATTCTACGATCAAATTTGGTAATTGATATTTTATAACTATCGCTATACCTGGGGTACAAATTCATATGTTCTACAGGAATACTTAGTCAGATATTGTAGTTAAAAAAAAAAAAAAAAAAAACATTAGGTCTATTAGACTAGCTGCTGATTTCGATTAAAACAGGTTGTACACGACTCTTAATTACGTCAATTTTAATACGTACGACTAATTAGACTCTAAATTACGTCAATTTTAATACGTACGACTAATTAGACTCTTAATTACGTCAATTTTAATACGTACGACTAATTAGACTCTAAATTACGTCAATTTTAATACGTACGACTAATTAGACTCTAAATTACGTCAATTTTAATACGTACGACTAATTAGACTCTAAATTACGTCAATTTTAATACGTACGACTAATTAGACTCTAAATTACGTCAATTTTAATACGTACGACTAATTAGACTCTAAATTACGTCAATTTTAATACGTACGACTAATTAGACTCTAAATTACGTCAATTTTAATACGTACGACTAATTAGACTCTAAATTACATCAATTTTAATACGTACGACTAATTAGACTCTAAATTACGTCAATTTTAATACGTACGACTAATTAGACTCTAAATTACGTCAATTTTAATACGTACGACTAATTAGACTCTAAATTACGTCAATTTTAATACGTACGACTAATTAGACTCTAAATTACGTCAATTTTAATACGTACGACTAATTAGACTCTAAATTACGTCAATTTTAATACGTACGACTAATTAGACTCTAAATTACGTCAATTTTAATACGTACGACTAATTAGACTCTAAATTACGTCAATTTTTAATAGCCACCCTGTTCCATATATCCATGTAAGCAAACCGGCTTCGAAAGTTTTTAATTTTTAAACGTATGGAGAGTATTTGAATCTGTAAATTTTGTTATTT